>JAQGDQ010000154.1:0-232500 GCA_030141605.1 Tubiluchus corallicola | reverse complement strand
AAGAAAACTTAGAACAAACGCATTTCATGGATCACAGCTCTTGTTCTAGAAGCAGCTTTCTTGAAGTTCACGGTTAGACTGTCAGAATGTCTTCGACGATGTTGAGTTTATAGTGTAAACAAAGATGCGCTTTGTAAGTGTAACAGTTTCGTCTTAGTAAGTCTTGTCTAAACATTCAATAAGACAATATACCTGACGTACCAGTGACATTGACATACAGAGATACAGAGTAGCAGTAGCAATTTATATATATTTGACATATCTAAATTATATACGTATATATATATATATATGTATATATATATATATTCTATGTATGTGTGTGCGTGCGCGTGCGTGCGTGTTTGTTTGTGTGTGTGTGTGTGTGTGTGTGTGTGTGTGTGTGTGTGTGTGTGTGTGTGTGTGTGTGTGTGTGTGTGTGTGTGTGTGTGTGTGTGTGTGTGTGTTTATATAAATTATATATATATTTATTTATTTATTTATGTATTTATTTATTTATTTATATAAATATATACATATGTGTGTTGTGTGTGTGTGTGTGTGCGTGCGCGTGTGCATGTGTGTGTGTGTGTGTGTGTGTGTGTGTGTGTGTGTGTGTGTGTGTGTGTGTGTGTGTGTGTGTGTGTGTGTGTGTGTGTGTGTGTGTGTGTGTGTGTGTGTGTGTGTGTGTGTGTGTGTGTGTGTGTGTGTGTGTGTGTGTGTGTGTGTGTAATAATCTTTATTTGCCAATAAAAAATCGATATTCATAAGCATAAAATCATATAAGAACATCGCAACATGACAATAAAAGTTCACACAACTAGTAAAGGCAAATGCGTCCAGTGCAAACTATTGTGCCACAAATTTAAAACAATATGTGTATTATAGTGTTACACGCAAATTATAATATAGACTATATACAATACATACATACAATTTAAAATGAACATGGGTAGATAAAATTTGTGGATATATATTATCATTAACGTATGTTGGGTTTTCAAACGATTTAATGTATGTATTTTTAATTTTGATTTCAACTCGTAGAAAGGCTTGATTTGCTTTAAATTTGATGGCAGGGCATTCCAGTGTTGAACTCCTTGTTTAGTAATAGAATCATGTGTAACAACCAGCTTAAATGTTACATAACAATTTTTACATTTTCGGAAAATACATTTGGAGAATTTTCGACTATTTTTGATGTACACTGAAGGATATTTGCACACTATAATTTCTTTTACAAATTACAATCATAAATACAGGCACCTATTGAACTATTATCTATTTACTTATATTGTATATGATATATCGTATTGTTCGTTTAGATTTAAAAATACATCCTCTTTTAATAGTGCAGCTTTATACGTATGGCAAAAAACTCAATTTTTTCTAATTACATTCGTTATTATGACAAAGTTATACCAAAAGGTTTTCGATTTTTTAAATAGAAACATCTAATGAAACCCTATATAGAATAAGCTTATAATGGTGATAAATAAAACCTTTGGTCTGTCTTCTCTTTTTAATGATATTTGATGATATTGATATATTTTGACAATAATGATGATGATGATGATGATAGTAGTAGTAGTAGTAATTATAAAAATAATAATAATAATAATAATAATAATAATAATAATAATAATAATAATAATAATAATAATAATAATAATAATATTAATAATAATAATAATAATAATAATAATAATAATAATAATAATAATAATAATAATAATAATAATAATAATAATAATAATAATAATAATAATAATAATAATAATAATAATAATAATAATAATAATAATAATAATAATAATAATAATAATAATAATAATAATAATAATAACAATAACAATAATAATAATAATAATAATAATAATAATATTAATAATAATAATAATAATAATAATAATAATAATAATAATAATAATAATAATAATAATAATAATAATAATAATAATAATAATAATAATAATAATAATGATAATAATAATAATAATAACAATAATAATTTACACTATAGAAAAGGACGAAGTAAACCTACAGTTTATTATTAATTACTAACTTTATTGATTAACTGTCTTCATTTATTTTTCGTACATTCATTGATTCGTTCATTCATTTACTTCATTTAATCAGTCAGTCAGTCAGTCAGTGAGTCATACGCTTATTATTTTAGAGATTGTTAGAAGGTATTTGTTATAACTGTACGTAAAAATAAAGGCTAATAATACATGATCTCTAAGGTAGTTTATATACACATACATTCACTAACTGATAATCTCGCATACATTTATTGATTTACTGCACTGACTTTTGTAATGAATTGACTTACCTCAAACAATAATCACATCCAATCACTGAACTGCACCTGTGCAAAATGTAGAGATGACTCCTTGTTCACGCAATTATCACCAATGTTTGTCGTACCTCGGCAATTCAATGTAGCTCTTATAGGGGGTAAAACTTTTACAAAATTTGATTGTATTTGCAATGAAATTCAGCAATTCGTTGACCGCACGTTAAAGTCCATTATAATTAGAATCTATAGTTGTTACAAATATTCTTGAGTTTTCTAATGCAACGGGTGAGTAACCAACCATGGGAGCAGCACTGGCCTTTGCATTTTATCAAATGCCTAGTACCATTCAATGCTGACAAGATAAAGTTATTTCATTTTTAATGCTCCTAATGTGCGTGTTACGCAAGTCTATTTCAATCACTAAAAGTCATTTCCCGTTGCAGTTTGAGCAAAGTTTTAACGACTTAAAATATTGCATAATTAATAGTGTAAGATCGCGAGCAAATTGATTAGTTGCAATAATACTTCATATTCCACAATGAACTCACTTTTCAGCTACACGCTACAGTGCTACTATGTGTAGCTGAAAAGTTCGCACCAACTGGTTCAGTGGCTCACCTTCCCAGTGTCCATCACTGATTAAGTAAAGAATTTTACTTAGTTAACGAAGTGTACGCTACGAATGCTCTGATTATTTTCAAAACTTCTTTCAAAAGATCAACCGTCAATATCTCTGCGCCATGTATCATTGCGGGAGTTTCAAATTTCAAATTTTATATAGCGTTGCTGCTAACGCAAGCTCTGTGCTCAATAAGGAAGAATGTAGGTGATACAAATTTCAAAACGAATTTTGTAGTTTTGTTTAAGCAAAGAGTATTCTTGTGCTTTAAATGGGTCTCTGTCTATTACGGCACGTTCAGATCAGCGAGTTTTCTCGCAAAGTTAACTCGCCAAGTAACTCGCAAGCATACTCAGACTAGAGAGCAAAACTTGCTGCAAGTTACTATCCGACAATAAGGGTGAGCTCACACTAAGAAGTGGCGAGCGTAACTTTCCGAGGCGTTCATGCTGAAGACCAAATCAACTCGCAGCCACTGTCAGAGTTTGCAGCTGAGACTTGCCAGTTTGCTGTCAAAGAGAAAACTCGCTAATCTGAACGCTAATCTTTATGACGGTTTCCATTGTTTTTTCATCTGCAGACAAAAGCAGCCATAGACTTATTCTTTTTTTCAATGAAATTACGTTTCTTCTAAAGCTAATTTATGCAGTTAAAATCTCACTTGTCTCTATCTCATACATGTAATTTCATATACTGGTCGTGTATTACAGATCAATTGTACATTACATTAGTGTCGTGATACCAGATGGCGACTTCGTTTAGTTCACTTTGTTGGAGTTGTTTTTTTTTCATTTCAATACTTGCAGTTTTTTTGTTTGCTAAATGATTGACATACTTATTGTGCAACTCACCACTCACTGTCACCCACTACGCACTAAAATCTGGTACTGTATAAGCAGATGAAGAGTTGGACAGATGAATAGTTGGACAGATGATGAGTTGGACAGATGAAGAATCGGACAGATGAAGAGTTGGACAGATGAAGAGTTGGACAGATGAATAGTTGGACAAATGAAGAGTTGGACAGATGAATAGTTGGACAGATGAAGAGTTGGACAGATGAAGAGTTAGACAGATGAATAGTTAGACAAATGAAGAGTTGGACAGATGAAGAGTTGGACAGATGAAGAGTTAGACAGACGAAGAGTTGGACAGATGAATAGTTGGACAAATGAAGAGTTGGACAGATGAATAGTTGGACAGATGAATAGATGGACAGATGAAGAGTTGGACAGATGAAGAGTTGGACAGATGAAGAGTTGGACAGATGAAAAGTTAGACAGACGAAGAGTTGGACAGACGAAGAGTTGGACAGATGAATAGTTGGACAAATGAAGAGTTGGACAGATGATAGTTGGACAGATGAATAGATGGACAGATGAAGAGTTGGACAGATGAAGAGTTGGACAGATGAAGAGTTGGACAGATGAAGAGTTGGACAGATGAAGAGTTGGACAGATGAAGAGTTGGACAGATGAAGAGTTGGACAGATGAAGAGTTGGACAGATGAAGAGTTGGACAGATGAAGAGTTTGACAGACGAAGAGTTGGACAGACGAAGAGTTGGACAGACGAAGAGTTGGACAGATGAAGAGTTGGACAGATGAAAAGTTGGACAGACGAAGAGTTGGACAGACGAAGAGTTTGACAGACGAAGAATTGGACAGATGACGAGTTGGACAGATAAAAAGTTGGACAGATGACGAGTTGGACAGATGAAAAGTTGGACAGATGAAGAGTTGGACAGATGAAGAGTTGGACAGATGACGAGTTAGACAGACGAAGAGTTGGACAGATGAAGAGTTGGACAGATGAAAAGTTGGACAGACGAAGAGTTGGACAAATGAAAAGTTGGATAACCAAACCAATGTTTGCGTGTATCCAACTATTCATCTGCATATCAGTCTTGTAGTTTTTGCGTCGTATGTAACTTTAATTTTGAGCCTTCTTTTCAATGTCACAAGTTTCTGTGCCAAAATGTGGTACTACAAGTTACACAAAGTTATTAGCCATAACCTAGTCAGGTTTTGAGTTGTAATTGACCGTTGACGTTGACTCGACCACTCAAATGAGCTAGTGAATTAGTCCATAAAATGTTCACTGATGCCTAAATCAATGCCCAAATATGGTTGCCCAACAGTCCCAACTTCTTGCAATTATTGAATTGCAAACCTTTTTTACTTTCACATACTTTCACTTTATTGCAGCTGGCAAGGTTATATAACTCCAGGAAAAGACCTTGAAACATGACACATCATAATTTGAAATAATTGAATTTATATCAAATTACGTACCTACCAAAGGTAATTGAAAATAATTACACTCGCGGTTTCTCCTTTGTTATTTTAGGATCTACGTCCATAAATACAAGAAATAACATTGCAGTTTGCACAACATTAAACTCTGCTTTTACTAAATGATATATTTTGCCTTTAAACTCAAATGTCAATAAAAACAGTTTGCAAACTATTAAATTTAAAGCGAACTTAATTGATTTCCGTTTACACATGGCAAAAGATAATAGCTGGTGCGTTCTATTAGATACGATGGTAAAATATGTCAAGGATAGCAAAGTTCTTTTTTGTGCGTGTTCATCAATTTATATGTACACTAAAGATAATTCTAACGACTTTTTTCAAACTACATTATACTATGGAATACGAGGTGGTATATATTAAAGTAACAAAGTGCCAAAACCACGCGACCTTATTTTCTCGGGTTTTGCTATTCAGTCTATTGTGTGTCGAACTGAGCGGTGCTTTCAATCCCCTGTTTTCTTTATTAACTTTCTTCTTTGCTTATTTTCTTGCATTCTTGGCTACACCAGTTTTTTGATTATGTGCACATACAAGTTAGCAGAACAAACAGTGGAGCCATGTTTGTTTTTGACTCGTCTTTTCGCCTCCGAGATGCGCGAGGGAGTTACTTTTACTTCATGCTTATAACCTTGGAAAGTGCATCTTGTATGTACACAACTGACATTAGCAAACTACGCCACAAGAATAACTCAGCCCCCTTTCACTTGTAACCGGATTATACCAAAAACATCAAAAATTGTACACAACAATTGTTTAAACCGGGTTCTATATTGGCTATTATGTGAAAGAATTCTTAGACTAAACGTTATTTTTAAAGTGTTGTGCAAAATAAAAGAAAGTTTTTTAAACACATTGCACTAAACAAAAAAAACTTAGACGTTTATTACGAAGCCGATCAAAATAAATACTTCAATATTTTGTCGAGAAAAATTATTTCAAATGTCTACGGGTATATCTATAACATACAAAAACAAGTTCGATGAAAAAGTATCTACACATTCTACAGGCCTATTGATTTAAATTATCAATTTTCTAAATCTAATCAACGGCACAGTTGTTATAATGTCCCGTACTTACTACATTGTGATAATTGTATTTACACACTAATCAAAAATAGAACAAAATTCAAAAATATAAACATGTTTACTTCATACCTTCACATACATTTACTTTAGTTAGGTAGCTTAATATCAATAACGTTTGGTAAAAAAGATCATAAATACAAAAATTATATGTAACAAAAAATAGATGTCCTTCCATATTAGCTACAAAATTGCCATGTCAAATGAATCTCAGTGCTTATCTTTGTTCATCCACTTGACTAAAAATGATCAGCATGTCCTGGTCACAATGTGGTCACCAATAAGTCACCTTTCACACTTAGCACGGAAACGAAGTCCACATTGACCATTTATACGATGTTTACAACCGGGTGTGGAGCAACTTATTCAGGGTTGTCTCTAAATCGTTGCAACGTTGCATATATGCGAGAGGCAGAACTGTCTAAATCACCTCTTGGATAAGAACTCGTGTATGACCCGCGTTGTTTTCCCTGATTTTGAACGTCTGAATTGTCAGAACTTGCTGAATATGTTTGCCCAGTTGCGTAAGGAAAAAGTCGTGGAGCATCCTGGGATTGTTTTTCACGATTGTGTGATGGCTGTTCTTTGTTTTGCCTGGGTATTTCTTCCGACTTCTGCACATTTCCAATATGCATAGTCTGAGGCCTGTAATATGCATCCAAATTTGGATACTGCTGTCCGTCTGAAGCTTCAGTGGGTCTTTCATCTATTTCAGACTTGTGTATGTCAACAGCAGGAATGTAATTGCGTCCTAGAGGAGTCAATCCAAGAAATGGAGGCTGTTGTTCAGACTCAGGATCTTCGCTCTGGTGTTCATTGTCAACATTTTGTCGACCACCATCTGGATTTACTTCAAATACTTGTCCTTCATGTTGACGTGGTGGAAAACGATAAATTGATGATTGTTCTTCAAACTGATTAGTATCCGTTTGTGGTGCCTCTGCTGTGAAATATCGCATCGGGGGAGAAATTACAGGACTATCTTGTTGGGATGCGTAAATCACTTGTTCGGGCAGGTGCAGGTCAGGGGTTGACGAACTACCAGATTCTATAGTGTCTGGTTTTTCGGACTGCTGCACCACGCTGTAACGAGATTTGCTGTTGTAGTTTACAGGATATTCTTCTGATGATCTTCTAGTTTCATGTTCGTTACTAACTGGTGGATAGCTTTGGGCTGTACTGTAAGCTCTGTCTTTATTTTCTGATCTTGGAAATGAATCAGATACAGCTCCTTGGCGCTCATATTGAATCGATTGTAAAAATTGCAAGGGAGATAAATCAGTACCTTTTGGGCTTTCTTTCTCATCTGAATATTGCTGTGGTTGGTTGGATTCCAGAACAAAGGGCGGCTGAAACTGGTGAAAAGGTGGCTTTTGTGAAGATTGGAAGTCAAGTTCTGGTGGTTGCTGGAAAGCATCAGATATGGGGGAGCGATTTGGAGGTAATGACTGTTCATCTGGAACCTCAAGTTGTGGTACTTGCAATTGCTCTGACTCATATGTTGCTGGCAAATTTTGCTTGTCTTTAGTTGGTAAATCTCTTGAATATTCGTATTCAAATGCAGAGTGCTGCTTAGAGTGAGGGTGTAGTGGTATACCATGATGAGGTAATGCATTTTGCTCTGGATGTTCAAGTATTGATTCAAGTTTGTTTTGTGATTGTGCACTGCCTTTTGGCAAGTGCAATTTTGGTGGCTGATTGAAATTTTGCACAGGATCTGGCCTTGAATCAAAAGCCTGCTCACGTGACTCATATTTTTGAACAGAAGCATGTTGTGGTGATGATATATGCCTTGGAACAGGAACTTGCTGAGGTAGCTTGGACCTTGAACCACTTGAACCAGAAGCCTGTTGATATCTTGAAACTTCCTGAGATGGTGCATACCTTAGAATAGGATCTTGTTCAGGTGGTCCATACCTTTGGTCAGCATCTTGTTGAGGTGGTCCATATCTGGGATCAGAATCTTGTTGAGGTGGTCCATACCTTGGATCAGCATCTTGTTGAGGTTGTCCATATCTGGGATCAGAATCTTGTTGAGGTGGTCCATACCTTGGATCAGCATCTTGTTGAGGTGGTCCATATCTGGGATCAGAATCTTGTTGAGGTGGTCCATACCTTGGATCAGCATCTTGTTGAGGTGGTCCATATCTGGGATCAGAATCTTGTTGAGGTGGTCCATATCTGGGATCAGAATCTTGTTGAGGTGGTCCATACCTTGGATCAGAATCTTGTTGAGGTGGTCCATATCTGGGATCAGCATCTTGTTGAGGTGGTCCATACCTTGGATCAGCATCTTGTTGAGGTGGTCCATATCTGGGATCAGAATCTTGTTGAGGTGGTCCATACCTTAGATCAGCATCTTGTTGAGGTGGTCCATATCTGGGGTCAGAATCTTGTTGAGGTAGTCCATACCTAGGATCAGCATCTTGTTGAGGTGGTCCATATCTGGGATCAGAATCTTGTTGAGGTGGTCCATACCTTGGATCAGCATCTTGTTGAGGTGGTCCATACCTTGGATCAAGATCTTGTTGAGGTAGTCCATACCTTGGATCAGCATCTTGTTGAGGTGGTCCATATCTGGGATCAGAATCTTGTTGAGGTGGTCCATATCTGGGATCAGAATCTTGTTGAGGTGGTCCATATCTGGGATCAGAATCTTGTTGAGGTGGTCCATATCTGGGATCAGAATCTTGTTGAGGTGGTCCATACCTTGGATCAGAATCTTGTTGGGGTAGTTCATGCTCAGGGCTGTAATCACGAAGGATAAAATGGGAGACAGTTGGAGATGGCCTGTATATATCTCTATCATCTACTTTGGAATTAGTCTTAATTTCTTGCTGCCGTGAAATGAATCCAATTAGAGAAGAAAGGTTATGGATACTGTCAATTTCTTGAGGTGCAACCTGATAGAAGTCTAATTTTTTAACCACATCTGGTTTGTTCTCGGGAGTAAGTCCTTTTCCTTCTTTTGTATCAATGTTAGTTGTTTGACGAATTGCACTTCTGCCAGTTTTTACATTATATGCATCACTGGTAAATTGGTCTTGATTTTTCTGTCTTCTCGGGTCATACCTGCTAGCATCAGGTGATGCAAGTCTCTTATTGTAGTCTGTCGAAGAAAATGCATTCTTTTGTCTCACACTACTTGGCACCCTGTAGCGATAATTTTGTTCTTCAGTTTCAGGAATGGGAAAAAACCTTTCATCTAACTGTCTGTCCTTAAAACGCTGTTCACCTACAGCTTCATACAGATTTTCTTGCCTTTGCGTACCAGGACTTTCTGTTTCAAAATTTTGAGAATGAATTGATCTCACCCTTTCGTTATTATCCCTTTCAACAGCAAATATACGTCTAGAAGGAGCAGTTTCAAAACTCTGGCCCAGTTTTTCGCGTACAGCAAAGTTGTCATTTTCTTCGTGTTTTTCTGGTAAATTTATTGGAGGCCTGTACAACTGTTGTACTGGATAAACCATTCGCGTAGGTTGCTGAAGTGGCTTATCCTGCAATGACCCTATTTTCCTGTCAGTGCTTTCAAAGTTTCGAGGCAGATGGGGGTTATCAATTCTATATATTTGCAGGCGTTGCCCAGTTTGATCCGGTAAGCTTATTGGTGTGTCATATTTCTTTGCCCTGAAACCTTCAGCAGTATTTCTTGGTGGAGATGAAAATCTAGGAATCTTGAGAGATAAATTTTCATGTCCTAGCTCACCTTTACTTTGTGAACCATACGGGTTAATATTTTGCCTTTGATAAAGTGGTGGCTGATTATCACGTACACTGGAAACTGAATGTGGAACATAAACATCAGGAGCTGTTCTTTCCTCGTGCAATGAAAATTCTTTCAGATTTGTGCCATCTTTATTCACTGATGAAAATGAGACACCTGGCGTTTGCTGTCTAAAAGGTGGTATTTTCTGTGCTGGAAAGAATTGTGCTGGTGGTTGTCCATCGAAATCTGCAATGGTTTTAGTTTCAGTAACAGCATTTGGTGTGGCAGCAGCTGCCAAAGGTATTCGTGGTTGTAAAGCAGATTGCCTATCCCGAATAGCAGTTACATCATACGGCTGCTGATAGTTTCGTTCAGCATCTGGTAAAGGTATTTGTACTTGTAAAATGGGTTGCTTGCCACGAGCATCAAATGGTCGTTGATAATCTTCATCAGCTTCTGATAAAGGTATTTGTGCTTGTAAAACAGGTCTTCTGTCTTGAGGGGGTCTTGCATCAAATGATCGCTGATAATCTTCTTCAGCTTCTGTCAAAGGTACTTGTGCTTGTAAAACAGGTCTTCTTTCACGGGTGGGTCTTGCATCAAATTGTCGCTGATAATCTCGTTCAGCTTCTGTCAAAGGTACTTGTCCTTGTAAAACAGGCCTTGTGTCCTGAGGTATTGCATCAAATGGCCGCTGATAATCCCTTGCAGCTGTTGGAGAATATCCTAGTGGAGATGGAAGACCAAATGCAGGCGGCGGTTGTGGCTGAATTTGTTTTTCTCCAGTACTTACTGGATTTGTCACACGTTGAAGTGTCTGCTGCGTAGGCGACTGCTCCTCAGAATTTTCAATCAATCGTCTTGCAGGTTGAAAATTTGAGTTGGTTTCTTGACGCACAACTGGTGGCTGTGATTGCCTTGGTGTTTCCTCTTCTGGAGGAGGATTTAGCAACTGTTCCAATATAAAAGGTGGCACTTGGGCTTGTTTTAAGAAATTTATATCAAAAGGTGGTAATGGTATTTCCACATCATCTTGAGGAGGTGCTGCGCCTTGCCGTAGTTCTGTTCTATCCTGTGCACCACTGACAGAAGGTGGTAAAAACCTACTTTGAAGATTATCATTTTCCCTTTGTTCAAAGATTGGGTAATTTTCGTAAGTGTCTTTGCCTAAATTTGGTGGGGTTTGTTTGGTACTTACGGGAGGAACTTGCGGTGTGAAAACACCTGACGAAGGAAACCTTCCTCGGAAGTTATCATTTGCATCTTTTGCAAATGGTGGGTAAGTAGGGCTCTCGTTTGTACCTTTTGTAAGTGGAGGATAACCAGGGTGTTCATTTGCTTCTCTTGCAAATGGCGGATAAGCAGGGTTTTCGTTTGCATCTCGAGTGAATGATGGATAATTAGGATTTCCATTCGCATCTCTGTCAAGTGGTGGATAACGAGGATTTGCTTCTTGGCCTAGCTCTGGTCGCGGTCTTGGAGGAACAGATTGTGGTGGAAAGCCGGGTGATATCAGAATTTCTTGAACATCCTTATTTTGGTCTGGTACAAAAGGTTGCTTATTTATATCACCTCCTTGGTCTAATTCTGGTTGTGAAACCGATTTTACAGAAAAACCTGATCCTGGAAAACGCCTTTGAAACTTTCTGTTCTGTGGAAATGGCTGAAATTCGTCAGTTTTGCTAGGTAGAGTGTCTTGACTATTTGGTAAATGCTGAAATTCTTTTGCAGATGGTCGGTTGATTCTTGGCTTGACTGATAAAAAGTTGGGTGACGTTGGAGTGCCAACATTACCATATGATGCGAACGACGTGTCGTCAGGCACGAGTGCTGGCTTGCCAAAACTAAACTTTCTTGGTGCACCAGGGTTCTGGTCATTGACTGACAGCGGATGAAAGCTTTCTCCAGATGATTGAGCTTCATCAGGGTTTCCCAGCGGTGGCAAATTAGTCAGTTCTGTACCACTGTCTTTAGAAGAATCAATGCCACCAGGAAATTTAAAATTTGATTTTGGTGATTTTTGCTGTTTTGCTGGTTCTCCAATGGATTTGCTAATATCAAATCCAAATTCTGAGAAATCGTGTTGATAGTCTGGAGGCAAAATTTTGGGAAGCTCGATGTCAGGAGGCGGTTGACGAGAAAGGCCACGTTGAGGAGGAGCAAAATTTGCAGAAGGTGAAGTCCTCCTACGACTAGAATCAGGAGGAAACCTAGAAGGGCGAGAAAACAAATCAGATTTCTGTCTAGATTCGCTCTCAAATAAGCTCTTTTGTGAACTATCAAAAGTGCCTGGCTTTTGCACGTTCACAGGAGGCGACTTTACAAAGGGTTGATACCCAGATATTCTAGGTCGCGACGGTTGGTACCCTGATAACCTAGGACGCGATGGTTGATATCCTGTTATCCTAGGACGTGATGTTCTAATTGGCCTTTGGTGTTTTGTTGTCGGCCGTTGAAACCTGGGACTTGAGCCTCCCGAAATAGATGTATCTCTAGCTATAACTGCTATTGCCATCTAGAAAAGAAAAAAATAAAAACAAATGCTTTTCAGTACTCAAAAAGGCACTTTTTAATACTCTAAACTAAGGTAATATGAATTCAAAACTTGTTGACCTTTAAATACTGACAGCCGTGCGAAGTGCATTTTTCTGCAAAAAACCTCTTCTATCTACTGAAAAATAAGCAATTACTATTAAAATTCATTTATATTTAAAAATTATGTTATAAGTAATTATTTTTATTACGTTTTAATACAAAATAAACTTTATATTGAAAGAAGTCAACTCACGCAGGCCAAAATCCAAATAGCCTGCTGCCACTTCATATTGAATCTGCTCTGTCTGGCTCGATATCCTTGAGCTAAAAAAGAGATATTAAAATTAGCATAATCATTCATAATAGGACGAAACACGTCATAGATAAAGGTCTGAATAATTATTCTTAGCTATTACCCCCAAATGTGGGGTATATGTAGCGAATTTGCTACATAATCGATGAAAGGCATTGAGCAATCAGTGATTGAATGCAAACGGCTATTAATCTCTGATCGAATAAAGGTATCAAATTAAAGTGCCAGAACTACTGTAATCTTCTTTATTGCAATCCGTCAGCTTTACAAATAATTTTAACACGTTTAAACTCTGATTAGTATCTGATTGAATGAATATCCGTTGCAACCGCCTAGCTTTTGCACTTATTGGTGTCAAGTAATTGACTGAATTCAATCGCGATAGAGCTTATAGAACAAAATAATTGGTGTTTTGTCAAAATTAGGATTACAAAGTGACGATACGTAGGCTCTATGTTTTTAATAGGCCACCTGGTATGTACATGTAGCATTTTCGGTCATCCTTGTAATTATAGTTAATGAATAACCACAGACAGAGTTGGTCTCTATAGAATTATGTTCAGCATTCAAAACAAAAACTGAACGAACTGCGTTTATTATTGCAGACCTTTAACAGAACTTTAGCTTTCTTAACAGCTTAAGCTACTGATGAGTCAAAGAGATTAGACACAGGTTAATGATTGTGAGTACTTTAACTTGGCCTAAACTAACTTTTTGCATTCCTAGTTATTCAGTACATACAAACAGTTTTATTTTCACTATTACTGACCTGCTGACATAACACGTAAGCGAAACAAGGGGAGTATTTATAAACGTCCGTGAGGCGGTGTATATCATAGACTTTAGCATGGCTTTCATTTTCCACAATGTCAAGCATTGTATTAATCTGAGCACAACGTTACAAACCCTCTCATTTTCCCCTAACACTGCAGTTTTGTTGTTTCTGTCATGATTATATTACTGCTTTCAAACGCAAGGTCTTCTGAACAGTTATGCCAATTTATGTAATTCCGTAGGTGTTCTCTGGCAATCAAAAGTTCCTAGTAAAGCAATTTTCCATTAACTTGCATCACAGCAAAAAGGTATTCTGTGTTAGTACGGTGTTTCTCGATAAGTAAGTAAACTTTTTATTGCAAACATTGCGCATATAACAACAGTTAGTTTACAACACAATACAAGAAACAGAATCATGTAACATGAAAAAACTTACAATAACGCAGTTGCTATTTACGTAAAATTTGCAAATAATGGGTTTAACTATCTGTTATGTAAAACAAACAGTCACTAATTGCAATACCACTCACAAGGGTATTGCTGGAAATTAAAACTCTTCTTCTGACCGTATAAACAGCTTTACATAATAATATGTCAAAATATGGCATACAATACTATGTGAAAATATGAATTGCAACATTCACACACATTTATAAACAGCTTTACGTAATACTATGTCAAAATATGGCATACAACTTTCACACACATACTTCTAGCAGAGCAAACATGTGATTGGTTAAATAACATACGTATGCCTTGTTATACGGAGAGTTTCAAATTTTTATGACAATACATGCACTATTACAGCGAAAGTGCTGAACGGCAGAAAGAACGATTGTCGTCGTTCAATAAGTTGAGCAATATCTAATACTTATGACAATGTCGATTGGCGAAGAAAGCTAAAATGTGGCTTGGCTTGTTTAAAAAATGGCGATGCTCGCTTTCAGGTAATAAAAGGCGTATGTCATTTTTTATAACAATTAATGGTGAACTGAAGAGTCCTGTGACCACGCGCCATTTTTCGCCACTTCCCCAGTCTTGGTACTACCCCTGTCTTGGTACTATTCCTGTCTTGGTACTACTCCTGTCTTGGTACTACCCTTGTCTTGCTACTACTCCTGTCTTGGTACTACTCCTGTCTTGGTACTACTCCTGTCTTGGTACTACCCCTGTCTTGCTACTACCCCTGTCTTGGTACTACTCCTGTCTTGGTACTACTCCTGTCTTGGTATTACCCCAGTCTTGGTACTACTCTTGTCTTGGTACTACCCCTGTCTTGGTACTACCCATGGTTTGGTACTATCCCTGTCTAGGTACTACCCCTGTCTTGGTACTACTCCTGTCTTGGTACTACTCTTGTCTTGGTACTACCCCTGTCTTGGTACTATCCCTCTCTTGGTACTACCCATGGTTTGGTACTATCCCTGTCTAGGTACTACTCCTGTCTTGGTACTACCCCTGTCTTGGTACTATCCCTGTCTTGGTACTACCCATGGTTTGGTACTATCCCTGTCTAGGTACTACCCCTGTATTGGTACTACTCCTGTCTTGGTACTACTCCTGTGTTGGTACTACCCCTGTCTTGGTACTACCCCTGTCTTGGTACTACTCCTGTCTTGGTACTACCCCTGTCTTGCTACTACTCTTGTCTTGGTACTACCCCTGTCTTGGTACTACCCCTGTCTTGGTACTACCCCTGTCTTGGTACTAGTCATGTCTTGGTACTACCCCTGTCTTGGTACTACCCCTGTCTTGGTACTACTCTTGTCTTGGTACTACTCCTGTCTTGGTACTACTCCTATCTTGGTACTACCACTACACCTGTCTGGTTCTTGTTCATTTTCTTTCATATTTTCTCTCGTTTTGATGTTTGAGTTCATTTTTTATAATAATTATAAGAGTTTCATAAGTCGCTCTTTAAGAAATTAATTTGATATTCGTTTTTCCTTGCTACTAACTGACTAACGAACTAACCGTTCATCTTCCGGTAAACTCTTACTAAGCAGTTGAACATTTTTTGGGTCAACATTTGAAGTTTTTTGCTGTTTTCTTGTGCTATGATTCTGATCTAGAGCAGAGATGTAAAATTGCATGGGAAGCTCGCTAGCCGGATCAGGTAATGGTAACAATCTAGTTTTTAATAAAAACTATTTCGATTGTTTAATTGGTCGAATAATTGGGATTCAATGTTAAAAACTCTAATGTGTATTTTACGTCTTTATTACTTTCATCATTCTGGTACAGTAATTCTACAAGTGTTTCATAATTGATCCACAAATTTGATTTTCTAGTTTCTTTGCAACTAATCGAATAATGACGTTTATTTTGGGCAAAGCTTACTATTTATAGCTTTTTTAAATTTATATTTGAAGTTTTATGCTGTTTTCTTCTGTTATAATGCTAATCTAGAGGAGACATGTAAAAGCACATGAGGATCGACGGATCGTCTACCATGCATGAGGGGGTGCACTAACTGATTAAGAAAAAAAATTGTACGCCACCAAACTGTGAGACCTCCCTATACCAAAGGAATGAATGAGAATGCATAAACTTTTCAAAAACACTAGACTCTGCTACTAACTTGCAGTTTAATTCCTCTTGTAATGATTACTGTTTTAGCAAACTTAGTAAAAATAATAAGGGATTTATGAAACAACCACCACCTAGAACCACCCACTCATCTCTCACAGATTTTCCACAATCAATTTGTACCGGTTGGCGTATTTCAATGGTAGGGTGCTCGCTTCCCACACGGGAGGTCGTGGGTTCAACTCTCGACCGATTCATACCAAAAAATGGTTCCGCTGGTTTTTTAACCAAGCTCGCGGGTTTGTCCAAGTAACGTGCGGGTAATAATAATCGGACCACCTTGAAAATAAGTATTGAGTTACTTAACGTGTTATCTTCGAACTATCTTTAAACGAAATTATTATTAATTATTACTATTATAATTCCCGCTTTCGCTTATTTTACACCTTTTATTTCTTTTTTCATCAAGTTCGAGATTTTTTGTGTCGATCAGTCAAATGAAGTGCTGCAGCGTTAATAACAACCAAACCAGAAAAGGCTGTTTCTTTTTCAGTCTTGAAATGAATTGTTTGTTTTTGTAAAACAACTTTTCGCATTGCGTGTGTTTGCTGGATTCAGGTGTCTATAAAATAAGACAGAAAAGTTTACGCGATTTAAGCGTTTTAAAATATCTTAAAATTATGTGTACTCAGTTTGTTTACTTATCTATGGCCAGCAATCATTCATTTAGGTCTGTTTAGTTATTTAGATATACACCTGTACTAAAACGTAGTAAACTATGAATGCAATCGATACTTGTGCCCGGAATTTGTTCATTTAATTAGAGGGTATTTAGAGTTTGGAACATAAGTTGGTTATTTTTTCACAAACAAGCAAACAGGCACACAAGCAAACTTACATAAAAACCATGCTATTTTCTATTATTACAATATACACATCTTCCCTGGAGAGAAATGCTGCAGACTAGCGTGTAAGGTAAGTGATTTCAATTATAATTAAAATGATTCGTATATATTTAGACAGTAATCTCGTAATTACAATAGTTAATTTTCAGCACAATATGGGGCTTTACTACATATAAATTGTGTAGATTATCATGATTAACATACGATAATAAAACAATCGTACAATTATGTTTACAGTGGTGCAAGGCTGAAATATGCAGGTCGGTATTATTAATTTTGACTAATCGTGTGCATCAGGTATAGGTAGCTGTGTTAAAGCTTAGATTATTATAATTGCGTCTTTATTATAAGTTTAGAGTCAAATAATTGGTTTTAAAAGGTCAGCTTTTGTAACTAAATATTCAACAGTGATGTGTTGTTAAACATGAAGACGTCTGAAGGAGAATTACCGCATTAACTGATTGGTTAATGAAACGTTTTTAAACGTTTTCTTATTGGAGACTGAAAAATTATAAAAACTAGCACGTGACAAAAATAGATCTTTTTCATACCATGCGAACGTTCTTACAAAAAACTCTCAACTTAAAGGTGTGCTTATTTCTGTTAATTCAGTAACAGTTTTAGTAGGTGGTGACACCAGCGCTGATTAGTACAAGTACAAACCCAAAACATCGTAGCACCTGTTAACCAGAAATCAAAATATATTGATTTTATAAGCTTTATTTTTTGTTAAATAATCGGAAAAATTATTTGATGAAATCAGTATCAAAATACTTCCAAAGCCTATAAAGTTTAATGGCTGTTGTGGCATCCAGTCAAAGACAACCTGGGAGGAGGGGATGGTTTTTGATCTATAAATTAGGGAGTCTATTTATATTTCAACAAAAACGCGATCGATCTGGTTAGTTGGTTTATATCGTATCGCAAGAAATACAGCGAAAACACTAGAGACCAGAATGTCGTGAAAACTGGTTCACAACTTCTATCGAACACTTTGTTTATCAAAAATTTTTGAAGGTAAAGTCAAGTGCCTATTATAATATGAGCAGCCATTGGGAGTTAATCTAAAAACGCTGCACAAAACTATTTGAAACGAAACAACTCTGCATGTACAAGTTTTATCTTTTTGATTCAACTATAGCAAAATTACATACTTGATACAAATGTATGTAATTTGTATCACATACCTGTGATATCATGTATGACACACTCGTTCTATGTAAAAGTTAATAACTAATATGGCAAAGACATTACATAATCTTTTACAAAACTTTTAGTTTTAATGTAAAGTATAGAATCATATCACAAGCTAGTTTTCTATATTTCTAATGACCAACCTTATAGTTGAATTAGTAATTCCTTCTTAATGCTATCGTCGTTCATGAATCCAATAACATAATTATCCAAATATGAATAGCATAAATTACTAAGGCATAGAGTTCACGTTGTTATCAACACAAACATTTCACATGACTAAATTCAACCACCAAGCAAGTTTCTGCCATTAAACAACTGCTCTCGTGAGTAATTTACTTATATATAGGCCACTCGCACTACAAACCTAATTAAGGAAATAATGGATCCCTAGTTGAGCGGTGCATCCCGAGTTTCGGCAGACGCAGCGGGCCGGGCCAAAATTGATCAATTTTTTGTTATTTTCGTGAAAGGAAGGACAATGTCAAACAATCGGTGTTAATTGGGGTCAGTAATTGGCATCATAGATCTACCTCTTATCACGCTAAGGGATCAAAATCAGTGAATGTTTACCTGTATTTGTAATCCTCAAAAATAGTCCGTTTGTGCAATATTTATTGTTAAATACATGACATCCAGTAAATTAATTCTAGCTTTAACAACGAAAACATGCAGAAGATGGTATTTTAGACTGATTTAGTACGTATTAAAATTAAAAGTATTAACAAATTTTTACTTATAATATTGAAACACCGAGTGCACCAATTTCTTTATTAAATTGCAACGACGGTTTATCTGCAGTTTTGTGAACTTGCTTTTAATTAACTTGAACTATCTTTAAGTTATTAAATTTTAAGTGTTTCAAAGTCAACATTAAACCCTAAAAATTTTTGGCTTAATATATTCATCTACTTTCAAAGCAATGTGGACATACAGTTCAAGCTCAGGAGACGTTTGCACCAACTGGAAAACTTGTGAAAGATATTCGGCTTTAAACAGTTGATAATGTTGTCGTATGAGACCAAGTCAAATACTGGACTCAGGTACTCTCATATAATTAAACTTTGTGAGTGATGCTCAGTATAGTTTCCACTACATATATATATGCAATTTTTTCATTCTCCAATAAAACCAGCATCTCTCGACGATGGGAAATGGAAAATTCGTTAATGGTCATTGGTCACTGATCCATTAACTGGCTAGCCTCCTCTTTGCTTAAATTCGGTCACTAAGCAATAAATAAGCACATACCGTTTATCAGTTGGCTTTTACTTATATTAACGATTATCAATTTTCTCGTATATCCGTTTATCCCGCAGTGTTTGGTATATACCAGCCTATCAATTGGCAGTTACAAAAGATCCAGCCAGGTTTATCATGTATCATACTTGTCACTCATGTCACTTGTGCCAGATGTTCCGTTACTAAGTATACGCTAAAATACTTTAGTAATTATCATTATTACTAAAAGTTTGAAAACCACAATCAATGCGTTATTGTTATGAGATTTTTTTATGTTTTTGCTAGTTAGCACAACAAATCGTAAAAAAATCGTAAAATGGCGCAAAACATGGACACAAGTATAATACATGCTACAATTATGTTTTTCATTTGGAAGAGAAAATTATGTCTGTACAAAAGTGCACGCGTTATAGCAGTGATGCACTTAAACCCATAGCAGTAAAAACAAGACAGTTGAGAGAACGGAAGTGTTCATATCTTCTGAGACTTAATCTTTCTCTTTGACTACACTAGATTAAACTAGGCACTAGCTACGTGAATAAATGAGAACTTCGTGACAATTTATAGCGATCAGTGGCGCGTAATCGCCTGAAAGAGAATGAAATTTATCATCAAAAATGCCGAAAAGTGTAATGTAATATAAAAATTACAATGCTGTGGACTATTTTTATCAAACAATAAAAAGGCGACGTTTTCAAAACTAGAACAAATACGTAATTGACGTTTCTTCGTGTCTGTAAATTTAGCATGTATTACATCCATGCCCGTGACATCAGCACCCTAGTGTGAAAAATGAAGAACTGATCAGTTACAGAATATTAAGATTGCTAGGTTGCTAACTGTCACCAGCAACAAAATAAAAAAAAATTAATTAATGTCCATTTGATATGAGATAATTTCTTCACCAATTTTTCCCTGTCTCATCCATTCATTTTGTTAATTATGTTTTCACAATAATCCTGGCTCCATTCTACGTCTCTGGCGTTACATTCTTATATGACACAAACAGTTTTGTCAGAGTTAGCTTTCCCCTAGTGCACCACAAACAGTTTTGTTCTAGAATTAATTCTTTAACATATTACAAACGGTTTATTTATTGTGGTTGATCCTCCCTATAGGATACATTATAATTAGTCATTTAACAAATCTGAGTTTTTACTCACTTGCCTAGAATCTGCAATTACACAGAAAAAACATAAGCAAAATCATTATTAAAAGCTTACGTAATTACATAAGCAAAATCATTATTAAAAGTTTACGGAATTGCATAAGCAAAATCACTATTAAAAGCTTACGTAATTGTTCTACAAAACAACTTTAGAATGACCAAAGGGAATAGACCAAAGCTTAACTGCCATCTTTGCTTTGATTTACGTACATTAAAATTTTAATGTTCTTTTAACAAAATGTACAAAGAAATTCGTCAAATTTTGTATTATATTATAACTAACTAATGTAAATACTCTTGTAAATTATTACTAACAAATATTGATGAATTGCTATAATATTCATAATATATAATGTATAATATGTAATATGTAGAAGTTATAATATGTAAAATGTGCGAATAAACTCATATATGTTGTATATATATATATATATATATTGTTCGTTGATACCTGTGAATTTTTTATAATTTTTTCACTTTCCTCTGCATAACTAAATCCAATGGAAAGTTTTAGCAACAAAAGTACAAAAGTGACTTGATTTCAGGGATGAATTTTCCGCATAACATTCTGTGCAACACTCTTTAGCGTACAGTGAAAGTTATTTGTATAAGAAATTAGACCTCCTTGAATCCAGAAACACAAACGGATATTGTGCACACATCAGCATCATTAAAGCGACATTATTTGCTCAGCATCTTTCAAATACTAACACGCGTTTTTCCATAGCCCAGTTTTTTTCTCACTAAGGTTACCTACTTCCTGCACAACAATAAAATGCTTCTTCTGACTATAATATAATTATAAGCTAACAGTATGCATATGAAGCTAACAATGAATACTGTATCGCCTTTGTGAATTTTTTAGCTGTGTAATGCTTCTTTGTCATGTTTGTTCTTTCTTTTCCTTTTCTTTTCTTTCCTTTCTAAATTCACTACATACCATACCTTGTGTGCTGTCAAGTCTGAAATGTAACCACCAATTTCGCGGAGTTATTACAATAAATTATATTTAACAACGTGAGCTTATACTTCAAAAAAATATACAGCGATGTGAGTGAAGTAATTAACTTATTAATAGAGTTGCTTAGATGCACATTATTAAAACTCGTCTCTGACTGAAATGATGAACCATGGTCTCGATCTTTGTTCTTTGTCATGTATATGATTATAAAAAAAATTAACACTTTAAATAAATAAAGATTATACATAGTTTGCGATGATTATCAGTACGTTTTCATATATTCTATACTAATTCTTTGAATATTTTTACGTACTATATTCTCAACGAGAGAAATAGCCAAGCTGTTATGGTATGTGTAGCGGCCAAAGTTAAGAAGGCCCGAGCCATTTCAACAATTTGATGGACGATTGTCAGGAGAAGTTCTAGGCCATTTCGTCTATCCTAGAACTACGAAAGAACTAAGAAAGAGACAAGGGGGAAACGATTGACAGGCAGAGGGAGAGACAGAGAGAGAGAGAGAGAGAGAGAGAGAGAGAGAGAGAGAGACTGAGAGAGAAAGGGAGAAGAAAGAGGGATATTGAGAGGGATTGAGAGAGAAAGAGAGAGAGAAAAAACAAAGAAAGAAAGAAAGAGAGACATAGAGAGAGAAAAGGAGAGATAGGGGGAGAGAGAGAAAGAGAGTACTGAGAAAGAAAAGGAGAAGAAAGAGGAATATTGAGAGAGATTGGGAGAGAAAGAGAAAGAAAGAAAGAAATAGAGAGAGAGAGAGAGAGAGAGAGAGAGAGAGAGAGAGAGAGAGAGAGAGAGAGAGAGAGAGAGAGAGAGAGAGAGAGAGAGAGAGAGAGAGAGAGAGAGAGGGGGGGAGAGAGTGAGAGAGGCAGTGATTTTTTATTTGATTTTATACTGTTAACAATAAAACATGCTAAAAGTAAGTATGATTAACTCTAATATCTTACATTTTATAGGAAGAAAGCCACAGACGAAAACGGTAACGAAATTTGGCCAAATCACGAAGATGTGACCGCGCATTTACAAGTTGTGGACGAAACTTTCCCGACCAAATACGGTAGCCAGGTGGAACGGCTATAGAAAGTAAAGGCTCTTTTCGAGCACAACGCCTCCAGAACATATTCGAGATCAGTGCAATGCGCATTCAAACGCTTCCTCAGCTATATGTGAATGTAGGTTTTGCTCTAATGTCAACAGACCCTTAGAATTTCATAATACCGGTATTCATTTGAGTGTGTAAGCGACTGAAAAATTTTCAATTTTGTTCATAGCGCTTTTTTCCATTTTAGATGTTAGAGAAATTGTATGACGGTCCAGATATTCTGATGGAAGACATGTTTCCAACAAGATTCACCAAAGGTGGATTCCTGTACGGGTGGAAATTCAATGATACAGATGTAAGTGAAAACATCCGTGGCTTCTACGTCAGATGGAAAAGTACCCAGCTATTATTTATCATTTTTGCTATTGTTTATTTTAGTTTTAGTAGACAGTATTAACAAATGTTCTCTCTCTCTCTCTCTCTGTCTCTCTCTCTCTTCCTCCGTCCTATCTCTCTCTGTCTATCTTTTTGTTTCTCTCCTCCCTCTTTCTCTCTCTTCTCTCATGCGTGCCATACTCGCTTTCTCCCTTCTGTCTCCCTCGCTCTCTCTTTTGCTTACATTTTCTCCCTCTTTCATGTATTTTTTGTTAAAGTTAAATTGAATCGAATCAAATCTCCCCTTCTCTCGTTTACTATCTACCTAATGGTTTTGTTTTGTTTCAGGGAAAACCTCTGATTGGTTCACTTGGTTTGGGGATTCAAGGAACATATTCTGACGTCAGTCGTGATCTCATCTTCTCTTACGTAACGAACGGCATACATAATAGTTTCGCCGACCAGCGATTTGTTCTTTTGATCAACGCCACCTATGAAGCATTAGAAAAATCTAATAAAAACGCCTAGAAACTAGTTTTTATTTATTTTTTATTTTTATTACGGGGGGCTATCATAGTTTTTGAGATTAGCGTAAAGTGTAATAGTTACTAAATTATATGTACTAGCGTGTATATTCGAAATATATTTTTACGTAATATTTTTCAGTCTGTACTGTGCGCTATTTTATTCAACTCCAAAATAATTAATTAGAGGAAAACCGGACGATTGTGTGAGCACGAGTTCAGAATAAAGAACGCTCTAAAATAGTGAAAATTACGAAAGCTTTTTTTAAATCAAAGGTTGGATTAAATAATAATTACACTGGATACTCAAATTTCGTTAAACTTTCAAAGCTCCGCGCGGCTCAGTGAATTTACTAAGATTGGCAGCGGCGCCTTTTTGTCGTATTCGCGTAGCCGACAAATAGAAGGCAGTACAGTGATAAGCATGATTATGAACTGCAGTGTTAATTTCTGACGTCACATGATGTAGAGCCCATTTTCGTGACATCATACGTTTAAGCAGTAACACTTACGCAAACGTGCTTGACGCGCAAGGAAGATGCCTACCATTGCATAAACTGTGGTTAGTTTCTGACGTAAGCAATAGCTGCGTTCGGTTGCTGTTAATTAACTTGTAAGCTAATTATTCAAATATAAGAAACAATTGCGAACTTTTATATGCAAAAAATGTATATTTTGGACAGTAAATTAAAACGAGATTGAGCCTAAACAATCGTCCGGACTGTTTTTTCTGTATCAAGGTTATTTACAATGACAGTAACTACAACAGTGACATCAGCAACTATAATGACAATGACAACAAGAGCAGCAGCAACAGCAACAACAACAACAACAATAACAGTAGTAGAAATCAATAACAGTTTCCCATCTTTAAAAAATTTCAGTTTCTTCTCCCCCCCCCCCTTCTTCCTCGGATTGTTCTGGCGGGAATTATCCTTGGGATTACTACCCCCGTGTACAGGCGTGTCTTTTAAGCATTATAATAAACTATGTTGTCTCAATTACAAAATGATTATAATTAGGATAGGGCTGAGTTTGGATTCTGTTTTCGCCATATATATATATATATATATTAATTCTTTTTTGTCATTAAAATGGTTCACTCATTATAATAAAATTGAGTAAGCCTCAGCGTAATGTTAAAATAACAACACTGTTCAAGACAAATGCGTCCAGTGCATATTAAAAAAAACTAAAGTGCAAAACTAAGGCCTAATTATATACAATAAATGAACATATTTACAAACACCATATTAAAATATTTTTACATTAAATTACATTAAAGTACATTAAATTTTACATGATATTTTTTACACAATATACATTTGACATGGCACAATTAACAGAAAAATGCTTTACATTACATAAATTTCACTAATTACATTTGCACTATTTATACATTTGACAGTACAAAACTAATGTAACACGTATTGCATTACATATTTTTTTCAAAAGCCATATAATTGGCTTTTGGAGATACGAAAACGTATGGTGGTGAAAGTATTACTATAAGCCTTTTCACATACTAATATGCTTTTCGTAAACTTCCTTTAGATACAAAAAACCTTCAGTCTAATAGCTTATAAAGTCCCACATTTTAAGAGCAAACAAAAGTAAGAACTTTTACAGGTTCATGGCATCTAAATATTGAACTGCTGGCGGTACCTCGCCGACAAGGTCTAAAACTACCCAAGTTGGTTCGGAACCAGCAGATACGGAGGCCAAGCAGTCTATAACTCTTCTGACATCTATCCACGAAACAACAGAATGATGTGTGAGAAAAACGATACCATTATTGGCAAATTACGTGAAGCAGATTCCAAAATAATGATGAAATGCAGTTCACACCGTGTATTACAGTAACTGGACCAACAAAAGAGCAGAGACGACCGCTTTTATACAGGCCAGATGCATAACTTGGCTTCAACAGAAACTTACATTTTGCCTGAAAGGTGTTCAGTACACTGTTTTCTGTATGACCATATATATATGTGACAACATATGCATATTTTACTAGTAATTATAAATACGTTTTTTGTCCCTGTAATGTACGTTCTTTTATATGGTACTTTTTGTGCAGAAATAAAGATATAAATAAAAAACAATAAATAAAGTTTTACCACATCATGAATTTTATTTGTAGCACTGAATAGACGACAAATTTTATTAATCAGTTAGATCTTAGCTTACTTGTACTTGATCTTCCAGATCTGAAGATGATGATGATAAGTCTTTATTATTCTCTCTTTGCAGGGAAAATTTTCTGTACAGATTTAAACAGTTTCACATACACACTAGATAGAGTGAATTATACAACATTACATGTTAAGCATTCTGTAATTAGCTTTTTTCATGATGCGTATAACATTATTTAGACTTCAGAGAATCCAATTATATGCATATTATATTAACATTAAACTAATAATCCACTGGAAATGAAGCAACACTTATTTTGAATTGGCGTTGGCATGGTATTTTGGGCAATTCTGACCATTTTACAGTTGTAACACTCAGTGTGAAGTGGGATTTAATAAAGGATTTTCAATGGAGAATTAGCAAAGGACACCTTGCAATTAGATAGGTAAATTCAACAATTTCGACTGTCAAGCAAAAACAGCCTTTCATCTGAAAGTTTGTAATTAGATAAACTAAACTTTTTCCGAAGGTCTAAAACATGTCAATGTATATGCGTATATGCATTATTTATGATATTAAAAACGGAGTAATAAAGTAAGTGCCACAATCAATGTTGTTAATGAAGCAAGTTTCCTATCTAGCAACATAAAAATGCAATTAAATTAATAAACCAAAAATCACTTTTTTACAAAGTGTCGAAGTATCAATGTTACCCCCGCTTTACCTTACTACTTAATAAAATCCATTTACGACATCATTTTTTTTTCATCAATAAACATACTTATGACATTTATCAGACTAATTTCAAATACTATAACAAACTAGAAAAATTACCAAAATTGTATTTCTTATGACTATCTTCAATTCTTTATCTATATTTCGTTATCTACCTGTTGTAAATTGACAGATCGCGAGTAAAAAGAATTTTAGAAATCTTCATGCATCCAGGGACATTATTTTGTTCACCTCTGTTCAACTGGTTTGTTGAATAGCTACTTCTTCACTGGACTACCATCAGGTAGTCTGTACACAAATGGCGCGTTTTATTTTCCTTGCTCATTTTAGAAGAATAATTCTATACTCGTTACCATGGGAATTAGTCTGCATCATCATCTCCTGAAAGTGCGTCATGACACATTACGTCATTCATATGAAGATAACAGTCGTTGCCTTGGCAACGATTGTTCTTCTTTCTTGCAGTGACGTGATAGATGTCAGCCTTTGTTCGGCCTCATTTCTTCTTTGCTTTCGGTGCGAGAAGAGCGATATACAGTGTATTATTATTTTTATTATCTGCGAGTCATTTTGTGCGTTTTTAGTGGGCTACCATGAGGTGTTTTAGTTTCTTGTGCAACCGCGAGCGCAGTGAGGACCAACCGGTGCCTAGACGCTGGAGGATCCGGACCATATGGTCTAGGACCCGGGGGCGCGTCGCTCCTATGCCCTCAGTCCATTCGTCATCTGGGACCTCCACGCGTTGTAGTGGTGAGGGAGAGTCTTCCGGGACAACCTTGGGGGCGGTTCGTCTTGGAAGCTCGAGTAGCATGGGTCTCCCTCTGGTTGAGTGCTGAATGTCATTCTTAAGTACTAACCTTACCGTACCATGCTCTCACATCTGGGCTCTGGTCAGGACAACCACTATTGGACTGTCAGAGCCCAGTTGGTAGGCGGGGTTGAGCGGAAATCTGGGCTCTGGTCAGGACAGCCACTATTGGACTGTCAGAGCCCCGTAAGTTGATAGGTGGGGTTGAGCGGAAATCTGGGCTCTGGTCAGGACAGCCACTATTGGACTGTCTGAGCCCCGTAAGTTGGTAGGTGGGGTTGAGCGGAAGGAAATCTGGGCTCTGGTCAGGACAGCCAATATTGGACTGTCAGAGCCCCGTAAGTTGGTAGGTGGGGTTGAGCGGAAGGAAATCTGGGCTCTGGTCAGGACAGCCACTATTGGACTGTCAGAGCCCCGTAAGTTGGTAGGTGGGGTTGGGCGGAAATCTGGGCTCTGGTCAGGACAGCCACTATTGGACTGTCAGAGCCCCGTAAGTTGATAGGTGGGGTTCAGCGGAAGGAAATCTGGGCTCTGGTCAGGACAGCCATTATTGGACTGTCAGAGCTCCGTAAGGTGCCTCGGGGGGAGGGGGCCTGGCTCGTGGTAGTGCGTGCACTACAGGGGTGTATGATGCGTTAGGCGTAATTGCCTACTAAAGCCAACTGTAGACTCCACACCCAAGACTCCTGCGTAACCTCCACGAGGTGCGAGCTGGTAACTGCCCCATTACAGGAGCAGGCTAATCAGCAGGGGATCTCGGAGCAGTATGGAACCCCAGAGGTGCAGTGCTGAAAGGCACTCACCATTCCATACCCCAACTATGGGTTAAATAGCATAATATATTTCAAAGCAGATCTACGTGAACGTTAAAACAGAAGTTTTTTTGTATTTTCTTTCATTATAATGGAAACTAAGTTTAATAAACAGTTAACAGGTTAATTGTATTGTTTACTGGTTTTTTGTTTGATTTTTGTATGTATAGTAGATTAAACGCTTTTAATTGTTTGCAATATTTATGCAGAAAATCGAGTTTAAATGAAATTTGTCTTGTCTTACTTTATTTTATCTTAGGTCTTCTCCTCTCCTCTCCTCTCTCCACCTCTCCTTTCCTCTCCCCATTTTCTTTATTATTGTAACAAATCATTTTTATTGTAGTTTTTGTTTTTGTGTAAGTGTGTGATTTTTTTGTATTGATTTTTCTTTTTATATAATGTTGTATATACGTCAATTATAATATGAGCTTCAGTTTGAAATAAAAGATTAAATCAACTCAAATCAAATCAAATTCTCTCAGTTCGTATCTCGTTTCGATTCTTTCGTCTTGCACATCTGGTCCTACGTAAATTTTAATGCTACTGCACACAGGGCCTATTTCAGCCTAGACGAGGCCCGGGGGAGTGGGGCATGTGAGGCCCCATGGGGGGGGAGGGTGTAAGCGCAGAGGGGCAGGCGCTACCGTGGTTGGCGGCCAGAAAATTTTTGAACTGCTAGAACGCCGGAGAAGCATTTTCGAAGTGAAAATATGGAGTTATACAGTTGTTAAAGGAAAGAACAATTGAAAGAAAAACTGCTTTATTCTCAAGACCAGTCCTCAATACTTGTCAATGCTGGCAAACGGCGCGCCTGCGGCAAGAGAGAGAGAGAGAGAGAGAGGAGGCAGTATGTTCGCATAAAGCAAAAAAATTGTTACCTTGGCGCGAGGCCCCCCTGGAGGGTGAGGCCCCGGGGAAGTATCCCCACTTCCCCCCCCCTTGAAATAGGCCCTGTTCATTTCAGTACTTACAGACTGATTTTGTTGAGTGTAAAACTGAGGTAGTAAACTTAACAGCGTAAAGATTTTATGACGTCATAATGATTACGCAATTGTAATTATTAATGTATGGCTAACCAAAAATATTATAACTATTACTGTATTCATAAAAATCACGGCTCCATTTAGTACGATGATTCCTATTCCTATTGTATCTGTGGCAAATTTTATGAATTTAATTTACTTTCGTCAAAAAAGTCATTAAGTAAATTTTATATTTGTCTCTGTGAGCCTGTGCCTTTCTTTTATTGATTCTACGAAATTCTTAAGTTTTTTTTCGTTTTTTATTCAAAGATTTACCTACTCTAAGCCTCCCGGGTATAAAGGATAAAATGGAGTAATAATAATCATTGTTCTGTAACTGAAATTTGTTCTTTAAAGTCGACGATAAAGGTTTTGTGCCGGGCAGTTTCTGGTGAGTTTAAAATCGACCTTTAAGGGGGAACAAAATGGAAATTTAAAGATCCCAGTATGTCAAGAAGAGTCCACACAAAGCTATTCTACTCTGAATTTGACTTACCAATTTGAAATACTTATCTAAGGAAAAGAAAATTCTTAATAATTTAAAATGTTCGTGCCACCTGATAAAACCCCATTGTATCACCATCTCGGCGTGCACCACTGATTCATCAAAAAACATTATTGATCTTACTGACAATGTAAAGCGATTTAAACTTTTGTTTAGTTAGCGAACAGTATGCTACGAATACTCTGATTAGTTTTTCAAACTTTACGCATCGTCTTCTAAACATGTTTTAAATTACTTACCATTAAACGGACGGTGTGGAGTTTAAATTTACAAGCTTCATACAAGGTTACTGCTAACGTAAGCTCTGCATGCAATAAGTGTGCATATAAATGATTACAAAATTTCAAGACGAAATTTTAACTTTGGTTTATAAAGAGAGTTTTCTTGTCCTTTAAATAAAGTCAATACTAGTGATGCACAGACCACATTTTTTTTATACTGTATATTTGAGTCGTTCTTTCGTCTATACAAAATATTAAGCTGTAATAGTTATTGAACATTATACAAATGGCTGACGCCATATTACAAAAAGTGCAGTCTAATGTGTGCTTAATTATCACTTATGCCTATAGTTTTTGTTACCTGATTCTTTCCTACCCACTGCACCTGCCTTTTTGTTACTATTTTCCAGTAAGTTTTCTTACGAATGAATTTGAAAGCTGAGCTAAAAGAATTAAACATACAAGTTTCTTCTAAGTCTGCTTTTGTATAGACGAAAACTCAGCTAGGTGCAAGTGCTTAGCTCGGCGATTGTTAAACAAAGCGACCTGAATAGAACCTGGACTGCTAAATGTTGTGAAGATTACGGTTAGCTTTCACTTTGTATTCCGCAGAAAGACTAACCTAGCTGTTAATTTCGTCCTTTAAATTTTATTAATCACGCGATGCTTTAAATACGCTGAAATTTATTACTTGTAAAAAATATGGCAGACGAGCAGTACGATTTAACAACTCGTCAGATTCGGTCCATTAAAGAACGAGCGGCAATCCGTGCAAAACTTAAGCATGAATTCAGACGACAATTAGAAAACCCACATGCTTTAAAAGGCGACAGTGGTTATATTGTAAGTAGGCCTATAATTTGTTCTAACAACTGTGCACAGTAAACTTGAATAAGAACGTTTATAATTTACGTTGTTTCCGCGCAATTTAGGTGGTTTTCGCATAATAGGCTTAATGCAGTCTTTGTTATTGTTACTTAGGTTAGGGTTTCTTGGGACATATACACAGGCAATGTTTAATTGGACCAAAAGTGTCAACATTGATTTTTACAAACTTGTACCCATCGATTCAAGTTTAAGGCCCATTTCATATAGAAAACGTATAGCAAAATTCCTCGAGGAGATGTTCCTTGTGGCCTTCCCTTCTATAAATAGAACACATTACTTTCTATAGTTCATAACACGCTGATGCCTCATTCATTTTTAGCTGGAAGTTATACATTCTATGTGAAGAATTTTGGCACTTGGTAGAATTACAACATGTTCATCGCAGAATTCACATTAAAATTTAAGTGTACAATTGCTTCTTTCTAATTTGGCAACAACAATTAGCGCATTTCAGTAAAAATTATAAGTTCTTAATCTATCTTTTACCATATGAACAGTTTTTTTTATAAGCATGGGTGATGGTTATATTGATGAAAACAAACCATTGATCAAACCTATCAACTATATTTTGTGTAAATTGCAACTATGCAAAGACACTGAAATTCACATTGAAATTTAACTGTTTAATTACTTCTCCCCTACTTAACGAACAACTATTAATGCAATTAAGCATAAAATTATGTTTTTAATTTATCTTTAATTTTTTCATTAGAGCAACAGTGATAGTTATATTCATGAAAATGAACAAATAATATGTGCAATATGTGAAATTATCACATAACTATGTCAGAACTATGCCATAGTTTTCAAAATGTGAAGTGATTTTGGTAACTCTAAAAATGAATAAACCTATTTTTTAAACTTTTTAAATGTTACTTGTATGAATTGAAACTTGTAAAAGCACTTAATGATACCAGGACTAGTTAGATAGGAGTAAAAATACTGCGTGTGAAATGAATTTTTTTGCTGCATGGGTTAATAGCAAAAAATCTGATTTTTTACTGTCACTTTACTTGCATCTTCTGTGTGAAATGGGCCTAAGGGCCAAGTATTCAGATAGTATTCAAATAAGAGCTAACAAAATGTTAGCCTAGTGCTGCAGTGGTTCAACTGTATTTCCAATAGTAACCAATTAATTCGAATTAGAAAAAATAAAATTGCCTTTGCCAGCGTGACTGAAAGTAGCAATCCCGTTACTTATAAGCCTTTTTTACTGCCTTAAGACTGTTTTGTTTTGTTTTTGTTTATGATTACATGGCCGAACAGGTTCTGGCAACAAGCCCGATACTTTTTTAAAGGAGCAGACCAGCTAATTTTAAAGTTGCTTTTTAAAAAATATTGCAAAAACCAATTGCATCTTAGATGCTCAAGTTAACAAAAAAATGTATTTGATAATTTGATTCTTTGCCACCAAGAAGCTACCAAGACTTAAGGGTATTGCAATACCAACAGTCATCAATTAATTATCTGGGAAAAATTGATTTTAGTGTTTTTTGTACAAAGTATGTAATCTATCTTTAGTAAGCCAGGCATTACAACTTTGTCTATTTTTTTTATAAATTGTAAATGCATTTAGATGATTTGCTTCAGTTTCTAAATTGGCATCCAACTTATTAAAGTGGCTGTGTTTAGTTAGTTAGTGCAAAGTGGTGTTTGTGGAATCTGGCTTTTGTTGTGAAATAAGTGTTTTGAATTTTAATTTGAATTTTTGAGTTCAACAGTATATAACGCTACTTGAATTGTGAACTCTCTTTTTGGCTGTTTGGTCTTTTTTTTCAATGTGCAGGCTGCTTATAAGAACTTCTTGTTAGAAACAAGGTGTTAGTTTGCTAATACTAATAAATAGTCAGTAGCCATGTAGCAAATTCATATTAATTCCCAACACTCAGAATAATAAAGTAATGATACTTGATTGTTTTTCATTTTTCTATTGATGGCCTACATTTTTAAAGATTTGCCTGGTTCTCAGTTAATTAACAGTGGATTAAACAACGTGATCATATAGTTCTGGACATTAATGTTGCAAAAAGTAAATATATAGAAAAGAATAATAATGCGCTGATTTCTACATGACTTGTTTTATATTTACTTAAGAATTATAATTTTGATGTTGAAGATGGACTTGGTATGTGTACAGAAAGTTAGAAATATCCACACTCATAGTCATAGCTCAGTTTGCCAGACATCGCTATTACGGATATTGAAAAAAAATCGAACAAAATCTGGACCGCTAAAAGTCCCGCATGACACAGCTAGTTTTGCGAGCTGACCGCTAGTTGGCGGGCTGTTACATTGTTTACATCATTACATCAGTGTAACCAAGCAGTGTGTAAGGCGACAGTGCACAAAAGCGAAATGAGACGACATAAAAATAATAAAAATTAAGTTATGCGGAGTTATATAAGTCAGTTTTTATATACTTTAGCATAGGAGCAGCACGGACTAGACGTTTTTGGGACAATTGGGTGATTGATTCTACAGTCTGCATTCCCATGAGTCTAACACACGGCGCCTACTGTATTAGCTTAATATTGATAAATACGTACACTCAGAAAATTTGTTCCACAGTCTCCCTGCTTTCGTCCGGCAAACCGAGATATGAGTATATGTATCTTTCTTCTTTCGTACTATAATTTGCGCTCTTTCGTCACTGGACATTTTTTCTTTCAGTTTGACCCAGCAATTCAGCGATTTCAATCTATGAGAGTAACAGAATTTGATCATTTCAAAGCAACACCAAAAACTTCATTTTTGGGTATAGTACTGTTTGTACTACCCGTTGCTGCTCTGACATATGCTATATATAAAGAAAGAGTAAGTAAACTTCGTATTTCTTCTGCCACCAGATGGCACTAGTGAATAAGGGCTGAACAACTGTGTTATTTTTTTGTTATTTGGTCCAAATCCAAAAGATTGCTATCACAGAAGTAACGTAATTTTGTGAGTAAACATGGGCTAGTAAATACAGGACCAGCTACTACTGTTAAGGTTGCCATTTCGATTGCCATATGTGTGGTTTCTTATTAATCTGATACGTAGCACCACCATCTCCAAAATTGTAGTTTTTTATACACTCTCACTTTGTCTGTGGAAGAGGTACTGACAGACCACTGACATTAGCAGCGTATAGTTTTTTGCCGGATTACTGCTGTGTTTACCTGTCTTGAGGCCAGATTTCTCTTATTTTGGAGTTCTGCCTGCCCAATGCCTGCAATAGGGCATATGATGATGATGAATTTGTCTTTGCTCAGAAGTGGTGCTGGCAAGTCACTGGCATAGCACTGCCTAGTTTTTTCACTGGTTAATGGCTGTGTTTGCCAGTTTTGAAGGCAGATTTATTTTAGAATTGACATCAAACATATTAGTCTATGGCTTTGCCTCTGCTATAACGTACCTTAGCAGCATTTGGGACAACAGCTCACGCACAACACAGAGCACAACAATTGTATAAACTAAACTAAACAGCATGACAGTCACAACCAATGTCTCAGCAGCAGATAAACTGATTGCACTTTTCCATAAACACAAATTTGCGGAGCAGCAGCATTTTACACAAAATTAACACTTCAAGTAGCCAAAAAAATGACTTAAAATTAAACAGAATGTAGAGTTGCAAAGCATTACGAAATACAGAGACATAAGTATAATAAAGAAACTAAGCCAGTTAATATTGCTTTACAATAAACGGGCAACAAAAATATTAAGTCTCTCTTGCCTTTAAACATACGAACATCAAGCCTGCGATGTATTTTCTCTATATTAACTGATCATGTGCTCGTCTGCATGATTTATTAAGGTTTTGTATTTTTCCATTTGTTAGGCTACGGAAATGAAATAAATTTGATTGTTCCATTCCTTATATTGAATGCCCGAGTTACATAAGTCTCAATGGCATCTTTTAACCAGAAAAAGAGCTCAAAATTAACTAATATTACATTAATGTATAATGTGTAATTTAGGTTTTGATCACATTTGAATTAATTTTAACTGTGAAGATCTCATTGAGGTTTATTAAAACTGGCCAGAAAAGAAAACATTTTGTTTTGTCCTTATTTAAAGTTAATCAAATAGCTGTTTTTATCTAACTTGCAAAATCATTAAGTAAACTAAACTGAGTATTTTCTTGATTGCAAAATTGTTTAATCAGCAACTCATAGACATAAGCGTTGTGCATTTTTTCCTATAAACAAAACTAGACTATATATTTCCACTAATTCACTTGCATTTTCAATTGACAGTAATAAAATCTAGAACCAGGCCAATATTTCTCCCACTAACTAATGAAAAGTTGAGCATTTTTCATAACAGCAATAGACGCGGCTAAATGTCCCAAATGTACCTGCGTTAATTAAGCTTTGCAGGGGTATGAAATAACTTGCACGGTGATTGGGCAGTCAACAAAAATGATTGACATTATGTTAGACGTCAATTGTGCCTGCCCAGTGTCTGTAATAGATGTGTCTGGCACATGATAATATGATGAATAAAAAATTCCACAATTGAAAAACAAAGAAAACGAAAGAAGAGCCTGATGTTCTTCTTGAACATCGAATTCAAGAACATTTGAATTCGATGGTCACCCCTAATGCTCACTAAGCAGTGAAATTTTCTATTTTGAATTTGATAGCCATGTGTCTAGTATTAGATTTTAAATCTACGTATGGTTTAACTGTCATAGGCTTTAATCATGTGCAGAAATTTTTAACACTAGATTTTTTCCGATAGTATTCAGTACATCTTTTTAATATAAGTTCCTTTATGAATTAGTTTTACAATGTCTGGTATTATTAGTTTTAGGTGACTCTTGTACCTAAAGATGATAGATAATCTAATGAACTGTTAACGTTGCCTTTTATAAAAGTGTTTTGTTGTTGAATGAGTATGCATTTAAATAAAAAACTATCCTAATTAAACACTACTAATAAAACGATTAAAAATTCGAATTTAACAACTCTGATTTAACCTCTATCATGCTGCAAAATCAGAAAAGAAGTGTGTAATGGTATAAAAGCACACAGCCTATAATTTCCATTACTCTTGACTATGAAGTCACATGTAAAGTTTTCTATAATTTACCAATAGGTGGAGCAACATGGTCAGTTAATAGTCTCAAGAGTCATCTTTGCATAGTAGCACTTCTCTTGAAAATTGTGAGCTTTATATTGGCAAGCCCACTTAACAAGCAGCACTTTCCCTGGACAATGATCAAATGCTCTGTTTAGCAGTTTTAAGAAAATTAATTTAATAGTACTAAATAAAGAAATCAAAGCATAATTTTAATCGTGAATATAAAAAAAGTGTTAGGACATTTTCTTTCACAAAATGACAAGTTATTGGTATCCACTCGACATCCGTAAAGGCCAAAACATTACATGTCCTTTAAATTGTGCGGCTCTAAAGTCATGAGTGGCTTGGTTTTTTTCCTAAATTTTATATTTAAACATAAGCCGAAACCATCAATAACGATAACACATTTTGTTGCTGAAGATGATAGACTCTGCTCTGTGAAAAAATGCCCAAATGAATTGCTGTTTGCGATAAATTAAATAAGGTATTTATTCGCCATGCTGCAAGTTTAACAAGATATGTAATTCATGAACGATAAATATAATATCAATTGAACTAATGCAAAGTAATCTTGAAAGACATTTGAAAGAGTTTGTTTCGCTACACGGTCCCGTACGTTTTGTTTTCAGACCATCTTTGAAGGCAAGTGCAGGAGAGGAGAAATCAAGTACAAAGACAGATTATTTAAATTTATCTGATTGTTTCAGTTCCCTAATCCTGTGTAATTATTTATCCTGGAAAAGTTAGGCAAGTGTGCTGTCGGGTTCCTGTGAATCTTTGGTGAAGCTAAAATTGCTCATTTCAGTTTTCATAATCCAGTTAAATGCATAAACAGGAGTAATACTCTAGAATCCAAGCACTTTTAATCTCTACATATGTAGGAATCTATGTTTTATCTTGTAAAAATCTCTTTGCTGAGCTTTAGAATCGTTGTAGTGATTGTTAGTGCCACATTAACATCAGTTGTTGAAATGTTGATGCAGTAATATTTTGTTTAACTTTTAGTGCTTTGAATAATAAATAAGTGAGCACTAGAATGTTGTACTTCTATAATTATTCAATGTTATTGCTGTTTCAATTTAACAGTCTTCTTCAAAGTGTACTTTACCTCTCTGATTTATGCTGTTTTCAAAAAGAGAGTGTAACCCCCTTTTTTCGGCGTTCGCTGATTGGTGTTTTTAAGATAAAAATGAACTGATAACATTCGCTTTGCAAATACTTGTGACGATTCAAAATCAACTTCTGATTTTGTTGTGTTACCCGACTGTGTTCGCTCTCATCTTGAAGTTTCGCGGAGTCATTTGGTAGATAATGCCGCCAAGTGATAGCCGATCCGTTAATACCTCCGTCCTGGCACTCGAGCACGATCCACTCGTGAAAAATGTTTGCTGTTTTGCTCCGAAATCGACGAGTCAAAAAGGTAATTAGTTTCTAAATTTGCAATTTTGCACCTGGTTAAGTCGACTGTGTCACTGATAGCTTTCATGTTGATATTTTTCTCACGGATTGTAAAGTACATCCTGCATATTTCTGACTTGCTGTACAGTTGTGTACAATACATGCATTAGTGTTAATTTTTTGTAATCTTAATTTTAATAATATCAATTGGTAGTGGAATGAACTCACAGTTCATTAAATTTTTGAAACCAAATTTGTCCCGAAAAACGGAAATGCGAAAAATTTAGCACTGAGCCGCCATCCATGTGTTATATGTTCGTTGCTGTATATGATATATGCAGCATCTATAATATTTTGTGTAAATCTATCAGTTAAAATGTGAGAGTTGAAATATAAAAATATTAAAATATGATTATTAGCAAATTTCATTCCACGTGAATGCACCTCACATTTGCAAACTATTAATTTTTCAGTAGTGCTTTACCGGAATATTATTGCAACTTTGCATGCTTTCTGGCCTGTATGGACAGGGATTATATAAGCTAAGTCTACTGTTAGTTTGCTGAAGTCTAACTACATAAATTCAGTTCTTAATTGTGCCTATTTTAGAGAGCTTTACCGAGTATTTCCATTTGGGAAAAAGTGCTTTTAACGTTTTCCTAATATTAGGCTTAAATTTTTTCAATTGAATGCTAGTTTAGTTAACATTCCTACTGTTTCTGTTTGTAGGTCATTTAAAACAACATCTCATCTTGGGGACTCTCCTCTCGATGGCGGTCTCTTGAATTTTTCAATTGCATTTCGGATGCTCTTCTGTCGACAAAAGATGAGCTTATATAAACACAGGTGCGTGAAAGCTTTTGTTGCGGTACTTTTTGTTTGTTTACCTTTTACTTCGCCGACACAATAGATGTGAAAATGTGGAATTCGGAGACTCCTGTTTGTATCTGCAGGTGTGCTTTTACCTATCTTGTCCCACCTGGAATGTGGAATTGGGAAGTAACTGTAATGTAGGTACGTGTTGTAATGTAATTATTTTGCCTGCATTTTTACAGTCACATATTACACGTCTTAATTGCTCGCTGATGTCACTTGGCATTTCAATTTTCAATTTACATTTAATTTTTCGAAAAAAAATTCAAATAAAAATTTAAACTGGTGGAGAACATTTTTCTACATTTTACATTTATATAATTTTTTACACAAGTCATTTTGTTGAGTTATTGCACGAATTAATTGCTTGCTGATGTCACTTAGTATTTCAACTTTCAAATTAAATTTGACATAAAAAAGATCATACGAAGATTTAAACTGTTAGAGAACATTTTTCTACATTTTACATTATATAAGTTTTAGGCAAATCATTTTGTTGAGTTATTACATTCCTGATTGGTGCATTGTTTCAATACTTGGATTGTAATTCATGATTCCGTGTGACCTTAATTTGCTTATCTATTGTTTGTCACTAATGTGTAAAGCTTTACTCAAGTCATTGTTATTACAATACCAAGCTAACATACTTCAAAATTATTAATGCCCTCAAAGTAATGAAACCATTTTAACAGTTCGACTTATAACTAGTCGGGAAGAAATGCTTGCAAAACAATCAATATTTGTTTGTTTTGATTCCCACTAAGTGGCAGGAATTGTATCAGTGTTACAACTTAGCATATTTCCGTCTGTGTCAATTGCACTTGCGTCAGCCCAAACATGGCTAAAGCCCTTCTCATGGAGGAAACCGCAAGAAAGTCACGTTTTAGTGGAAATCGCTCACTTTGCCGACTGCCTCGTGTAAACTCTGCAATAACAGTGGATAATTGCTGATAGAAGGAGATGCTTTTATAGCAACATTGTAAGAGTGAGTGGTTGCGTGAGTGCATGAATAGGACGGGTAACTATGATAGTGTACACAATATCCAGCATAAACACCTAGATTCAAGCAAAGCTGCTGAATACAGCTTAAACTGTACTGACAACTAATAGCAATTTGTCTAGTGTGCTACTTTGTTTATCTAAATTAATGACTTATGAAAACGTGGCAGAGGCTCAACGCTGATTGTGAACAAGGAGCACTAGTTCTTGTACTCCGGCTTATCTGTTAGCCGAAAAAAAGAAACTCGCCCTACTGCAATTATTTTACATTTCAGTTTCCCAAACAATAATGGTCCTCTGCTACTGTCATACATAAATAGTTTATTAACATTACGTGATAGTTAGTCACTTGATATTTACAAAATGTACACGTTTTGATTATCATTATGAAAGGCGCTTATTGCCTATAATTAACATGCAACAAAAACAATAAATTTTACTCAAGTACATCCATTAATAAATTAGCACACAGTGTAATTACAGTACGACATGTTAATAATTAGTTTAGGTAGAAGTTTTTACAGTGGTCAGTGCACGTAGCCATTGGCTATGTGGTATTGCTGAGGATCGACTATGACACTTGTGTACCCGGCTGACGGAACTGCAGCCGCGTACCCTCGATGAGATTGCAGCAGTTCTTGTGAAGGAAACTCTTGCGGACTGTAAGAGTTATAACCTCCACACAGCGCCTTGGTGGTTGCCAGATATTGCTGATCATGTAAAAGTGGAGTTTCCCCATGTTTCTGTGTCATTCTCAAATCTATAACATCGTGGTGCGTTAATCGCTTTGTTGATTCTAAGTTTGTGTAAATAGGATCCGGCTTGGGACTGTTCTTTAACTGTTCGGAATGGTATGCTTCCTGACTCGACTGCCTCCTTGTAATCACAGAGGCTTCGTTACCTTGATGTCCATAGTCCATTGGCGTCTGGTGCCTCTTCATGCAGTCACTGCTTCCCCTAGTGTCACGAGAAACTAAGTACGGTGAGGCAATGTCCTCGCTGCATCGCCGTCTGTCCTTTCCTTCCGTCACCACATCGACTTCCGATGCTGAACTGTCCGATCGGTTACTGTAAGGACCTTGGCTTCTGTGCGTTCTTTTCACCATGGCAGCAGCTTCGATACTCAATGTTTTATTAGGTTCGCCAACATTAAATCTGTAAGGCTGCTGCTTGGACTGACTGTTATACAAATGCTCTTTAATTTGTTCTGTCCGCTCTGAACTAGAAGCATGAGCAACTATAGCTGTGTGCTGTTCAGGTTGGTAGTGATAAAGGTAACCCTGATCTGGCCGCATGTACATGTCGACCTCTTCTTTGCACTGTACTGGATGAGGATAACTGTACAGACACGTATTTTCGTAAAATCCAGCCGGAGAAGGCATGTATGCAGGATGATATGCCATTCCGTATCGCTCCACACCTTCTGGTAATTGATAACCTTGGTAACCCATTGGAGGTTCACTGGGTGCATGTTCGTAAACTTTCTCGGGGTAATCAAAAGAGGTGATCTCCGAGCTTTGACTAGAGACGGTGTATGGAGAAGCCCGGCGTGATTTTGCCTTCTCTTTCTTTGGTTTCATCGCCCGTGTGGTTGTAGCAACACTGTCTGGTGGTACATAAACTACTTCACTGGGTTTGCTTGTAGTTTGATCCAGGGTCAGCTTCAACTCCTTGACTTCACAATTACTGAAAAATAATGAAATCATGACAGTAATGTGTGTCCTCTCTCGTGGGATCAGTAAACAACTGAAAAAACACATGAGCAATAAAAGCTAAGTAATTTTTATTAAAAATAATGATACTTTTTGCCCAAAAATTCCTTTCACTTACTGATATTCTCAGAGAACTTACTTAAAAGTATAAAAATCATAACAAATGACTTTAAATGTTTCTAACTATATGCACATATTAAACCTACACATGACATACATACCTACCACATACCTACTGCTGATTAGGTAAAAAAATACATTTAATTTTTTGATTAAATTTATAATGTGCTGAATAATTTCAAGGCAGTTGTTATCTTAATTAGTCGTGTTTAGCCATTTTTACGGCACATTTAATGTTTTTTGCAATACTTTTAGCTAATCGTTAGTTACAGGTAGTACCATTTGTGTAAAGTACATTCAACCTACCTGAGCACATAATTGACACTAACTATACAGTGTGGACGAGATGATCTGCTATTGTGTACTATAGTGGCATAACTCTGGATCCACACCCAGCCGCCATCTTTGGCCATAAACCTGTAGTACCTGGTGGTCACCTGGCCCTTGAGTAATACTGAAATAAATATAAAATGTAGTGTCGTTACACAGAATGTTTGTCAACTCTATCAACTCCAACTCATGACAACAATACTGTCGTGCATATTATTTTTTTTAGTAATTGTGAAGACATGATGATAATAGAGTTTAAACATTTCAATATTAATTTTGTATCTTTTTAGAATTTTTAAATCTGTCAATTGATAATATCTTAAACTAATAAAACTGCCTACTCGCCTCACTATAAGAAACATTTACTCTGCTATATGCAATAATAATAATAATTTCGTTTAGGACATAGTCCAAGGATAACACCTTAAGTACCTCAATACTTATTTCCAAGGTGGTCCCAATTATTATTACCCGCCCGTTACTTCAATAAACCTGCGTGCTAGGTCGTAGAACCAGCGGTACCATTTTTCAAGTCTTTAGTATTACTCGGTCACGTGTTGAACCCACGACCTCCCGGGTAGTAAGCGAGCACGCTACCATTGAGCTACACCACCCGGCCGCCCAAATGTAAGAACACTATGGCTTCATTTATGCCAACATTCCCCTCTGTCACATTGGTTACATCCTACTTGTGACGTAGGCATTACTGCTTAACTGTTAGCCCCTGCCCAATCTGGGTTTCCTTGTTGTAATCAGCTGTAACGTTACCACCTTAAGCAGATGAGTCTGTTGCTATGAAACTTGTTTATTGTTTTCAATAAAATAGTTTATTTTGGCTAAACTTGTGCAGTTCTAGTGTGACTTTACTTGCAATAAAAATGTCTAAAATAGATGCTGGAATTCATTCAAGAAACAGAAGGCAAAATGTTCATGATTAACCAAATGTGCACATGCTTAATTTTTTGTATTCACTAACAATTAGAATAATACGTTTAACTGGATTTAACAGCTAAATTACTTACAAATATGGTGTGAATATCTCATGTGAAATACATCCGATACGTGAATGTAATGATAGAGAGTCTTCTCTATGAGATCCTGAGGTTCGTATCCTGTTAAACTAGCAACCCTGTGAAAATAGTAGCAAAATTACTTACAGTAACTCAAAGAATGAGACCAATTTTGGCTCACAAAAAATCATCGCTTAACTCAAAATTTCGCCTCTCAAATAAAAAATTATGGTCTATTTAGTCAAAATACATGTATTTTTTATTATTATAATTCTTTATTTTTAAAAACTATGTACAGAATACATTCCCTCTATTCGTAGGAATATGTTTAAAATGTCTAAAAACATTTACAATGTATTAAACCTATTCACATATATATATAATTTAGAATCCAACGCATGAGACACATTGAACGACAACGATTATATACAATAGACATAGTAGTTACAAATTATAATCCAACACTACATACATACATAATAAAAGATAACGAACATATTTTAATACACAGTAACAAAAATTTACACGCATTAAACACAATGAAAAACAGCGAGTAAAAAAATACATGTAATTCACTTCGCCTAACACAGAACTGCTCTCAAACTGAACTGTAGGTAGCCGCACTGTCATATTGCTTACCAGTGTTGTGTACGTGTAACATAAAAAATCGTGTTTCACTACATAATTTGTTATTCTTTGTATAATTGTCATCAAATCTCGTTTATGTATAGAATGGCTAAGTTTGTGCCTTCTATTTAGCTCGTTGTCAGGAGGAGGGACCATGCTGGAAAATGGTCAACATTTTCGGTCCTGTAGGATGTGAGTTAAGCAGAGTTTACTACGTTAATACCGTTAGCGTAATTATTACACTCACAAGTACACAGGAAAGCGTATCAGTTACTTGCACAGTTATAATCCCCACCTTATAACAATAGTTTAACAAATGCTGCAAAATAAATATACTATCACAGAATTAATTCTTACCTTGCATCAAGAAAAATGAGTTTCATATCCAGACTAGCTCTAAACATGAACATGTTAGAATGCATTTTAATTTCTGTGACAGCACTGGGCGGAAGTGAATGTCCAACGGCTACCAACCCCACATTTTGGTGATATCCCTCGTACGGTGGAATGTCCATTGTGAAGTATTTGATTTTTAGATAGCCACTACAATGTATCACCTTCAAAAAAGGAAACAAAACTTAATAGTTTGGTAAATCAGTCAGTCCGCACTACCCTGCCAAGTCAAATTTCAAAAGAAATGTTAACAGGTCACAAAACTCGTCCCACTGTTCTTGTTACTACCGGGCCAAACCATTGAGTTACATGGTCCGTACCTATGACCCAGGAGAATTTTAAAGTAACAGAGACCTACAGGTGAGATAACAGGACAAGCTGTAGTTGTTTCTACCACTGACAGTTGGGTTTTACAGCAGGCCGATTGAGGTGACTCTTGGGGTTTCACGACAGATATAAAATTTCTTTGAAATTTGTACATCTGTATATTAATTTACTATATCAGATGTAGCGTTTCTCAAAATTATTTTAGGGAAATAAACTTTTTACTTTTGTCTTTTTTAAAAAAAGCTAATAATTTTGACAAATATTTGCCATAATTTAATTGTTGCAAGATTTTGTGGGCAAAATGTTGAAATATGTTGACAGGATTAACCAGAAAAATATTCCATGGCATTGATGACTGTCAGGTAATATAAAAATATTTATTTTTATATAAAATGTGATGCTAGTGCTTCTGTAAACTTGCAAATTTTGGCGTGCGTAAAGGGTTAACAGAGCAGAAGAGTTGGTCCACCCACGTTGAAGCTTTCCATGGGAATACGGTTTTTCTACGTCTTTCTTAGCTGTTTTTTATTTTCACTTCCGGCGGGTTAACATCAAAACGTCTCACCTTGTAACCTCCTGATGTTAAACCGGCATTTCTTTTGGCGAGAACACATTTCATGCGAAGCAGAAATGATCGCTCCACTTCAAAATCTACAAACACAAAACAACTTTATTTCTGATGCACTTGCCATGTAAAAACTTTTATCATAATGAATTCTTGTTGGGTGTAGCGTTTTGCATTCTACAATAGAGTAATTGCCTGCAATTAATGATTAAACAGCTGACTGCTCCCTCTATAAAGTATAACTGAACTACGCGCTTAATCTTAAAGGACATCATGATAAAAATGAATGTCTTTTCTTAACTGTGTGAAGTTTATGGATTGTATTCTTACTGTAATACTCCTCTATATTTATTTTCTGTGTGGTTCCAATTAATGCGAAAATAATACGGCTCCAAAATAGGCCAGTAGGCCAAATAGCCCGCTTGGGGAAAATTAAAAATAGCGTTACGTATTTAAAGCCAACTTTACAAACAAGCGATGTGAAAAAATCAGGACTGAGGCTGACTTGAACCAGGACCCCAGGTTACAAATTATGGCACCTTTACCACTGAGACTACACCACTCAGCTAACTGTGTTAGGAAAACGATTTTCAAGAATTTAATAATGATCTTTAATTTATTATCACGAAATTAAGATCGTGATTAATTAGTTACCTACACGAAATAATGTGTGTAAAATGCTATTTGTATTTCATTTAAAATGGTCAGTTACTCTACAACACTTGGAAACTGTAGAGTTATTAGTATGGAAATCAGATTGGTCTTAGCACATTGTGTAGTTTGGTGGTAAAAACACCAGATTTCGCATCCCTGTTTCATATCCAAGCTCAGTAACATTCTTTTTACATTTTACATTTTAGTGACAGTTATATTTAGCCTAGAAATTTTTAGCAATTATAAAAGCTTTTATTATCGTATCCAATTATCTTTTGTTTTTGCTAACCTTGTATGCTTTGGTTGATAGGAAATGACGGATGTGCGGTAAGTAATGCTGTCATCTCATCGTGGTCGGCAGGATGTATGTACTCGTAGATGCTGTTACCAGTCAGTTCAACCTGAGACAATCCTAGATGTACAGACGCCGTCTCACTGATGTACATAATCTTACCGTCTGGTGAAACGACAAAAATAAACCCGTCTAACGTCTGAAAGAAATGGTAGATAATTAACTGAAATATAGGCAGCGGTAGCAGCAGCAATGACAACAACATCAACAACATCATCATCATCATCAACAACAACAACAACAACAACAACAACAACAATAACAGTGATAATACATGGCCAGTGACCAGCACCAGCAAAAAGGCACAGTAAAACGTCGATGATGATGTTGATGATGATGATGAGTGATGATGATGATGATGGCAACAATAACGACAACAGCATCAAGTTCTCTGAACTTTAAAACAGTATTAGCATTGTTCCAAAACAACAATAATAACGATAATATTATCATCTCTCACACAAAGATAAGCAGCAGCAGCATTCGGGAGATTAAGAATCAAAAGATGATGTTACTTACTTGTAGCAAATGAGAGCCCAGTTCTTTAATACCCGATTTCCTGGGATCCAAATGCCTCCGCTGTGTGCCCCAAGCTTCTCCAAGACCTGAAATCAAGCAAATGCAAATTTACGTAAACTTCTCTCGGTGATTTTGCTGTGAAAAGTTTTTAGGCCATTAACTTAGGATTAGATGTTGAGTACTGTGTATGCAGTAATGTGGTAGAGAATGATGGTTATAATAAAATTTAGATATAGAAGGCGGTCTAAGCAATTATATTAATACAGTGTGGGAAAAGTGGAGGAAAACAAGGTAAAATATATTTAAAACTGCAAAATATGTTTTATATGAATTTTATTTATTTATCAACGTTGTGCTTTCATTGATTTATTTATTTAGTTTCCTTATTTAATTATTTATTTTTATTTACTTATCAAAGATGTGGTTTTTAAGTGACATGTCCAACAAATACGCAGGTGTGCTTTTCCTCATTCTGGCAACGGTGCGCTGAAGACTGTAGTAGAGCAGACGAGTGCTAGCTATACGATTGCCAATGAATATGAACTCTGCAGAAACCTGTAGTCATCACGAAAATGAATAGAAACGACCTACGAGCTAACGCGTAATAATGCAAGTTATTTTGGGAAAGTTTTTCCTGCACCTTGAGTTTAGATGTCTACACAATTATAATTTATTCAATATTTTATAGTTCTAAGCGTCTTAAAAATGGATTGTGGCAATTTACGGATTGGCCGCTGAAATACTGAAAACAGTGCAGCTAAATGAAAGCTTTACTCGTCCTCTTTAAAGACATGTCCATCAGCTAATTTACCAAAACTGTACAATAAATGAAGCGACAAATTACTTAGTATGTTGGTTTTGTTTTATTGTCATCACTTAAACTTAGAAAAATATAAGGAAGAAATTTGCAAAAAAAAACTGCCCATATTTTCAGACGCCGTTGACTTGAAAATTATGACGTAACTGGTGGACTTCGTAACGCTCGAAGGTTTCCGCAAGCGCGCGCTGCTTAAACTAATTCAAACTTCTGCCTTTTACCTAATGTTCATTAGGCAGAAACACCACAAACTTAGCTGTCTAATTTTTTCTAAAACTTTTTATAGTTTAAGGGAAACTCACAGTGCGCTGCTTTTCTTCAGCCAATGAAGGACGTCATCGGAGAAAAAAATGAACGTTCAGTATGGGAGCAACCAAGCGTAAAATGACCACTACTTTGAAGTGATTTTATTAATTATATGATGTGCTTATCGCACTTTTATTACTAAAATTTTATCACATTTATTAATTATCAAAGTCATTGCGATCATTAATTTAATTGCGTAAAATTTATACTGAAAGTTTGTAATTCACACAATTTTGGACAATATTCAGGACAAGAAAAGGGGTACCTGAAGTACGTTTCAGAAAAATCGCCTTAAAAATTGTATTACTTTATAGCAAATTTATGCGCATATCGTACTCGCATTGGAAGGATTTTTAGTTTGTTTTCATTTTAAATATCCCACAGTACTGTTCTGACCGCGTCACTACATGATGTCATATACGCACAACGTAAATCAGGCGAAGAAAAGAAAATGTTAAACTATGTCTTAAAAAACTTTCCATGCAAAGTTATATTACTTAGCATTTCGCTTACCTGCTTGAAAGACTTGTGTAATTAGAAAAGAAAATTATTAATTATTTAAAATGTTTTCACCAATTGGTAAAATGTCGCTGACTCGCCCTCCAGGGTGCACCCCACTCACTAATCAAAAAACCTATTTTTAATCTTATTGACAAGATGCAGTAATTTTAAATTTTATTTAGTTAGTGACTTGTGCGCTACGAATGCTCTGATTATTTTTTCAAACTTTACAAAATGTTATCTAAACTTGTTTCAAATGACTTGTCGTGAAAATGGCTGCGTCTAACGGTCATCGCGGGAGTTTAAATTTACATGTTTTATACAGCGTGACTGCCGATTGAAGTCCTGCACGCAAAAAGGCAGTACGTAAGTGATATAAAATTTCAAAACGAATTTTTAAAGCTTTATGTTTATGAAGGGTTTTCTTGTGCTTTAATGTTCAGTTGAGTGCTATGTATATTTTTTATGTGTGTGTATAACACACAGCCCCTGAACCAGATTCAAGCTACATACAGTCTCTCATGCCTGCGCTCTATAATATGCCTCAAAGAAACCTATTAGATTTATTTCCAGACAAAAATAATTACATCTTGCAGGTCAATTTGGCCAATTACTTCTCCTTTGTGTGGTAACGATAACGTCAGAGGCAGAAAATGATCAGTAATAATGATGGCTCAAAAAGATATAAACAAAAAATTATTCGTATATTTTTCACTTTTCTTCTTAATTTGGATACCTGATGTCAAATTTGGAAATACAGCGGTATGTGGTGGTTGAGCGTGGCCCATTAGTTTACTTGAGTAATCAACAATGGTGCAAGCAAGCGCTCAATGCCATGCTGAGCCGACTGCAAGAAAGTTTTTGACAAAACGTTTGTGCGAAAGACGTTAATCCTTTTAAATTCCCTAAAAAATACCTGTTGCAGAATTGTCAAAGTTGTGGCAAAACCGGTATCTAATTTGTCATCAAAAAATTCTCTGAGAACCTTAAACCGCCATAAGCCTTCATGCTAGATTTAACATGTTCTCTTCCCTTAACAAGAGAAATAGCCGGAGATACAGTGTATGAAGAACCCAGCTTTCTAGATATTCACCTGTACTAACTAATCAGCATCGGCACTGTTTAACTATCGAAGTCCAAGCACGCACCGTGACTACTCAACTATTTTACCTTAATGCAAGAGACAACGAGTGTCAAAAGCTGTGTATTTTCTATCTGTTATTGTAACTTGTATGATTCATTTTGTAAATTATTAAAGAGGTGTAGACTATTATAAATAGTCTGTAAGTGAAATATTATTCAAAACTCACTGAATTCATAATTTACTCCACGCTCTAGTTATAAAAATAGGAATATAATACATCTAGAAATTCTCTGTACGAACCTTTTTCTTGTTTATTTTCACAAAAAGATAAAATAACTCGGATAACCGAGACAAAAATTTCACATAAATGTTCTGCATTTCACTTCACTGTTATTTCTATCATTAGACGCCTATTGCCGGCTATTTATTTTAGTAATAATGAATTTTACTGTGTATACAAAGAGGGGAGTTTTTACTAGGCCTTATTCATTGCGTTCTATTCAAACTCATTGTTTGGCCAGGCTACAGGGGTTACACTAACTCAACCGATGTTGATTTTACAAGCATAAGCCCGTGAAGCTGTAGGAAAAACTGGGCGTCCTAGTAGCAAGCTGTGCACGTGTGGTAAACGCCTGTTGCGCCCCGTGAATGCTGCGTGGGACGAACGACTTAAAGGATAAAAAAAGGGGTACCTGAAGTAGGTTTCAGAAAAATCTCATTAAAAAATAATATTACTTTATAGCAATTTTATGCGTATATCGTACTCGTCGCATTGGAAGGATTTTTAGTTTGTTTTCATTTTAAATCTCCCACAATACTGTTCTGACCGCGCCATTACATGATGTCATATACGCACAGCGTAAATCGGGCGAAGAAAAGAAAGTGTTAAACTATGTCCCAAAAAATTTCCATGCAAAGTTATATTATTTTGCATTTCGCTTACTTGCTTGAAAGACTTATGTAACTAGAAAGGAAAATGATTAATTATTTAAAATGCTTTCACCAATTGGTAAAATGTCGCTAACTCACCCTCCAGGGTGCAACACTCACTAACCAAAAAAACGTATTTTTAATCTTATTGACGAGATACTGTAATTTAAAATTTTACTTGATTAGTGACATGTACGCTACGAATGCTCTGATTATTTTTTCAAACTTTACTCGGTGTTATCTAAACTTGTTTCGAATGACTTATCGTCAAAACGGCTTAACCTAACGGTCACTGCGGGAGTTTAAATTTACATGTTGTATACAGCGTTTCTGCCGACGCAAGTCCTATATGCAAAAAGGCAGTAAGTAACTAAGTGGCATAAAATCTCAAGACGAATTTTTTAAGCTTTGTGTAAGTGGAAGGTTTTCTTGTTCTTTAAGGACCGTTCACACTGCAACGCTCAATAGCAACATCAAGATAGTAAATATGAATTTTCCAATAAGTTGCAGTAGCATTGTTTTTACTAGCTGCAAGATTAAAATTGCAAATAAAACAATAAAATACTTTTGAATTATGATAATGAGTGTTGCAAAGGTACTCATAATAATTTCTAATTAATATAAGAACTATTCACATCATCTTTGGCTTCCTTGTAAATACATAATAATGGATGTCTGTATTGTAGGCTTTGCCTGTAAAAACTGGTCGTTTTTTCTGTCACACTGAAGATAACTGCTAGACACTACAGTCGAAAAGTTTGGCTTGTTTCTGACTATTTTATATTTTAAAGTTTTAAAGTTGTTCCTTTCAATGATATTGGAGTGCCTGCATAAATTGACTATGAGAATTTTTTCCGAGAAAATGTAAACTAACTCTAGCTTTTTCTTTTTGTTTGTAACAACGTTCTTGCCTTTTCTGCGCACCAAGTCTCGTGGAGCACGGAGAGAAATACATCACTTGCAAAATATCATTGAAATTAATACATTTTCAAGCGAGAATGTTCAATAACTTCTCAAATCTATTCATAGCAAGTTCACATCTTTTTCGTCGTTAATGTGTGGTAGGTCGCATTATATTATTATCATTATTATTTACTTTATTTCACATTTATATTAGTACATGGCAAGTACTATAGAACTCACTGTTTAATTAACATTACTAGCACATTACAAGCACTATAAACTAAATTAAAACTCACTGTTTAAAAAATAAATACAACAAGACAAATAAAGTGAATATATACACAAAGAACAGAGGATTAGTAAGCTAAATTTTAAAAAAAGGTTAGTAAATGTAGGCAAACGAAGTCAAAATGACAACAGTATTAAGAATAAAACTGCGTATTTCTTCATTTTTTGAATTTAAAACCCGTTGTCGAATCTATTTTTATATTTACGTAAAATCGTTTTAAAGTCATTCTCTGCGCATATTCTAGATGCTGTTGTGCCCCCAATGGTAAGCAAAATTTTCGTCAATACAAAATAGTAATCTTTTAATTTTCTACCAGTACCAAGATTAAAAGTGTATCCAGAGGTTTAAACAGTAAAAAAACATTGTAATTCTTAGAATGAGTGCATAGCAAACACCCTGTAACCTGTTATCAGACAATCAGAAGAACGAACAGACATAATGGTGTCATGGTATTGATGATAATGATGGTCAGCCAATATAAAATGTTAGCACAATAAATCTTTCAATTTTTAAACAAATAAAGTTATGAACAGTAATTAAATCGCGCAAGTTGTAAACGTGACCAAGTTATACATTTGATAAAAAAAATAATATTAGTTTCATCAACTCCCCATTTATAGGTTTTACACGTCAAATGTAGACACAGGAAAGTTCAAATGCGACTTAGGTGAGTCAAATGTAGACATAGGAATTTTGAATGTGTTTTGGTAACTCAAATGTGACTTAGGTAAGTCAAATGTAGATGCGGTACTTTGAATAAATCGGTAATTAACTCATTTAAGGGCAAATTACAAAAAGATAAAACCAAATTAAAATTTTATTTTATGGTCATGGTGCTATCGGCAGCATCAATGTTTATATATTTAATTAATTTGCAACTATTTGTATGGACGTTAATACATTTTTCAAATGTAAAGAAAATGTTTATTTGATAAAAACACTTAAAAGTGTTGTACATAAATAAGTTACACATTTGAGTTAACGCAGGTCTACATTTGACATGTAAAACCTATAGTATAACCCCAATACTCGGCAACTCGATCGCTGTTCGAAGATTACCTCAATTTTTTACGTTCACTTAAGAATCAAAAGCCCGTGAAATTCGATATGGCCAACATTACGAGAGCTGATTTGCTGACTTTATAAATGACTTTGCAGTCAAGTGCCCGTGCGCTATTGTTATGCGGATCAAATAGCAATATTGGAAGTGACTTGGCCACCAAAAGCCACATGAAACACAATGTTTTGTCAGCGCCGCCATTATATTCAGGCGTTTGTTTGTGCGTATGGTAATTCATGTGGGCCACAATGAATTCCTGATTATTCTTTCTCATGTGGACGCCATCACATTAGATTGGCTTATATTATTATTATGGTGGGAAATTTCTACAGAAGAACGCATTAAAATCTTTAGTAGTATGAAAATGTGACGCTTTGATGCTGTATATAGCAAGTATACAAGTTTTCCTGCCGAAATTCTTGCTGATTTGCTAGGTCTGGAAAATCTGACAGATTTGCAAACCTGGTGATTTAAAAACAACTCGGTTTTAGTTCTTTGTCTTTAAATTGAAATCTAAATACGTATTTGACCAATGTTTGCACTGACAACATAAGAACTTTTGTTTTTTAAAGCTGTGTACACATGTATACAGGCTTGCAAAACGTCAAAGTATGAGATGTACCAGAACAGCCTTGTGATTTTAAAATTAAGCTATTAAACTTATTTACGGTAAAAAATTATTACTGCACACAGATCACATGACCGAGATGTCCCCTTCTAAAACTTGAAGGGAAATGCGGGACAGTTTTTCATATTAAAATCCATCTTGACCTGTGCTTTAAAATATATGATTACCTGTAACAATTATCAAGATTTTTTTGTTATTTAAATATTATCTTAGAAACAGTTGATAATTATTAAACTATTACATACACAATTATTTATTTTTTAATATAATTTAAATATAAAAGTAGAAAGTTTCAAATCAGTTATGCCCGCAAAAGGAAGCAAACTGCTCACGATGTTGTAAAAAAGCAAAATTATAAAAAAAAGGTTCGTGTGCAATATACTGTTGGACTTGCAGAACGCTCTAATAATATTATTCTTCTTAAATATGGCCATAATTTATAAGCTTACAATAAGTCTGCTGATACCTCTTCATTGCCACAGGTAATACTTTCAAATTTTTTGCGTTATTACTGATTTGAAATCTTATTCACACCTGTCTTAACCCATTTCCACCTGATCATCCTGTCCTGACTTATACTTTCTAGTAAGAACTTCTGCAAATATAAACGCAGTAAACCGTAAGCAGTATTGCGTTGCCTAAAGTTAAAAATAATCTATACAGTCAAATCCGAAACGATTTATTGTCATAAATTAAAGTTCTTTGTACCGACGGATTACAGCCGAATTCGAGTTTTCAGGCGTCAATAGGAACGTGGAATCTTCACTAAATTGTTTGCTCGACGCGCAATTGGGGCAAAAAATTCTTCAGTAAAATTAAAGACCTGCTAATTTGGGCACGCATCTTCCCAAACACTTGGGAGAATTCCCACGAAGAACACAATGAATCTGCGAGGGATAATTTTTCGAGTTTAAATTACAGACGAGCTTCTTGAGCTAATAATTATTATCCGAGTCAAGATGCCGATTTCCTGGCTTCTGTTTCTGTGCTAATGAGGCATGCACTTGCCGCTACGGGTGTGCCACAAGGGGGCGCACTTGCCCCGCTGGTGAATTACCCAGGGGGCGTTCAACAACTAACAAGCGATATAATAACAAGAATTATTAACAAACAGCCCTGCTGGAGGATCCGCTCTTGTGGGTACTATTGACTTTTGCCCTTCCCAATTACTGATAATCACACCTGCGAGAGAGAGAACACCTGTAATCAAATGTATATTATAGTACGTATACTATTAATATAATATCTTGGCGTGTGTATGCAATTTATCCAGTCCACCTAAGATATAATACGTCCTGCTTCTGAAATTATTATGTGTACGAAATTAAAGTCTTAATAATAAAATTAAACGTTTATTTTATTTCAATGTGGATAGAACATATATATGCTTAGTAGGCGCAAACTACTTACATTCAAACCAATGGGGTGTTAGTAGCGAATTAGTTGAAATCGCATATTTAACATTATGTGTAGTCTAGTGTATGTCATATAATATTTTATATACTAAAGACTTAAAACTCTTTATTTTGTGGTCATGCATTGCTCGCGTTTAGGACTTGCTGCTGTTGCTGTTGCTGCTGCTGCTGCTGCTGTTGTTGCTGCTGCTGCTGCCACTGATCAATTCCACTACTATTATCGCTGCTCCTCAAGTTTATTAGTTTATGATTAGCCCATTTCGCAGTATATTATAGCCAACGTTCCACTGAATAACCTCCAATAAATGCAACACAAATGCTCTGAATAATCTGAAAAATGTGAGTTTAAATTCAGTCTCACACCTTTATCAATCTTGTTCTCTGTGTAAATTTCAGGCTGATAAATCTCCTTGAATGGGCGCATCTCAGCATGTGTCTGCTGTTCAAGCTTGTATAACCCTCACATTGTTGTGATTTTACAACTATTATGTTTGCTGCTAACCGCTGATTAATTGCTTTCTCGATCGCATCTCGTTATTTTGCTGCCAAATTGGCGTTGTTAGGAATCGGCACGCGCGCAGCAGACACACAGATCAATGCGCCGAAAAATGTAGTGCACAGGTGACAGCGTAAACGGGCACCGGTGTAAAAATAATAGTTTAAAGTCGACAGAAAGATAATAACTTGAATTTACTGAAACTTTTACCTGGACATACTGTAAATCTAGGCCTATTACTAAATGATACACTTAACTTCAGAAATGACACTGTAAAGACATTAGGAATAGGATTTTTATTACCAAGGTTTTTATTTTTATGTAAAGGGCTGCTCCCTACTGCTTTTTATTGAATGAAGCTCGATGTCTTATGCCTTAGGTACACAAGAAACTGAATGATTTTACCCGGCATTAATAGTTTAGAGTTTTAATTCGTTTAAAATTTTAATTAGTTCGAATTACACTAACTTATGCACGTTACTAAATGATGCAATTTACACTTCGGTTCATAAATAGCGCTGCAGAAAAAATTAAACCATAACAAACGTACACAGATTTACAGTTTTAACTCAGTTGCTCCATGTACGTTTTTTCATTTTAAATTTGAATCTCAGCCATGCAGGAGACTCAACCGATTTTGCAAATCATTAGGCTTAATGCATTACAGTTTGGCGTAATTATACGACATTTTTTACTGATGTAACTGGGCACACTGCAAACTTGAGTCCAGCTCTAAACGTTGAAGCTTAGCAAGTGTGGCTGTGGCAATACCGTAACCTAATTCATTATAGAGGCTAAAAATTTATGCCTTGGTAAAATGCTTAGGTGAATTTTTGAAAAACGTATGGAACTTAGGATATAAGCACGATTTAATAATTGGTAACTCAACTAAAAAAATCAGTCACTGGTAACTTTATAAACAGTGTGTAGAACGACCAATCTGAATCAATTAGAAAATTAAAAAAAATTGTATGAAGAAAATGTGCACAGGAGTTTCATCGCAGTACAATTAGTTTTACATTTATATAAAAATCTCCTTTTTAATACTAATGTGTTTTAAAATATTTACTTACAAGTTAATTCGCTTCTTGTAAACATGATTATAGTCCGTGCTAATTTTTGATAAAACATTTTATCCTTTTTATATACAGATTTGTATACAGAAAACGATAACATACATCATTTTCGCCTGTTTATGTGCTGCCTGATTTACACACAGGAACTGTACATTTTGTACAAAACAATTTTAATAAACAAATAAACAGCGTTTCGGAAATAAATTTTGTTATTTAAATGGTTTCACCAGGGTCTTAAATTTCACGATAATGTCTGTCACAAGACGCATAATATTTGTGTATGACTATGTATGCTTTCGCTTTAAACATCAAGTATAAACACTTCTAAAGTTTGCCTAGATATTTTACCAGATACAGTTAATAAGACTGACGTTATCGTAGAAACGTTCAAATTCTTGTGCTACATTAACAAAACGCCAAATACCGTCGCGGAATATTGCAAATAAAAGCTCGAATAATACAAGTCAATATGTTTATGCATTACAGTGAATAGACCATGGGGCCTGTAGTCCCTCTGCTTAAACGTGATGCACCTGTGTTTGGCTGCATTGAGGGAAGAAATTCTAACGCCAGAAGCCGAAATGTAGCAAAGTACACATCGCAACGCAGGGAAAATTCCTCTGCAAGTTAATTGTAATTTACCATGGCCTATGTCAACTGCGGATATCATTTTCAATTTTAATAAAATTTTTAATTTTCTTTTACAAATGAAAATCAGAAACTCGTGTCGGCTGACCCGTGGTTGTTGTTAGACACAATAGGGCCTATAAATTTTAGTTCATGAATTATTATAATGGTCTTAGCGGTCATTGTCGTCGTCATCATCATCATCATCATCACAATAACAACGTTCATAATTTCGTCGCTTTTAACGTTTTTAAGGCTGTCGTTAGACACAATAGGGCCTATAAATTTTATTTCATGAATTATTATAATGGTCTTAGCGGTCATTGTCGTCGTCATCATCATCATCATCATCACAATAAAAATGTTCATAATTTCGTCGTGTTTAACGTTTTCAAGGCTGTCGTTAGACACAATAGGGCCTATAAATTTTAGTTCATGAATTATTATAATGGTCTTAGCAGTCATTGTCGTCGTCATCATCATCATCATCATCATCACAATAATAATGTTCATAATTTCGTCGCTTTTAACGTTTTAATATTATAACGTTTAAGTTTGTCATTTTGGTACATTTTTCGTGTTTTTGTTTCTGTGTGAATAATAAATTACTAACAACTATAATACTAAGAAATTACTACTATATTATTACAAGTGTAATTTCTGATCTATTAATCTGTATGTTAACATGTCGCTTGTATCACTTGAATCTTTAATAAGCTCTACTTGTACAAACACTTTATAAATTTCGTCAGGCTATAAGGAAAGGTCCAATATTCTAAAAATAGATTTTATAAGTTAAAATACAATAATTGCAATTTTCGTATAAGTGCCAATACATGTAGAACATTAATTTAGCTGTTCGAAAAGTTCTTTTAAAGTTTTTTTCTCTTTTGAACCTGTCATAAAAAACATTATAAAAATTTGTTATCTACACTATTTTTTATAAGACTATGAAATAAGGTTTTCACATTTCACGATTTTGGATCACATGCGCTTCTAGCAAGGTGAATTCAACATGTTTATCTCAAATTGCATGTTTGTGTATTCTTTCTTATACGATGCTTGCGTTTATAGGTTTCATAGACGGAATTTCTGCTTAAGTCAGATCTCAGTTATAAGGCAGTGCATTTATATCCAATTCTACCCCTTGCTTTGCAAACTCTTGGTTATCAACGCTCTCGTTAATTGATTAAACTTAACCCGTTCAATGCACACCGCCGCTGCACCACTCATTAACAACGCCTATTAATAATAATCAGAATAACTAAGCAATGCACCTGAGATGATGAGGTTCCAAATCGATATAACAACGAGTTAACAGTAAATTGAGGTACTCATGCATGCTCTGGCATCAATATGAACCCTTGTTAACCGTTCGAAATTAATTGGTGATTGCCTTGTGAACACTTTTATTAGGGGCGTACCGCTGCTCACGCTTCATCTGCTTCAAATGCCATTGTTTTAAACGTCACAGTGTACTCCAGCCTTTATGTATTTGACTACTGTCCGTTATCTTCTGTATATACGTTACCTTTGTGTCATTTTAGATACCACTAATCCTATAGGAAGTCCTAGGTGCACGATCACTCTCCGACCGATAAACATTCGCCACGCGTCAGCTCTATAGTTTCACAAACCCTTTCATTAATTGCGTTGCAGTTTGTTAATTATTGCGATGTTATTATTTAACAACTATAACAAACGACTCGATTTCCAGAATAAATAGAATGCTCGGTTATGATAAGCATTGTAATTTACCTATGAATGTATTTCATTGTTGGTATTAGGCTAAGAATAGATACACTGTATATACATTGCTCAGGCTAAATGAAAACTTCAAGTATGCCTAGTATTTTACTTGGCGTAAAACGGGGCAGAAAGGGACGCTTAAACACGGAAAGTTACTTCTGCTGTAGTTACTATACACTTGCCTCCCGACAGATTTTACTTTGTGATTTTTACAAGTACATTATTGTTGAACCTCTCAAACACTATGACTCTTTTAGCTGTAAAATATTATAACATTTAAAAAAAATCAAAAATAGGATATCGCGGCACAGCAAGGGACACCGTGGGACATTTACGCCGAGGAACAAAAGACTGTTAATTCCACCTTTTTAACATTTGAACGCCTTGAAGGAAGACAGGATGATTTTTCATATACTACCCCATTTTCAAGTACTGTAAAACGCATACACTTTAACACAATTAATACTGCAAAAGTGTTTCTCATAATTAAATAATAGATTAAAATCTTAATTAACGGCGGGCGAGCCTAATTATTGATGACATCGCAAACTAACATAATCTTGTGAGTTTTTAATTTACATTCGTTACATGTGCATTCAGAAACCTAAAAAAGCTAAGTAGTAACAACAACAACAAAAACAACAAGAACAACAACACGAACAAGTAACAGGATATCACGGGTAGCTTCCTGGGTGTATTTATAAAGTTGTATTTACTATTCTCTATTTAAAATTTTTTACTTAATCATATTTTTAACTATTTGCGCTAAGCTAAGTTAACATTACCCTGTATAAATTTAGAAATGGTAGAACAGTATGAGCCAAGCAGTTAATGGACTTTCTGAAGTTAACAAGCGCTTGGTAGCAGGCAACCCCTTATAAAGGTAGCACGCTTTATAAAGATTAAAAGATGGCGGCTTTGGAGGCGATGAAAGGATTTCTGTTTGAGTTTGTGAGACTAGCTGGCTAGTCAGAGGTAACGGAAAGAGCAATCACTGGAAGAACTTCACTAAAATGGGCAGTAAAAGCTACGCAATACCGCAAAAAATACTCCCTATGTAACTTTTACCAATCTACCTGTGTGTGTATATAGATAGTACTTAAATGTATATTCATATCGCTAAAAATTTGTGCTTTCTTAACGCAAATACTGACGTAGCTCGCATAGAAAAATTTAGTTATGACGAAATTATGTACAATTCTTTCTTCTTTTTCTATTAACAATTTCTAAGAAAAAAGTTAGGATGCTTGTAGACTACTAATAAATAAATATTAGGACGCTTTAAAATGAAATAAAACAAAATAAAAATGAAATAAGTTAAAATAAAATAAAAGAAGATTTTTATTCTTAATATAGCGCACAGATTTAGTTTAGCAAAATGCAAAAAACTATAGATTTTTTAAATAAAACTCTAATTTTTTCTTTTAAATTGAAAAAGTAATTGAAGTGGAAAAAATCGTTTATTAATGGATCAAAAACTGTGAAATTTAACGTAACATCAAAGCGTAATTACGAAACTCTAATCACGACGTCACAACTTAACCGATTACGCTACGCTGAAAACTGCAATTACGCTTTCCGAAAGATTCTCATAAAATAATGATGATATGAAAAAATGGTATTATTAGTAGTATAATGTAGGACAATTGAACTCTGACACTGCCAAATACTGGATAAAACTATGTATGATATTAAACTTTATCATTATGCCTATATACAGTTCATACAGTTCTCGTATTATATACAACATTAGCTATTTTAATGTAATTTTTACAGTGACTTACACTCACGTTTAATTTAGCTTCTCACTTTAAATATGTAAAGGATACGCAAAAATGTTGTTCTTAGTTTCTCATTTAAATTACGCTCTACATTTACTGAATAAATCGTTTCTAATGCAGACACTTTAAATTTATTTATGAGAACAGAAACAAATACAAGCCTTCTTGTATATGTAGAGGCATTTATAGCTAAGAACATTTTGAATCATTTGCAAAGGTTTCCCTTCAATTATCTGATTACACTTACTGCACTACAGAAAATTAACAATAAAATATATAATTTAACAAAGCGAGCTTCAGTGCTTGAGTGAAAAATAAAATTGATGAAAGAGTGCGCGTAACACACCATAAGCACTTTGCGCATCAAATATTACATAACTCGACGAGCAAAAACAAGAAGAAAATCCGATATTAGAATCTATGTTAATTTTCAAGTTGAAGCATCACAGATTTACAACAGTTTAGCTATCTCTTACACAGCCTGTTTTTGGAGCTTAGCAATTTGGCAAGTAACAAATGATCTGTGATATACCACAAAGTATAATTTGTGAGAGAAATATAATAATTTGGAACATAATATGCGACAGTCAGTTAAACATTTACCTGGACAAGTATTATATAAGGACTATTCGCTTTAATTTTAGATTAACTATAGCTATACTCTAAATTATGATCGCTAATATCAACTGAAACAAGTGTAAAAAAATTCAATGCTAACAGAGTTATGAAGGGATAAAAAAATTTGCAACATTCCCGGTACCTGAATAGAAATAAAATGCATTGCAGTTGGGCTTTTCAAGCCCTGGCTTTTAGCTCAGCTGCAAGCAGTTACATATCATTTGTTCATTAATTGATTGCTCGCTTGATAAGTAATTGTAATAATTTTCTTTTCAGTTTGTGCAATTGTATGTAATAATTATCTGTGCATGTAAATGTAATAGTGTTTTTGGCTAATAAACAAAATAAAGAGAAAAATTCAGACAGCAGTAGAATCGCCGTCATAGTCAGCATTTCACAGGATGTGCACGACTGAAAAAGAGGGAAAAGAAACAGCCACTGGAAATGTTATATAAAGACACATATATACTTCACAGAACAAGGTAAAACGTCACATTCCCAGTTTATCAGACTCCTAAACATGTCACGCTGAAAAAAACCCGGAAACCAGGTTAGAAATTTATAGAAACAGTTCACATACACAATGCAGGCATGGCTGAATGATGTCATTTTTTGCAAAAGTAACCACTAAGGCCCATCAATGGCCCAGCCAGAAGTTGGAACTCTACAACAATGCTCTATTTGAAGGCGGCGCAGTTGTCTGATTAAAGGAAACTAACCACTGATGTAGAAACGCGATGAATGTAATTGTAATCAAAGCGGCGTTTTACTCAAACACGAAGTGGGTGGGAATGAATTTCGCGAAGACTCATTAGGTACAAATGCGGCAAACCAGGCAGCAAAATACACGATTCTTAGCCCGGTGTTGACAAACCAGATCAGATGTTAAGTACGGAAATTTGAAGCTTAGCATTGAATACAAAATTCTTGTTCATGAATAACTTCCAGTGCAAGGAAAGTAAAACTACGTAGTTTGTTTACTTTAGAAAGAGCGTTTAAAATAAGTTTATTTCTGATCTTAACTGTTTAACAGTTTTCTTTGAAGAACAAAATATTACGTAATTAATTTGATTATTAGATGTACCATCACGATTATGCTTACCAAGTTCCGTTAGATTTGAAATTGTTCTCAATAAAAGACAAGTGTTCTCCCATTTGAAAAGCTTCAATCAAGATAACAGATCTTTACCTCAAATTTTATCTGAGACGTTTGACTGTTAACGTATTCACTTTAAGAACTAATTCGCCTTATTTTCAATTTTCACCTACAACCATTCGCACAAATTTTTGCATTTTGTCTATTTTGTGTGCGCGCATGCGTATCTAGGTTCTTCAATTCCTCGTTTTTTCACCAGCTTACGCGGTGATACTTCAACAGCTTATCAAACTAATAAACTTCTCAGTTACTCATAACTAACCGAAACAAGAATTTTTTACTTTAATAGGCCTTAATCTTAAAATACGTGTTCAGAGAACCAAAAGAAAGAGGATAATAAAGAAACAAAATTTGCATTTGAGCTTTAATCTGCTTCCAGATTTCCCTACATAAAAAGAAATTAATTATAGAAGTACACTGATACTTGATGTACGCCCACAATGTACAGAGACGTTCTTTTCCACTTTGAAGTTCTTCCTTTGACTGAAGGCTTTTCGCAATTTCTTCCCAAAGTTCAGTTTGTTCCGTTAGATTTGAAATTGTTCTCAATAAAAGACAAGTGTTCTCCCATTTGAAAGACAAGTGTTCTCCCATTAGAAAGACAAGTGTTCTCCCATTTGAAAGACAAGTGTTCTCCCATTTGAAAAGGTTCAATCAAGATAACAGATCTTTACCTCAAATTTTCATCAGTTTAGCTTTAAATTCCTTGCATTAATAGCCAGAACTAGCTCTTTGTAGTTGCGCCTGATAAGAGTGTAGCGGCCTATTCCTCTCAAGAGGGATTTCTGTTAGACAGTTTGCAAACTTAGAATAATGGTGATTTCTTAAACGCATTCTCTTCCCCGATGGCCGCTGAACTCTCACCTTATTAGATAAAACCGATTACAGTTGTAATCTGCTGGGAATTCTGTCCAGGTGTCAACAACTTACCTGATAAACAATTGTCCTAAACAGATTCCAATGTAAACTCTTACAACGTTTTTACAATACCGCTGGTATGCCGCATAATTTATGCGTAATTAAACAGACAAGTTCAGTTTAAATAAAGGCTTTATTTTAATCACTACAGAAATACGAATTTTCCATAGAATCGTAACTCACAAGTTTGCTATAGCCAATGATCATAATAAAATTGTGGAATTCCTCACTAAGAATTACTTCACGTATTCCATATAGCAAAAGTTTATAATCTAAAAAAATATTGTTTGTCGACGTCAGGAATTTCACATGCTGCATATATATATATATAAGAGAAGTCATTTTTTTACTCGTGCATAACTGCTTTCACTAAAATGGTTGTGATTTTTCAACTCAATAAAATATACGTTTTTTACTTTAATTCATCGCCTTCGGGCCACGTACATTTGGTAATTTGCGCAAAGCAGTATTTTCCCATGAACATTGACACCTGACCACTGACACCTAAACACAAGACCACTGACAAAACTCTGCATTTGAACAGGAAGTTATCTCGAATTACTAATGAGCTAGACCTACTCATTTTTTATGGCCGTGTTTGGTTTATAACAATTTAAATCAAACCCATATTACAGACAGTATACTAAAAATAATAGTAATAATAATAATAATAATAATGATAATGATAATGATATCAATAATAACAATAAAATAATAATAATAATAATAATAATAATAATAATAATAATAATAATAATAATAATAATAATAATAATAATAATAATAATAATAACAATAACAACAGCAACAACTACAATAATAATGATAAGTCGATGTTGTAATAATAATAATTTACAAACATAATGCAACTATATTCGTTTAACATAATAGTTAATAATTAAATTTTCAGCCTTTTCTATTAACCTACAGAATATGCATTTTCTCTTTAATACTCGAAAAGATCCCAAATGCATTTTTGTCTACGTTTTCCGTTTGTCCACAATGTCCATCTCAACATTTTCAAGTTTAATACTCATTGCATTTCACTGTTGAAAATACTTGTAATTATTTTAATCGCATCATTACCAATGTCACCTGTTTGGTCTTGAAACCAAAAATTGAATGCTACAACACTGCATGCAAATTATTATTTCAAATAAGAGTTACCTTATTTTTTACAAAAAAGTAAAGTATTTGTTTTTATAAGATTGTGCATTTACGAAACGCAATTTCACCTACGAATGCAACATGTGTGACGGGACCGTCATAAGAACAATTTGAACCATTATGGGACCTTTCCTGTGTCCTGTGTGGCGTTTAGACGAAATGCCGGCAAATGCCGAGGTTAAGCAACATCGAACCTGGTCGGTAAGTGTATGGATGACTACCAGTTTCATCCGTCGCAAGCTTTTGACAACTCTTGTTTAGTAGTTCATCTTGAAAAAAATTTCTTAGCAACAATTCTAGATGTTTAATGTCGACTTGCAGGGGTATAGAAGTGTGCGAGACAATGAAAAAGGTAAGTACTCCATTTTTATTCATTTTTCTGAAACTTACTATACTTACTATAAGTATATACTTATAAGCAATACTTATAAGCATATTGTTAGAATACTAAAGCTTGAAATTTAGGTCTCAGTTCACAGGATCGCGACCAGCCCACGACTAACTTTTTGTAAATCTGCAGTGCATTTTTTTGAAAACATAACACATCACAAACTTTTAAAAACAACAACAGCAGGTTTTGGAATTTATCAGTTTTCGTTACACTACAATCAAAAAGTATTGATTTTTTGTATGTTTGGTACCCACGACAGTACCATACTCAGTCTCAGTGCTTAAACAGTTTTAATTAAAATTTGTGTGAATACGCAGTTGATTTACACAGAAATTGTATTTTTCAATCCAGTTAAATACCAGGTCAATATGATATTGCTATAGTTCATCTGGTATAAGAAACAGATTATCAAGTTTCAACCGCTCATGTATTACAGGTAAATCACACGTTAAAATACCTGTGCTATAGACGCGTAATGGGCGGTAACCTTTGACACGTAAACTGTAATCACATTATCCTAATCCATAAACGTTACCTGTACTTTACAGCAGACTAACCACCAACGCATCGCCGTAGGACAGCGCCCGGGATAACGCATTGCGTATTGTGCAAGGTGTGACATTTTTATTAGTCTAACATTGTTGATTGGAAGTAGCATTTGTTCTGAAAATAGGATTATAGTTGGATTATGAGTACGGACTAATGTTTGGACCGCCAGGTAGAAAATTGGATTAGAATTATATAGGCCCGCTGCTGGAACACGTGCGGTTCCTCGGGTAAATGGAGAATGCAATTATACACGTGGGCTTGAGTCTCACTGGATCAAAGCTTTCTGTTGTAAATAAACATCTACTGAATAAAAATGCAATTACAGAAGGTTAAACTAAAGCAAAACAAAAAATATGATTGTTGGATGACGTATTACTTTAAAATTAATGTAACAAAAACCAGGATTTGCGAATATTTACAAGGGCAAATTTTTTTAGTACCTTCCCCATTTGCTAAAGGAAGACGAGGTGATTTTTCATATACTACCCATTTTCAAGTCCGATTAAAAAGCAAACATTTTAACACAATTAATACTGCAAAAGCGTTTCTGATAATTAAATAATAGATTAAAAAGTTAATTAACGGCGCTCAAGCCCAACTATTGATGACATCACAAGCTAACATAATTTTCAACAGCAAAAATATTTCATGAGCGTGTTTGTCATGTTTGCAAAAAAGAAAATTTAAGTACAGTGCTACTGTACTATATTCAGTGTGTTGTGCTAAAACTAGGCACGTTTTAATATAAAAATTCAAATTTAAAATTTACCGTTGTGCTCACGCATGACCTGTCGAACCTGTACAGTTCAGAAGTAACACATCTGAACTGAGAGGTACGGCACCTGGTTTTTTTTGTGCAATGCGTTTCCGAAATGCAGGCGCTAGTGCCCATTTAACTAGCGAATGGCGAAATGCATGTGACAGCGAAGAACTAGTGGCGCGAACGTGAAATTGTGTTTATGTGGTAATAATTCTTTCAAGTAAGTCATTTTTGAAAGAATAGTTTGTTTCGTTTTAATATTTTAAAGAGTGAATTGCTTTGACTTGCAGTTTGAGATTGGGTCCGATTTTGCTTTAATATTCATCCAACATCAAGTCTAAAGGGTTTTACTGCAAACTTGCTCGATTACCTTTGGTAACAAACATCAGTTGATTCCAAACACCTGAATGAAAATTAAACACGAGCAGCATCCGGCTCATTTCACGCTTGTGCTTTTATTTTGCTTGACTTAGATTGTTGAATGTAATGAAAAAAGGGCAACCATGGACATCAGTGGGGTGTCGCAGCGACCCCTTTGCATGATGCTTCTAATTTTATGCTGTTGTTGTTCGTTGCTGGAAAAAAGGGATGGAAGAGGAAAGGTGCACGTGACTTATACTACCCAACACTTGTGCTTTAACCGATCACAATGTGCATAACAATTTAGAAAATGCGTCATAAGTCATAGTCTTGGTACTCCTACAAAAATCAAGTCTTACTTAGATGTGCTGACAGTGCTGAACAGAGTTCTCATGCATAAGTTGAAAGCCTAGAAGTCAATTTTGCTCTAAGAATATCCAGTCTTGCGTTCAAGCAGTATTAACCAACTTAATTATAAACTTTCTCAAAGCGATGCAGTAATTGTAGGGTAGCTTTTCAAAACCTGTCAGGTTTGATGTGTAGAAACTATTCATTGTTTAGTGACGCTCCAATTACACATTGTTACTCGATAACAGCACCTACAACACCTTAGCATCTTTCATGGCTTTCTTGTTCCCATATTGTACACCGTGCACTGACAACACCCAAAATAAAGGACATCCTCAATTGATGTTGTTTGTAGCAAGTTGACTAGTGGAGGCATGCGGTGGGTGATGTGTGGTGGACGGGGGGTCTACACCTTCTTCCGGAACTGGCAAGTATTTCAGAGAAGAATAAGATTACTATTTAAGTTTTCGCCTAAATGTGACCGAAAACCAATAGAGATTTGCTCAGATGTTCATTCAACTTCGATCAACTCACGTAGGCTGAATAAACTTTAAAAATATGATTATTCATTTTCAAGAATTCAAAGAAGAGCAAGACTTTTTCCTTCAAAGAATCTTTTCGATGGAAAAGTACTAAAAGTATCGTATAATTATTGGCAAGATACATATATTTTGACGAACCGGCTTGAAATAGATAAAGAGTTTTTTAGTCAAAAAACTAGACCTGTGGCTTATACACCTTTACTAATTCAAATGCTATTTTTAAATTCCGTTTTTCGGTTTATCATTTCGCAAGGTCTAGTTTGAACAATTCATTTAGTAGCCAAAGAACAAACGTAACTGCTCTTTTAGCAAAACGTTTACCCATTAAAATTCCATCCACTTTTCAACACTGGGCAAACGAGGGCACTTGTAAAGCTCTTTTTAAAACTGTTTGCTAGGTAACTAAGGCAGTTCCAAGACCACATTAGTTCCAGCAGCAACACGGCAGGAAACTAAAGGATAAGCTTCAAAAATTAAATAAAACTGAATCTAATATTTTTATGTGAACGCAAAGTTTAGCTTCCTTGATTCAATAATTATTGTAATCCTTATAGTCTGGTTTTGGTTCGCCATCATTGAATGCTCATCGTCTGCTACCATGGCACTCACTGGGTATTCTTCAAGTTTTTGTTACTACTCGCTCAATTCAAAACTTAAACAATAATGGTGCAATTCTTATTTTGTTAGCTAAAGAAATGCAAACAAAGTTTCAATGCTCGCATTTTTACCATACTCTGAAATTACTGAACTGGCAAACAATATTGCCAGTACTGCTGTATATATTCGTACAATTTCACCCTTATTATAATTACGGAAGACACGTACTGTGTTGGGAAAATGTACTGCTACAATTAAAATAACGCACTTTAAAGGATTTCGTTATGAAAACTTCCAAAGTAAAAATCAAATGTGTCAAATTTTCCCAACTAGTTAGTTATAGCCTGCCTTTTCCGTTTTTCTAAAAGGCAACAAAACAACGTCCATACAACGGCCTGCTACTAAGTACTAGGTAAAAATCTAAAATAGTATGCTTGTACTAATCTGCCTTCTATCTGTTACGTTCTGTATACTTCTTAAAATCATTTCTACTTGGACAGATACATGAGTATAACAGCCAACGCGATAACATCTGTAAACTCGAGAATTTATCATCATATCCTGTCCTGTTAATAGATCATGACATAATGACGAGTATTGTAAACTTCACATCACTTTTGCTAATTATGCAAATTCACTAAAATACAAAAATTAAAAGAGTAATTTTGCCTGTTTGCGTGCTTGCTTGCCTGTTTTTCTGCCTATCTGCCTGGCTACCAATTGGCTGATTAATTCGCTTGACGTCTGTTAGCAGGCTTACTGGCTAGTTCGCGATTGATCGTTTACTAGCTGCATTGGTTCACTTGGTTAATTTGTCATTCACTGAGTGGACCGTTTATTCGGTTAGTCACTCATCAGTCAGATGATTGGTTGATTAGTTGGTTAGAGGGTTGTTTGGTTAAAGTGGAACTCGATAGCGATTGCCTATTGTTTCAGTTGTGTTTTAATCCACAAGATTATTAGGAAATTTGTAATGTTATTTGTCCATGATCAAACTGCAGAAACGAATAACTAACGCAATTAGTTCTTCAAAGCTAAAAGAATGCCGAAAAAGAACAATTAAAACGTTAGCCATAAAGTCGCTAACTATAACGCAAACTATAACATAACCATCGCATGAATTATAACATTAACGCTAACATTAAGCCGCTGTCTTGCCCTATCATACGACTTAACCAAGAGTCCTACATATTCAATAAAATGGAATCTTTTCAGCTTATGCATGCACGCACAGTGAGGCTGAAGTCAAGTTCAAACGCTCCTTGCTCGGAAAGGTGTGCAAGCTTTATTATCGCTTTGCCCACAGTTGCACACCTTGAGCAAAGATACCGATACAGACAGGTGAGAAAACATCACAGGCTGCGGACAATCTGCATCACACAGGTAATGACTTTATGGTGGTTTTACTGCTCGCTAACGTTTGACACCAATAAATCGATTAAAATACCGAAAACAAGATCGTTTAACAGCCTGAAAAACCTGCATTAAAGGAATAAAGTAAAAAAAAACAGTTACCTTAGTTTAATTTACACAAAAATTTAAAATCTGGATTAATTTCGTATCTTGGATACAACAAGATCTTGCTTGTTTGCAATTCATTCTTTCATAATTTAGAAAGTGCACTAGGTGGCGCTTCAACATGACAAGGCAAGTAGCCGGAACTGAGTGAATGGATGACACCAGTCTCATGATCATTGACCTCGGGTCAAAAGGTCAAATTGAATCTTACACCTCTTTTTTTATTGTTCAACCTTTTATATAAGTCTTTGATGCTGAATACGTCATTAAATATACGACTTTAGGGTAACAAAAAAGAAAGAACAGGATCGAAGGTTGAAAGAACGACAGAAAGTCTGATTGGTTCTACACAGTTGGCAGGCTAGGGTAGCACACAAGTGCATCAAACCTTGCCTATTTGGGGTCACATGAAGGTAGTCACATGATCTATGCTCTTCACAAGTCTGTCGACGGTTACCGCACTATAGTCAGTTTCAAATGAAGGACTGTAGGTGACACTTTGTGCTGTGTTAAATGACCCGAGGTCAAAGGTCATCCGAGAATCAAAGAAGATGCAAATCATTAAGTTGACTCATACAAACTAAAAATGGTAGTCTAATCCAACACCATTCACACTGTCAAGTGATCAAGTTTGCAATTCTTTTATTAATGAATCAAGTTTGCAATTCTTTTATTAATGAATTGTTAGAAACTGTAAACTCGGTTTTTAGTAATTTTTCTTTCAAAAAAAAACCGTTAATTTTTTTGTCATAATTCAGTGGAGTAAAAATTTTTCGTTAGCGATGCTAACAAACTACATTATCATTACTTTATTTGTTTGCTTACGTTGCTTGTTTATTTAATTTTAATAATTTCTTTTATTTAACAACACGTTTAAATAACTAAATTGTAAGTGCAACGAAATTTATCAATCAAAATTACATTTATTCAAATATCTAAAAATTTGGTTAAGTTTTTTTACATTATACTGGAACAACGACTCGAATAAATTTACTCGAGAACACACTGGTGCAGCATAATACACTCATACTCTCCAGTTACCTATATTATTTAATATTCACGCCTACGATTGTGCCACCAGGCAAGTTTAGTAATGGGGGAGGGTGGAAAGGTGTTACCCAAAAACCCCGAAGCTTTAAAATCACGTGTCGGCTTGACACTCCCTCGACACTCCCAAGAACGTTTGTAGGACGTTTTCTTCAAATAATTTTAGATTTTTCAGTCGATTATTTAAGAAATAGGACAAAGCAATGACAACTATGTTGTAATATCAGCTAGTTTGGTTTAGTTGGTCCTATTCGTATGTAATTTAAGTAAAAAACTCTGGCTATTTAGTAAAATTCGAATTTAAAGTTTCAAATTTCTCCTAAAAATTGAATGACATTAAATTACAAATCGAATCACCAAAGGACGTCAAAGTAATATTTCCGTTAAATATATATTTGCTAATATGTGAATCGTCAATTCAAACTATTATTTGCTTGTGCATTTAATATCAAACATTTTAAAAATTTAATTTTAGGTAACAGTGTATAGAATTTGAAATAGACCTGCATATAATAATATAATTAATACAAATTATTGGAATTTATAATGTCATTTACGATTTTTACATATAGGAGCTAAGAAGTATTTTTATAAGACATTCTCTGGCGTAGCTACACTGTAGTACATTCACTATACTAGCATTCCAAGGCCTCCAATAATAGTAAACAGGTATCACGTGACATAAATATATACGAGTGTTCAGTGTTCACCTTTATACGAGCAAATACGTACAACGTGTTAGCAAATTTCAGACACGTGCGTGTGTTTGTTTCATACCGAGGTAGTACAGATGTATGCCAAAATTTGTGTATCTACTGATTATGTACAAACTAAATACGTTTATCTACGTAAAGCTTAATCACAGAATTATGCAAATGCAACTGAGAATACTAAAAAAGCGCATTAAAACTAAAAAAGCTCAAAGAAAATTCATTAAAACACTTTTATAAAAACGTCTGTACTCTTTCGGCTATTTCGATGTAGGTTTGTCGATTAATTTTATATCATTTTCATAGCTTTTGGCCTACAGTTTATTTTACAAAAAGGGCAAAAGTTATGCACTTTTAGAAAAGGGACTGATTACTTATGCTTAGTTACTTTTGAAACATATGAACACTTACTGCATTATCACCCGCATACACGAAATACCCACGATAGAATCGTTTTGTTAGACCTTGAAAAATCAATTACAATGTTACTTATAACCCTTTGGCATTCATTGACCACAGACGGATATGGTTGGTTTCATATATCTGTCACATCTAATTTATTCATTCTGTGGTAAACCTCATCTTTTCTGACACTGTGTATACAATACATATACTGGAAAGATGTCTATTGCAATGTGCTCAGCTTATATCCTATACACGTAAGTTTAATCAATGTTAACATTCCTCCAAATACCAAAAAACATTAGACCTTAATAATTATTTGCGATTGTTAAATATGCTTTAAAGCAACACAAATTAATCCTCAAACTAAACCAATATCAATAAATGCTTAAGCAAAAAAATGCAGACTAAATTTAATGCAAGAACAAGTACAGTTATTTTGTGCATTTGAACGCTATCTAAACACGTTGTTTTAAATAACAGGCTTTTCATAAGAACGAAAAAAGGTAGATTATGATGAAGTTAAGTAATTGTTAAAGCTATAAATTAGGACCTAGTTATGTGTCATGTAAATCGCCAAGGATTTCGTTTATTTAATTCCATTAGATCATGCCGTACGAGTTCGCTTCTGATATCTATTTTAAATATTATACAGATATTGATTATTACACTGTCAAAAGCGCTTTTGGTATAACGATTTTTGTAACATAATAAAGTTAATATTCTTTTAATAAAACTGTATGTTTTAGTCTACACAACTAGCGTGCATGTGTGTGTCACAAACATGGCCGAAAGCTGCTATTTTAGGATTAGTTCACACGTGTAACTAAGAGGCTATAATCTTACAATTAAAATTTAATGGTAATTTAATGAAAAATGATTGCTAATAACACTTTCAAATTAAATTGTGGAAGCATCTAATTATGTTTACCGGCGTTCCGTTATAGTACGTTTACCTCTAACCACGGTCAGAAGTAGTAAAGTCTACGGATCTAGCAAAAGATCAGGGAGAGAGAGGTGAGACCTAATCTACAGTTTAGGGAAACCCTCATGCCGGGAGGATAAACTGCTACTGTACAGACTTGATCACATCACGTGTAGTTTCCAATTGTCACGAAGTCACGAAACTTCATTCCCTAACCTAGCATGGCGGACAAAAGACTGCGCACGAGAAACAAACATGGGAATCTTTCATCTGGAATTCTTCTAAGACGAACCTCAGAGCTACGCCGATCTACAGCATTTGGTTCCACAACAATTTCGCGCGCACAGACGCCATGTTGAATTAGCAATTGTAATCTGTGCTGACTTCAGCTCTTTAATGACGCATTTGATTCAAAATAATTTCCGCCTTCCACGGTTACAGAAAGGTCATGTTTATTAAGTTACATAGAAAGAGAAAAGAATGTCTTTGCCGTTGTCCAACGTCAATTTGGTAGATTCGAGAGTTTTACTAGATTAAATTTCCAATTTCGGAATTTATTTGCGTTTATCACGAAAGCTAAAAAGCGCTTATTTTTGCGCATACAACAAACTACATGTGGTTCTATTTCATGAAAGTAATCAAAACAATAAACTTATTTCGTGTTTTACATGATTAAACGGAAATGGATATCATTACAAAAAAATTCTCCATATTTCCAAGTACTTTACTTATTGAACTTAGAACCACGTAGCATTTTCATAAACAGCATAATTATTATTTGATTCTCTTCTGTATGATATCATTATTTAAAAATACGTACAGTGTCGTGTAACATTGATCCAAAATTTACTTCTGTCGTTGTTTAACTTTTTCTTAATTACTAAATTTTGTTAATTAAAGACTGAAAAACAACAAGTACGACATCCTGAGCTGTTTAGTCATTAAGAGCAATGTAAACATTAACACTTTCTAACTACTGGAATTTTTGAAGAAAAAAACCCTGAGCAAAAGTTCCCACATTGTGACAATGTTACCCATTTTATCAAAAACATAAATTAGGGTAATTATAAATTTAAATTTATGAACTATCGTACCTTCAGGAAAGACAGATCTCATTTTTAAGTAACTTGTGGTCAGTCTGATGACACTAGCTTTGTCCAGTTGACTTGTAATGGCTGACGGAAGTGGCAACATCTTTCCCAGCTCCAAAAATTCCGAGTTTTCCTTTTCCCGGCGAGTTCGCGCCGCGTTCTTCGACTTCTCCTTCATTTTTTTAAATCTATAAATGAATAACTAATTAGAAAATTAGTTTATTAATTAATTATTTACTTATTAAACCATAATTGCAAACAATTGCCTTTTTATGTAACTCATCGCAGAGTTAAACGTGCGTGGGCTCAGCATCAACGCATCAAGCAACTGACAGGTACATAGTTATAAACTTTCCTACTTATTTTATTCTAATATCTCAGCGTCACGTTTGTAAAATCTTACTCTGGCTTTGAGCAAATTGGTCGGAAACATAAACAGTTCAATTAATAGCTTACAGTTATTTCATAATTATTTGTTTTCAAAAAATTTAAAAAGTTAATTACCACTAACCGAAAACAATAATTAAAACTTTTAATGGAAAATGGGTAGTCTATGGTACAGTAATTAATTACAACCTCTAATTCATAGGTTTATCTACAGACCTACAATTACGCTGGTTATATAGGCTTTCAATTAGGCATTTTATTAGTGACGTATGATAAAATTGCATAGTATGGTGTAACACACAGTAGTATAGTATAGTGTAGTGTAGTGTAGTGTAGTGTAGTGTAGTGTAGTGTAGTGTAGTGTAGTGTAGTGTAGTGTAGTGTAGTGTAGTGTAGTGTAGTGTAGCGTAGTGTAGCGTACTGTAGCGTAGTGTAGCGTAGTGCAGTATAGTATATTACATTATAGCATAGTATAGTATAGTATAGTATAGTATAGTATAGTATAGTATAGTATAGTATAGTATAGTATAGTATAGTATAGTATAGTATAGTATAGTATAGTATAGTATAGTATAGTATAGTATAGTATAGTATAGTATAGTATAGTATAGTATAGTATAGTATAGTAAGTATAGCATAGCATAGCATAGCATAGCATAGCATAGCATAGCATAGCATAGCATAGCGTAGTATAGTATAGTATAGTATATGTGAATAACACTAGTATATAAAATTAAAGCCATTACATTATGTAAATTCAAATCAATCGGTGTTACTTTTGCAGCTTCAATATTAATAATTTTAATTCATTGAGTTAATTCTGGTATTGGAGAATGATGTTCAAATGATTTTCCAATTTCAAAGTTTTATGAACAAATAAAGACAATTTTAATCTTTCATGTTTATTGTTCACTGAAATGGAGGCGCCGATTTTAAAAATCGTATAATAAAAATATATTATAGCTGATATAACTCACAGCACTTCATAATTTTGGTACTATAAAAATATCCTCATCTTACAGGTTTTACATGTCAAATGTAGACCTACGTTAACTCAAATATGGATTTAGGTAATTCAAATGTGTTTTGGTAATACAAATGTACACTTAGGTAGTTCAAATGTGTTAACAATGGTTTTCAACAAATCGTAAGCATTTATAAGTAAATCAAATGTAGACACATGTCTGTGTCTACATTTGACTTACCTATGTCACATTTGAGTTACCAAAACACATTTTAAATTCTTATGTCTACATTTGACTTACCTAAGTCACGCTTGAACTTTCTTATGTTTAAATTTCACGTGTAAAACCTAAATTAGATAAATCACGGAAACTTACGCAAACTTTAATCGCTCATTTTGGGTGTAGATGTGGGTCTCATTCTGAAAATTAGAATAATTCCTCAAAATTCTCTTTTGTTAACTATAACGTCTAAATACCGCTCACTGTAATAGTTATTGCACTGTCGATATCCTGCAATTCGATCGCTGCAGCTGATTGACGATTTTTTTTCAATTATTCCAAGAATTCATATCAACTGTATTTCCAAGTTCTCAGTAATTATAACATGTAAGTTGTACCCTCAGCAAAGCAAGTTTATTTGAATTCACGAAGTTGGTAAACACGTTGTTTTGATACACAATAATTTACTATAAAATCCTCCGCGCTATTTCAGTTTAATAACACACATAGTAAAGTCACTACTTCTATTAATGCACAGTAATGGTTAAAGTTAACTGATGGTTCCGCTGGCTGGCTGCTAGGGCACAACCTCACTCCCAAAATGTCCGAGGCTCCGCCCATTCAATAATAAGCGTAAGATCAGTTAACTGCTGATTAAACGTGATATAAACGCATAACATAAAGTGGAAGATAACAATATAAAAAAATAAGGCGGCAAGATAAGAATATCAAAATAAATATACTTTCAATCTCGGAGTGTATTGAAAAACGCTCTTACAAATAGAAGCACCTGTTAGTACAAGTTTGCCAATGTAGTAGGTAAAACTGGTAAGTGTCGTAGTTTATGCAAAAAAATGCAGAGTAAACTCAGTACAGCAGCGCTTTTTGTCAAAGTTTATTAATACTAATTGAGAATGATGATGTTTGCGTGGTGGGAAAATAAAAAACAAAGGCAAACGGAAAAGATGAATTGAATGGCCAAAGAAAAGGGAACGAAGCAGACAGAAGAACAAGGAAAAAGTCTCTCTCTCTCTCTCTCTCTCTCTCTCTCTCTCTCTCTCTCTCTCTCTCTCTCTCTCTCTCTCTCTCTCTCTCTCTCTCTGTCTCTCTCTCTCTCTCTCTCTCTCTCTCTCTCTGTCTGTGTGTCTGTTTCTCTGTCTCTCTCTCTTTCTCTCACTCCTTTTTTGCTCTCTGTCTCTCTCTCTCTCTCTCTCTCTCTCTCTCTCTCTCTCTCTCTCTCTCTCTCTCTCTCTCTCTCTCTCTCTCTCTCTCTCTCTCTCTCTCTCTCTCTCTCTCTTTCCCTTGCTTCACAGTATCTGTCCTGTATAACAACAATTGACAAAATGCGGGTGTGTGTTTACACAGCTTTCGTCCCTGTGCACATCATGTAACCTCCTCGCCTCCGGGGACGGTACGTTCCATCATTTTTACCTAAGCGAACTGATTTAGTGCAATTCTTTGGCATCCATGTATTTGTCAATTTTACAAAAGCAATTAGCGATGTCAGCTGGTTGTAAATCTATGTAAAACATTTTTAGATATTGACTTACACATAAATTACTGAAAAATATGAAAGTTTAATTTTATTATTGCACTAACATCTAAGTTTGTTTTATAAATGAGTGAATTAACTTTACAAAATCTTACATGCATTGCAAAAACTTGTGTAACTTTTGAAATAAACAAAAATTTTAGTGATTTTATTATGTAACAATGTCATCCTTACAATAGTTCGCACTGACATTATCACTGGAGTTATTAAAGTGGTAAATTTAATGAATACCGTTACATATGACCATGCTTCACTACCCCCATGCCTCCATGTTTAAAATTACCAGAAAACGCTAAACTAGCAATTAATACAATAGTCATTTTGCATTATAAAAATACCATTAAAGCCTGTTTAGTACATGGCAGTGTGACAATCTATAGCTGCTGCTGTTTTTGTGCTGCGGTGCTATTGTTTTCTGGACCTTATTCTAATAAAAGCATAAATATTAGACTTAATAAACGCCTTAATACAAAAAGCGAGCTCTTTTGCCTAACACTTTCTGCGGCTGTCTGCTTCCATGTTGCAAAATACACCGACAATTCAATGCCCATACACGCTTACATTTCCGTATGATATATATCACATCATCATTAAAATCATCGTCATCTTTATCATTCCTATCTTAGCCACTTGATCACGTAGCGACAAACAGCGGTCCTTGACAATAATCCTAACAGTTTTCGACAGTTCTTGAAGAATACAGTTTCCTCTAAATTACACAATTAATGAACATATTACAGCTTTTCTTCGAGTGAAAATACAGAAAATTTCTGTGCATGAAGTAGCTAAACTGTCACTAGATTACTTCACCACAGAGGAGTGTTTTCAGTAAAAACTCTAAATTCAATAAGTAGAGTGCGTTGTGCTAGAAGTTAATAAATTAACCTCTTTTCGTGTTTCACTTCAATTTCGCGTTACATTTACACAAATTAAATAGTTAAAAGAAGACAGGATGATTTTTCATATACTACCCCATTATCAAGTTCGAAAAAAGTACATATTTTAACACAATTAATACTGCAAAGGCGTTTCTGATAATTAAATTATAGATTAAAGACTTAATAAACGACGGGCGGGCCAACTATTGATGACGTCACAAACCAACATAATTTTCAAAAGCACAAACATTCCATGAGCATGTTGCGCGTGTTTTCAAAAACAAAAATTGAAGCACACTGCTACTGTAGGATATTCAGTGTGTTGTATTAAAACTAAACATTTTTAAAATAAAAATTCAAATTTCAAATTTACTTCTGTGCTCACACATGAGCTGTCAAACGAGTGCAGTTCCTCACAAACTAACACATCTGAACTGAGCGGTACAACACCTGTGTTTTGCCATGCGTTTCCGAAATGCGGGCGCTAGTGCCAGTCTAACTAGCGAATGGCGAAATGCATGTAACAGCGAATAACAAGTGGCGCGAACGTGAAATTGTGCTTGTGTGGTAATAATTCTTCACGTAAGTCACTTTTGAAAAAATTATGTGTTTTCTTTCAATATTTTAAAGAATAGATCGTTTTGGCTTACAGTTTAAGAGTGAGTACGGTTTTGCGTTCATTCTGCGCATCTTAGAGAATTATCCTTGTTAATTAATAAGGTCCGGTATCCCCACAACCATTGAAGATTAGCAGACCAGCACACATGCTAGACTACGACTTACAACGTGCCTTACTGTATTAAAAAGGGTTCAACCGTAAAAACTGGAGAGAGATTAGATCCAGCTTAGCTCCCACATTTAACCGTGTACATTTTTACAAAATGAACTTTATAGTTGTCAATAGCAGAAGAACTGTTGTTTCAGAATTTCAAACTCGTCAAAGTGTTAAAAGCGTACAGAACAAAAGCGCAAAAACGCATAGCCTCAGATTTTCTGCTATCCCAACGCACGCTGCATTGTGAACGAGCCTTTAGAACTGCGGGCACACAATGAGCGCACTTGCTACACGAGGCTAAATAAATTGGAGGTCCGTGCACTCCCTTTGTCACATTGTCCATCTTTACAAAAAGAAGACAGGGCACAAAACCTGGGCTGCATACAGGCATTTGTCAGGGCTGGAGTGTGTAACTGAAAGTGGAACTTGCAAAAGCTTCTATAGAAAGTTTGGAATGAACCGAAGAGCAGCAGACAATGACGGTTTGTGAACGAGAATGTTTGTTTGATTTAATTAAACTATGCCTTGATGTTAAATAAGTAAACGACCAAAGGCAGATGTAGACTCAGTAACGAACTTATTTGCCCGATGTTTCAAATTACCTTGATTATTTTTGCGCTGCTCGCGTTGTTATTGTTTTTGTTTTTTTAATTTGTGACATTGGTATCTATGCTGGCTCTTAGCCTATCAGTTGTTTTGTCTGATCTTCGAAATTTTGGGGCCTATGCTCGTACTAGTATGTTAGAAATACTTTTTTCTAAAAATTCTGATAGTACATTTCAAGTTTTGAGTGTGCATGTCGCATGTAATTGATTGGGATATTTCACAAATGCTTTTAGTTTTTTATAACTTCTAAAGACACGTAGAAGTTCGCACGCATGCGCAAATGACGTCATGAACTTTACGTTATAATAATTGTTATGAAACTAACTTTTGATGTAAGCTTTCAAATTCGCTGCAACTCGTCTGAAAGTGTTCTCGCTTGCACACCTGGGTAAAGACTGGGACCATCTTTATTGTTTTCTTTCAGCATACCTATAAGCTACATGCATTCAGTGGCCGGCCTGTGGCTGTGTTGTGTGTGAAAACTTTGAGACACTCGCTTTGTGTGCGCAAGAAAAACGTTTCTGCTGCTACATTGCTGAATCGGCGAAATAAAATGTTTCTTTAACGTCCTATTCTTTTGCTCGACTCGTTACTTTGCTGTTCAAAGTGGGCAATGCATTTAGGTGGGGAAACAGTCCGCCCAGCATGGGGGGGGGGGGGTCAGTGTGATTAATGCATTTAAATGAAGAAATGTTACGTCCAACATTGTGGTTCAAATTGGGCAAACGTTTAAGTGTGGAAACATTACTCCAAACGTTGGGATTCAACGTAAGCAATGCATTTAAGTGTGGAAACATTACTCCAAACGTTGGGATTCAACGTAAGCAATGCATTTAAGTGTGGAAACATTACTCCAAACGTTGGGGTTCAACGTAAGCAATGCATTTAAGTGTGAAAATATTGCATTCAAAGAAAACCAGCTTTTACCTTAATGTGTGACTTTAGTTAGCTGTATATAGAGCGTTGTGCTGTAATCCAAGTGACCTTGGCTCAAATCCCAAGCCCAGTTTTTTTCTTTCTTCACTTTCTTTATGTCTTCTTTTTTTAATCAGGTTTAATTTATAAATAGTTATCATATATAGTTTATAATATAGTTAAGTGTTGGCCCATTCAGTCACTAACTAACTATAACTATAACGTACTATAGCTAAAATCCTAATATTATTACCTGGAATTGCCAAATAAAATATACAAAAGCCATTATTGAATCCTTTCATCAAATCATTATTAAATTCCTGCAAATTTGATGCAGTGGCTTAATCTTAATTTCTTCTTATACTTGAGCTGTTTCCCACATTGAAAGATGATTCAAATCTAATTAGCCGCGCAGACGAGCCACGTGACCAGCTGATCGCATAATTAACGCTGGATTACAATTATCTCTGTAAATTCGAACAATACAGTCATGAATCTGTGAATGAGTTAAAAAAACGAGCGTGCGTCTGGTCTCTTATGAATTAGCTGCGTTTGAAGATAAACGCGCAGTTTTTATTAGAAAAATGAATAAAGACTTTCCCTGCATAAGGTTTACATAATAACACGTGTGATTGACAAGTTTGGCTTTACTGCGTGTTGTGTTAAGATGCGGCCTAACAAAAATTCGTCTTCAGGGTTCTGAGTTCGAGTCCGGCCTAAATGTAAATTATCCAAACTGTCCCTGCCGAAAAGGTGATCTTTTATTTGAGTTGTACTGCAGTTGTTACATTTTGGAGAACTAAATGTTATTTTTAGTTTTTATAATTTTTGAAATTCTGGTACTAAAATAAAAAATAAATTATTGTTTTTATCAAGAATATTGATATTGTAGGCCTAGATAATAGGTACTGTTGTAAAGCTATAAGTAGTGTAAATACATCAGTAAAACAGATATGCTCCTCCAAGCATTAAACTAGTGCTTGTAGGTTTGCCGTTTTTAATTCTTCGGAAAAGGTATAATTAACAAACGAAAGGAGCTGGACATTTCCTAATGAATAATCATAAAAATGTACTGCACCATGATTTGGCCAGTTGTTCAATACGCTTGTCAGGTATGGCACTCATCTCTCTCCCAAAATCCCACTGATTTGTTAAAAAAACTGACCAAAAACGTTCTTTGCAGATAATTTTTCCAAATGAAAACCATGGAAATTGTCTAATTTCAACTAATGTTCAACTTTCATAGACCCGCCGCGAAAATTTTTGTAAAAAAATTGTTCTTATCAATTCAAAATTCTAATAATAAAATCCACACTCTATTGATAGATGTCCTTACTCATAGATATACTACTCGCCATCATATGCAATACAACTTACCTAAATGCAGAACAGAGAGATTCAAGAACTGTTTTATCTCATATGATTTATTTATTATAAACTCATGTTATTTAGTTCCTGAATATTTGTGATAATGTTTGTCTTTGTATGCTCTACCTTGCTTATTCTTTTAAATTCTTTATATCTTGTAATTGTGTCGTAATTCAACCTTTTGGTTGTAATGATATAATGATAAATAAACTTATATATTAGCTAAAAAATAATTGAATAGCTTGTCAAATTAATTAACTGCGGCCGCACAGACCAGCAATAAAAAAATAAGTCCTGAGATTATGCAGAATTCAGTTAATAAGCACCATTTTTTGCACATAATATACCATGAAATTGTGTGCTTATAATGTGTTAATTAGTAATAAGACTTGTCAATTAGTATAAAGTGAAACCATAACTGCTTATTTTTCTCAAAAGCGTGTTGCAACAGTAATACGCCAGAGATGTTGCCCTTATGGGCCAACTGAATTGTCAGTTTCCAAATTCCTAAAATATTTTTAACAGTGAATGCATAACATTGTTTTTAATTCTACAGAACATGTGCGTGAACAAACATGTGGAGTAAAATAACTAAAATATGATGGCGGCAATCACCTCGTTATTTCCGTGTAAATTTTTTAGTCAATAAGCTACATACGTAGTCACAAACCGCAATAAATGACTTTTAGATGATTTCTCATTCTGATAACAAAGAATAGTTAAATCTATTCCGCCAGACGCCGCAAATAAAATTAAGCGTTACTAAAATGGAGTTTAGCCCGGGCTATACATCGTCAAAAAAGTTGTTATAACTGGTGCAAAAGCGGCACAAAAGCGGTTGTACAAGCTCAATAACCGCGGAGGCTGGTGAGCTGAGAAATGTATGATTTGGCACGTATAAGTATTTATTAATCTTTCGTCAACGACTGCCAATATGGCGCTTAATGCACCAGCAATTGTCCGTCAAGTTTTGACCAGTTATAACTTACATAAGCGACGGCGGGAATTTTGAAAACTGCGAATAGTTATGTCCGTATTGGAATGTACTCACCTTTTCGTAAATTTCAATTCCTATTCACCAATAGTTTTGTGTACCAAAACGTTTTATGTTTTCGGCATCCAAATGATGTAATTTCGTAAATTCTTTTTTCGCTAACAAAGGTTATGCAATCTACTTTTCACATTTCAGCATTATAGTCAAACTTTATGATACATCGTTTATAACTGTGCACTCTGTTGTTATCATATTTGCCAGTGATTTCCTTTTCACAATACGTAATACATTTCCAACACATATCTCACTTTTAGTTTCAATAGTGTTTTGATTTACAAGAAAAAGTTTAACGTAGTAACAAGAAAACTCAATAAGAGCTAATAGTTTGTTCGTATTAACACCACATTAAACTTTTATTTCAAGTGCCTATATCGTACGCAAGTTCATGAAACCGTGCACAGTGATTTAATTTAAAACATGATAATTCTGTTACAACCCGCGCAACGCACGCGACATCGCTGGACGTTCGCGTGCCGCTTATAAATAGTAATGATACTGAATTGCGAAGTCTCACGTATCACGTCTGCTTATCTCTAAACAGTTATTAGACCTACCGGTCAGTAAAGTAAACACCAATGCCTTGATCATAAAAATATAAGACTCCATTGATAGAGACAATCTAGTTCGTGTGGCAGGCAGAAGCCTGCTAGCAACTTGTCAGCCAATCAGCTTCCTTATTGAGCTGTAATGAACCGATGAGGCAGTACTAATTGGTAGATAACGGCGCAGGTAGGCGGGGTCAGTAACAGGTAGCCGCGATTAGCATGATCGTGACGAGTGAATGCAACTTTGTCGTATTATACCTGTTACTCATAAAGTTTTCATAAATAAAACCAATATTGGCAATGGGTAATGAGGTCTGATCGAGTAAAAGAGGGTCTGTTTAGAAATAAGAATGCAAGGTTTAAATCAACTACGTCACCACCGACATAAGATATGTTAAATGTTAAAATACTAACGAGTTTTAATCAACTTCATGACTTTAAAAATGAATATTTTATTAAATTTAAAGTCGTAAAGAGATGCATCTTTTTAGCAGCAGACCCTGTTTTGGATTGCCCTGCTTTAGTACAATTTGCTTAACAAACTTTTAGCATTAGAATGAAGATAAAGAAAACCTCGGTTTCCTTTCTAGACTCGCGTGGCAGAGCAACAGGTTTAGATTATGAAGTAATACGTTTACCGTTAAACGGAAAAATTATGTAAAATCAAGTTATAATTCTTATAAACTCATGTACGATCATGAAAACCGTTGCAAACTGTAATTACTGTCTATTATATCAAGTGGCACAAAAAAGTTTTTTTGCTATAACCTAAACACTTATAAAGTTATAAATTTACAACTTTCAATCAAGCGTCAATGAAACACGGTATCAGCTTTATAGAGCACTCGCTTCTAAACGTTATTTTAATCTGAATTTCGGCACATTTTTCTGCGCCACCCGATATAAACACATAATGTGGTAATAACCGACTTTCATAGCTTGTAGTCAAACTAATATCATAAGTTTATTCTTGTTCGTTTCTCCACAGACACATTCATGCCATATTGAAATTCATAAATTGTTTGGAAGACCTGTTAGACAATAAGCTTAGAATAATGAACTATAAGCCTGAAATTTCTCAATTATCTGTATGAATCTATTCAAGTCTAACATAAAAACGCACTTAAACCCGAAGTCTTGAACAAAAATAGAAAGTAAAAAATACAACAATAGTAAAAAACTTAACTTCAAAACTTCTATGTTAGTAAACACAGTCTAAGACAAGGTAAAACTTGATTGAAAATTAGGTGAACAGATTTGTACAGGCATAAATTATTACGTTTCAATGAAGTACTTTAGCCCTTCCTGTTCATAGGTCAAAATTTTAATGAATTTGTTAATTATAACTGACGTAATATCAGTAAATGAGTTGTCAAATTTGTGTAGTAATCGCGAATTTAAAAGAAACTTATTAGTTACACGAGAGGCTTTTATAGTCGTTTTTATCATAGGCAATAGTCACTTTTTCATAAATGTTTGTATTTAAGCAAAACTAGCTAATTATTAGTCTACGGATAACTGACAAGAAGGTAGTATTGATTATATAGTACAAGCCAATTACGAAATGCTAGTTTCGCCTTTTAATTCGTTTATTATTTATTAGTATTCTTTATTGCCAAAAATGAAAATTACATTGCAAATATAAATTTAAGATCATATTTACATTAAAGTTTGTATGTAAACAGTTTAAAAAACTGCTGAGTTTATTTTACTGCTATCACTTAAACTTAGAAAAATATGACAAAGAAATGCGCAAAGAACTGCTTGTAAAGTATAAATTTAAAATATGGTACATCTGAATTAAAGACATTTACAAAATACACAAAATATGCTATACACGAACTTTGCAAAATTAATTTTGGTAAATAAAACAAACGAACTCAGGACTGATGCAGAAATTTCAAATATTTGAGTGACTTTCTTTAGTAACAGGTGTGAACGGCACTTTAGGTCAATATTATAACCGATGAGTCTCCGTAAGTCAAATGTTCTTATCAGACTTTATCAATAGTTTCACGCGCGGCAGTTCTTACTTCTTATCATTATTGTTATATTACTTAGCTGATACAAATTCGGTTGCTATTTGAGTAAGTACACAAAAGACAGCTTGTATTTAGAGATAAGTTGTCCAATACTCAGTAGCAAATAGCTTCCTTATTTTCAGGGCATTTTGTTCGGGTAAGATTAAGAAAGCACTCAAAACAGGCGCATAGGTCCTCAATTTTTTTACTTAAAGGAAAAGCAAAGTCTTCCACGAAGTTAGGCTTATTTCAATGTTCGCGAAAAATGTTAGAAGGATTTAGTAATAAAACTGCAATAAGCGCCTCGTGGATCCAGTAAAACCGCTCCAAAGTCGCGTTTGCTTCACGCTTGGGCGCTCCCATTTTCTATATTCATTCTTCTTCCAATGACGTCATTCGTCTTGAAGAAACGTAGCACACAGTCAATCTTTACCAAAAGTATAAGAAGTTTTTACAAAGAAAATAGATTGCTGATTTTGAAATATTTTAAGTGAACATAAACCTGCAGTAGTTTGAATTAGTTTAAGCAGCGCGCCCTTGCGGAAAGCCACGACGCGGTTACGAAAAGTCAAAAAATCACGCAGTTACGTCATGATTTTCACGTGAATGGCAGCAACCACCACGCCTGAAAATTTCTATTCAGATATACCATATTTTAAATTTATGCTTTATAAGCAGTTCTTTGCGCATTTCTTTGTCATATTTTTCTAAGTTTAAGTGATGGCAGGAAACTGAACTCAGCTCACTGAGGCACTTGTTCTTTCCTTTAATATTTACTGCACGGTTTGAAAATTTAAAGCATATACGTAAATTTGGCACATAATGGCCAGACACGCTTATTATACACAGAAGTGAGTCTATTGAAGTACATGATTACAGATACGTAATCATAAGTAAGGGCTTATTTATAACTTAACAGCAGTCATTACACGATGCATGAGTTTGCTCCAGATAAATTGTAATGTGTAATCAATTTATTGCATACATGAGACGTAAATGTCCTTACTGTTGTTACATACCATATCTTAGAACCATGCAAGTAATGTTAAAGGAAAGTAAAGTGGAGTTTTCAAGTACATCCAGAAAACTTTCCATAGAAAATTATATTTCTTAGCGACTCGGTGAGCTTCAAAAAACACGTTATTGATCTTATTAACCATAGAAGATAATTAAAATTTTATATTTTTGCTTAGTTAGCGAACAGTGTGCTATGAATACTCTGAAATTTTTTTCAAACTTTGAGTTATGTTATCTGAACTTGTTTCAAATGCCTTACCGTTAAAATGGCTACGCCTAACGGTCATTACGGGAGTTAAATTTACAAGTTTTATACAGCGTTACCGCTAACGCAAGACGAATACGCAACAGCAGAGCATGTAAATGATATCAAATTTCTAGACGACTTTTAAGCTTTGTTAGTGAAGAGTATTTTACGTGCAAATGATTAAACCTATAATGATGTTTGCAACAGTAGAAGCCACGCACGAAACACCAGGAAAGAGAAGGAAGGTGGAGAATGACAGACACACAGATAGATGCACAGACAGACAGGTAGGCAGGGCGAGAGAAACAGGGAAAGAGAAGGAGAAGAGAGGAGATTTTTGTTATTAATATAAATCTGTTTATTAAACAATAAATACATTGTTTCCCCTCTATTTGCAGGGGTTCGCTTACAGGAGGGCAAAAGAGAGGGGGGAGGGAAGGGGAGGGTAGAGAAGAGAGAAGACAGATACAGACAGACAGACAGAGCGCGAATGAGAGAGAGAGAGAGAGAGAGAGAGAGAGACAGAGAGAGAGAGAGAGAGAGAGAGAGAGAGAGAGAGAGAGAGAGAGAGAGAGAGAGAGAGAGTGAGAGAGAGAGAGAGAGAGAGAGAGAGAGAGAGAGAGAGAGAGAGAGAAAGAGAGTGAGAGAGAGAGAGAGGGGGGGAGAGAGAGAGAGAGAGAGAGAGAGAGAGAGAGAGAAAGGGGGGGGGGGGAAGAGGTCTTGTAATTACCAAGCTGGACAAGTAACGTAGGTATGCAAGATGCAGTCGGGCATAGAATTATACGCACTGCCTCTAGAAATGTAACAGCAACTCTGAGTGTTTTTCTGTAATTATGTACTTCAATGGACGCACTTCTGTGTATAATCAGCGTGCTGGGCATTATGTGCCAAACTGACCAGATCCAATAAACACTTCCAGCACTGTCACTGACAAACTCGTCAAGAACTTGAAGATGATACAGAACATGGTAAAGCAGGAGATGCCACAATAGAAGACAACACAGACCGGCTGCTCAACCCTTTGACTTTGCAACTCTCTTTCGAAGAGCTCCTCTTTTGGCAAGATGACACTAGGAAAAAATAACAGATTATCTTGTTGAATATCGGCGGGGTGTTAGCGAGCATGTTCTATTGTTCCACTCACGAACTTTGTGCCCGCCATGTTTGTTCTACGTCTTACAAGCAAAGAGCTGATGAGATGGTGTCAGTGCTCTGCCAATAGGTGAATGATAGCTACTTGACTTTGTCAACAGCCCATTCAATGCTGGCCGTTTGTTAGTTCAATCAAAATCCATAAGTCTATCTGGCTTTGTCGGCCGGATGAGCCAATGAAATTCATTAGTCCGGGTATTTATATAATGGCATGTATTTTCTGCGGTGTAGACATGTCCATAAAGCTGTAAAAAGGTATTAATCAAAAACTATGAAACAACGTAACAATGTTTTAACAACTGACAATACACTTTCTTACTTTACATGACATAATTACGATCACATTTGGATATAGAGAAACCACATACACTACTTACACTGATCAACCGCGACGCTTAGATTTAGATTTTAGATTTAATATTTTATTTCAAACTTCACAAAGTTCATATACACATCACAAATTAATACAAATAATACAATAAATCATGAAACACAACAATAATACAAATAACAATTAACGATATAACAAACTACCCCAATGATTTACAGAATCTAATTACAGAAGTAAAGTTTGCATCACTGTTTAAAATGTTCTTGCATATAAAATTTTCACTGTTATTCAGCCTGACGTATAAACTGTATGCACATTTACTGTGAATCACATCAAAATAAATAATATTAAGTCTAGTAGAAATATATCTAGCGCTCGTATCATACGAAAAGTTAAACAGCTTCCTTGTTGATACATTATATGCAACCTTGAGTTTGCTAAGATTGTAAGAATAAAAATGTCTCCAAGTGGACATGTAATAAAAAGTAGTGCAGTAAGCATTAAACAATTGTCTCTTCACGTTAACTGAACAGTGAGTAAATTTCATGAGTGTAGAATAAAATTACAGTTAGAGATAAAACGTTCTTCGTCGGTTTGCACATTAAGCCTTGCTCTTGTTATGTAAGCAGAGTTTGTGAAAAACGCGATTTAAATGGCGAAAAGAAACAGCCCCCCATTTGAATCTGGAAATTATTTCACTGGATTTGATGAAACGATTATCAACAGCAATCAACTTTAAATCGGGTGACGCAAGAAAAAAAACGTGAAGAAGTTTAGACTACAATAATGTTAGAATTATAAACTAAAAACTACAAAGTTGAAGTTTCACAGTAAGACGTTACAATCATTTTGCTTTGAAAGTTATAATTTTACAGTTTTTCAAGTTTTAAAGTTACGATCGAAATACTTTTGCATTTTAAAAATTGAAATGTCAAAAGAATTTCAGCTTAAGCATAAATTGAAAAACGATCACGCTGACACAGCATGCACAACACACGACAGCAAATCAATAAAGAAATCAGGCAACCATCATGGTCTCCACCACAAAACATAAACCACTGATAAAGATTTTTTTATCAAGCAAAAAATGTCAGTTAATCCTCTAGACTACGACGCCAATCTAGAATGGAATTCCTTTAAAAGAAAGAGTGTGGCGGTCGCACGGAGTCATTTGATCCAGAGGAATTAAAGGCAAAAATTATCAAGCGCTGAGGGGACCAAATACCCCTTCAAGATGTAAGAAATTGTACCGACCTTTGGAAGAAATGCCTTTGCCTAGTTTGCATTGAAAATGGCGGGCACGTAGAGCACTTGCTGCAAATTTTAACAATAGTAACATTCAAAACTAAATTTTATTGCCTGATATATTCATGTTAATTAAATGGAATAATCTGTAAAAAGGTAAGAAGGTTTAACTCTTTACCTACACGAGTTAACTGACCTTGAGCTCTGACCTCTTTTCCCATATCTGCTTACATGGTCAGTTGTTACAATAAACCTCTTTTACAAGAAATTCCTGCCACTGTGGAAGATACTCTCAAAACTTAATCTGGTTTCTAGAGGCTAACAGTAGTGCTTGTTTCTGACTTCTCGAACCGGCTTCTCATCTCGTTCCTCTATGCACAACTGTTGCTTATAAATCCAATTTTTCTCTCGGACTTCTTATCTGTGGAAGTAATGCATGCACTGTCAACACATATCACAGTATGTGACTAATTGACTAATCATCGTGCACAATAGAAAAAATGAAAGATAGAACAGAGCTACTATAAAATATTTGTCATCATCAGTTATCAAATACGTCATCGGAATTAAATAATAAAGGTAGTCCAAGTAAATTTATTTACAAAAGAATATATTTATTAAGATCAAGCTATTTTTACACCAAAAATGTCTAATAATTGCATCAAATAAAAATGTAGGAAAGTACAAATTTGTAAAAAAAAAATGTTAACAGTTATAGCTCAAAAATGTTTCAATTGCACAACAGCATTTTCTGTTTTTCACAGAAGGTTAAAAGTTTTATCCCTTATCTCTGTTACAAACAGTCCTATTTTCATTAATTGTTAAAAACACGGTCATGATTTTAACACAGAAACTGTATCACAAAAATTTACAGTATACAGATTATTTCCTTAAAATAGATACACATCGAATGATAATTTTAGGCGCAACGTAGACCAGTAGAAACATTATCAAGGAAGATACAAAAGAGTAATTACAACAGAGTAAGGTTACGTATTTTTACCTTCAGCTCTGGCTAATGTCTGTAGCGACATCTAGTGGCGAAAAAATTAGTGATTTTCAATTGTCATAGCTAGTATTTGTGGCGACATCTATCGCGGAGACCGTGATACGTTAATAATCATTATAATCATAATTATAACTTATCTATTCAACTGCAATTTAGAATCTGGCAATATTGAAATTTTGTTCTATAAGCTGAATCAATTATACGTGTAAATCTCAACACGCCTAATGAAATGCTGCCACCACTCTGAAATTGTCGATAAAAGTTCTTCTTGCTACGACTTGTGCAAAATATGTATACTTGCTCTGGTCAAGAGCTCTATACCTCTTGCAAGTTTTCCAGTTCAGACTTGTCTCAAACTGTTAAAATTAATAAAATTTCCTACTTCAGTGCATCCATACATCATATTTACATTTAGCATACGTTTCGCAATACAGCTAGTGTTTAGTAAAATTTTCTGTTGTTCCCTTTTCTTCATCAATAAAGTTTATAGTGACAACATCTAGTGTCGGAAAACATTTTCAACAAGTGAATTGATAACTTTGAATTGTGATAGCTAGTGCTTGTGGTGCCAAAAGGACTTTTAATGAGCAAATTGATAATTTTGAATTGTGATAGCTAGTGCTTGTGATGCCAAAAGCACTTTTAATGAGCAAATTGATAATTTTGAATTGTGATAGCTAGTGCTTGTGGTGCCAAAAGCACTTTTAATGAGCAAATTGATAATTTTGAATTGTGATAGCTAGTGCTTGTGGTGCCAAAAGCACTTTTAATGAGCAAATTGATAATTTTGAATTGTGATAGCTAGTGCTCGTGATGCCAAAAGCACTTTTAATGAGCAAATTGATAATTTTGAATTGTGATAGCTAGTGCTTGTGGTGCCAAAAGCACTTTTAATAAGCAAAATGATGATTTTCACTAGTGACGCACAGACAATGATGTTGCTGACCCCACCATCACTAGAAGTTACGTCAACAACTGAGTGCAAAACACTAACAACAGATGAACCAAAAACAAACCCACATACAGGTGTATGATAAATGATGAACGCATGCACATACCTGTGCGAATATCAATAGATTTCATAACAACGGACACTTCACCTATCAAACACTAATCATAAGAACAGCGTATATAAATGTAATTTCCTGGTACAAAATTCCACTGAATATGCATTTTTGATAAAAATTTATAAAATAATTAAATTAACTAAAAAAACTACCCTGTCAAGTGATTATTAACCTAGATGAAAATGAAAATTGAATTAAAACTAAGGTCATTGCTAAATCGTACTAACGCCAAAGACAGTTCCATTGCACAACTGATAAATACGTAATTATCTACATTACAAAAATCTAATTACACCAAACTACAGTCATTTTCACACAGTGAAAATACAAAACAGTTCCAAATATCACAAATCCTTTGATTAGATTCCGATTACAGTAATTATCATATAAGCACTATGTACGCAGACGTGAATGCAAAGTAAGAATTTAATAATCATGCCAGCATGACACTAGTAATTGCAATGATAATAAGTCACCAGCTAATATGTAACACAAACATTACTACAACGTAAGAATCATTTTACGGGTTCATTTCTAAAGATCTCCTTAGCAATACGAAATATACGTAAAAATAAGTTTTTGTAACAGATGAAAAAATGCTGAAGGACAGCTGAGCACAGGAGCGTATCAAGACTTCACAACGCCCTAAGCTGATCATTCTGTCCTGCCCATCTCTATTGTAAATTTATGGTTGTTTATGTAACGAGCTGATCAACCAATTACTTGTGGTGTATTAGAAACTATTAACGTAGTTCTATGTGGTTATTATTAATTACATGCATTTGCATTGCGCTTATATTCAAGCAGGCTGCGCAACTACTTGTTGTGTACTACCTTGCATCTGTTTGTTATGTGGCACTTATATAAAAACTGCAGTCAGTAACTGCCTATGGTGTGTTATAAAATTGCTCTTTACATGAATATCAAAGTATACACATTTTCTGAGGAGAACAAGAATTTTTTCTAAAACGTGATGCCCTAGGCTGTAGTATAGCCTAGTTAGCCTATTGGTTAATACGCCCCTGGCTGAGCAGTTCTTCAGAACTCTGTTACCACGTCTTCATTTACTTTTCTCGTAACACTCTTCTGATGGCCGAGTTTATTCGTCACGGCGACAAATTTTTAGTAAACGGTTCAAAAAGCAGATAAATCACCGCTCTTTCAAAGTGATGAGGTTTTTCAGCATGTCAAAAGTGTTTCCGTCGGGTTGAACGGACGCATAGCTGCCATCGGGCGACTTGACCAGTAAGTATCCAAATTCATCTAGACCCTCAATAATAACAACTTTGTTGTCCTGATCAGCTAGCCGCACCTCCGCACCACTGAAAAATTCATAAAAACAAAATAAATAATCCAGTATAAGAAATTATAAGAATATGGCAAATTTTCGGCATTGTAGAACAGCACACTGAACTAAACAAACTACTTCTTAATTTCATTAAAATAAAACTAGCAGTATTGTTAATAAATATGCTAGATTCTGTTGTTTCTGTAAAGTGTCACGGAATGAGAAAAAAATATACAATTAGACAAGCCAAAGCAAGTAAGGACTACCTTTCTTCAAGAATCTCACCACAACTTTTACTAATGGAAAAACCAACCCCCAAACAACATTCATTGAATTTTAATATACAATTAAAAATATTGAAATTATTACACAATATATGCACACAAAGTGCCAGGCAGGTTACTTAGTTTATGGCGTTCAGTTTTAGCTTGTAAAATAATGCTTCTGTTACTCTGTTAGGTTTACTTCCAGGTTATTATTATGCTATCATCAGCTACCGTTTTTCATTAAACAGTGAGCAATGAAATTCATCAAAAAGAAAAAGAATAGCATCAATAACCTCTTGTTAACATTTTGGATTTTTTATAGTTGATAATTGCAAGTTTAAATTGATTTTACTAATTACACGTGACACTTAACCTAGTTTTATTGCTGAATTACATTTTAGTCACATATTAAAATAAGTTCAAATTCCCACGAGATTTAGCTCTTCCTTTAATGTAAATGTATTCTTGACAAATGAATGTTTAGAAACTACTTCTGAGTAACGAAACACTAGCGAGAACCAAGCATGGATTAGCAAAGCTTAAGCACACATCATCATTTTTATGCTAACAAGGAAAACCCTTAAAAGATAAGAAAAGGGGTACCTAAAGTAGGTTTCAGAAAAATCGCCTTAAAAAATTATAATACTTTATAGCAATTTTATGCGTACATCGTCCTGCGTTGAAAGGAATTTTGGTTTGTTTTCATTTTAAATCTCCCGCAATACTTTTTCCGATGTCGCCATTACATGATGTCATGCACCAAACGTAAATCAAGGGAAGAAAAGGCAATGTTAAATTATGTCTCAAAAGACTTTCCGTGCAAATCTATGTTACTTAGATTTTCGCTTACCTGCTAGAAAGACTTATGTAACTAGAAAAGAAAATTATTAATTATTTAAAATGTTTTCACCAATTGGTAAAATGTCGCTGACTCACCCCCCAGGGTGCACCAGTCACTAACCAAAAACGTATTTTTAATCTTACTGACAAAATACAGTAATTTAAAATTTTACTCAATTAGTAACATGTGTGCTATGAATGCCCTGGTCATTTTTTCAAACTTCACACAATGTTATCTGAACGTGTTTCAAATGACCTGTTGTAAAAATGGCTGTATCTAACAGTTATCGCTAGAATTTAAATTTACACGTTTATACAGTATGACTGCCGATTGAAGTATTGTATTCAAAAAGGCAGTATGTAAGTGGTATAAAATTTCAAGACGAATTTTTTAAGCTTTATGTTTATGAAGGGTTTTCTTGTGCTTTAAACAAAAATGAAAACAGCATCATTAATTACTAAGAAAATGAAAAAGGAACAGGGGAAGATAAATAATGCAATAACCTTCTCCTACCTGTGCAGCCACCGTTTGTAGTAGAGTGGTAGAATAGCTTCCACACCATCAGTTTGCACTTTCTCGACTAACTTTTCAAACTCTGTAACAGCTTTAGCAATTAACGACTCGCATGTGAACTCGTTGAGAACGGTACCGTGTTCAACATTGTGCTGTCGTATCACATCATTGATGCAGCATGTAGGCGTGCTGTTTGACACGTTCACACCACAACCTGTCAAAACCAAAACACCGGGTAAGCAACAACTTGAACGGAAAAGCACAGTCAACAACTTGAACAATCAAAGCACCGGGTAAGCAACAACTTGAACGCAAAAGCACAGTCAACAAGTTGAACTGTCAAAGCACAGTTTAAGCAAGAATTTGAATTGAATAGCACCGTCAATAACTTGAACTGTCAAAGCACAGTTTGAGCAACAACTTGAACGCAAAACCACCGTCAACAACTTGAACTGTCAAAGCAATGGGTAAGCAACAACTTGAATAAAATAATTCTGACCTCTTGCTTCTGTAAACAGTTTGGAATGCTACAAGCTGGAATGCTGCACTCAGTGTTAAGACCAACTTAATGCTTGTGATTGTGGGGGACCGGAGGCTCAGTCATTATCAAGGTTAACCTACTAGCATGAGGCACTGAACCATCAGAAGTGTATCAGCCACTTTTAGCCCAGGGCAAGACCGACAGCCACACAACTGTTCACGGACATCCATTCACGGTGCGGTTCATGATAGAGTTCGAGTTCGTAAAATAACTGTGGTGTTCATGGCCGAGTGAGTACGCATGAATTTCGTGAGAAAAACTCGTGACCGCTTGACTTTGTTACTAGCACTGATCTGTTTCACTTGCCATAATGATGCTGACTGAGGGATGGATCACAGAGGATTCACATTCGAATATGGCTGGAATACGACTGCTGGATCTAGAATGATATCCTTGATAATGAATCACTGAATGCTAGATTCTGACTTGTGGTGTCTCAGATTAAAAAACAAACAAAACTTTACATACCAACAACGGCATGGAGTGCACCAAGAATTGTTGAATTGACAATAACTCCACCTATCTTAACATGACGACCATAGTAGATGTCATTAGGCCACTTCAGTCGAAGATTTATATCCTGAAAATGATGGTGAAAAAACAAAATAGAACAAATTAGACAACAAACAGAAAAGTAGTGAAATGACAGCACAAATACAGATAAGATATACAAGATCCCACCAGGGAAAGACAACTTCATTAATCTTTTTTCATCTGCAGTGAGGTAACCACTGGTCAAGCTATAAAACCAACTTGTCAGTACATCTTGAATGATAATTGCTGATGCTTCTGTAAAGACACTTATAAAATCAAGAAAAACCGAATTTCTGATGACAGTTCATAACCAGGTGTGCTACTTTAATGACAGCACTCACCTCATAACCAGGTGTGCTACTCTGATTAGGGCACTCACCTCATAACCAGGTATGTTACAGACAGCTTCCACTACAGCCAGTGAAATAAGATGTTGTACGTATGATGGTTTCTGACCTAAATGTGACTTTAATGGTACACGCAAATGCAAAGAGAACATGGCACAACCAATTGGACTGATCCAAGTATTACCTCCCCTCCCTGAAAAAGATTTCATTACTTTAGGCATAGTGTAGATGGTAAAACTGATTTAAATGTACTAACTATGAAAAAAATATGGTTATTGATATCTCTATTGCGACTCATTTTTAATTCAACTTTTACTAATATTATTCTGTATTGAGCAGATACAGCCAATGATATGCTATGTTTAACCCTTTCACTATGGAAGATTCCACACTGCTGTCTATGTTTTTCATGTAAGGGGCAGAAGGCGGTAGACTGCTACCCAAGCTCAGCACTAAGTGCCATCACCCAGGTCTGTTTATTTCACTGTTACGGTTCTGCAAAAACATTGTAGAAAATTTAACAGCCGTGGGATTGGGGTTGCTTTACAACAAGTAACGCTAACCAGCCAGTCAGCATCTGAAGCTAGGTGCATTTCACAATGCTGTACTGTATAGTATGTTCTTACGCAAAATCACTTGTAGATCATTGGTATGTTTAGTTGATTGTTCTGCATTCTTATAAAATGATTGCATATCATGGATTAGTGTTGTGTCTTTTGTGAAAACTAATTTCTAAACATAAGTACATGCTTATTTATGACGGTGTGCACGTGTGTGTGTGTGTGTGTGTGTGTGTGTGTGTGTGTGTGTGTGTGTGTGTGTGTGTGTGTGTGTGTGTGTGTGTGTGTGTGTGTGTGTGTGTGAGTGGTGAGTGTGTGTGTGAGTGTGTGTGTGTGTGCGTGTGCGTGTGTGTGCATGTATACGTAAGTGAGTGCATGTGTAGAAATAAAACTAATATTTAATATTAGTACTCAATAATGAAAAAATATTTGTTTATTTACAAGATTCTGTTTTAGTAACACACCACAAAAAGTTATCGTCAAATGTGCAAAAGTCAATGTAGCCCAGTTAAAAAGCAACTACGTGGTGAAAGGGTTAAAAAAACTTTGTTATGTAGTCAACAAATAGAAATGAAATGACAATAGATAGGGAATAAAAAGGTTAAAGAAAATACCTTTGCCACTAGTCTGTTGCCTAGCAACAGCAATTAAACCAACTTCCTCGGGTACAATAAACATTAATCTGTAAGAAACAAAGAAAGTATTCATGAGCTACATAATTAATTATTTTCAATTTTTTTATAAAACACTATTTGTGGAAACTTTAGGTGATTGACTTTGGGTTCATCCCCTAAAACAATAAAACAATGTTGCTGATAAAACTGCAACAATTTTCGTCCAAGACCCTATTAATGACATTTGTTCTACCAATGTGGTTGGGAGCAACATCAATACTCCCCCCACAAATTGTCAATCACCAAAAAAGAGAGACAAAAGGAAGGGAAGTGATTAACACAGCAAACAAAAGTTTCTGCTTGGGAATATCATTATTCCGCTCTGCACCGTGGACATGGGTGAAGTTTACATTAACTAAAAACCTGCTTCTCATTCAGACGTATACTACAATATTCCACACGATAAGCTTATAGGTTTCCTAAGCAGCGAACATTTGCTTTTCAAATAAAATTCAACAATTGAAACAAAAAAACCTCATTCCACTTTTAGAAAATGATGTTTGCAAAGGGCTGTCTGTCGAGAAGCAACAATTATTGGAAAAACAGAGATTTTAGTGAGCCATTAAGGGATACTTACAGTACATATTTTACTAAAATGACTTTCAGTCAAAAAACATTATTACACATGTTGAATACACGGTTAAAATACAGTCCAAGTTTCAACAAACATTCAATTAAACAAACACAACATTGTGATCATTTTAAAACTTTTTCTGGCTTCTATATTCAACATTTTTAGCTACAAATCTTTAATTTGAGCAAGAAACTGTCAAACGCTGTAAAAAAACCGATGCAGTTTACTCACCTGTCAAACAAGTTCATGGTTGTAGGTACCACATCACAGTACATCACAGTATTTCCCAATACTTCAGTTTTCAGATTACTGAAGTATTCGTGCCTGTCAAAGTTTTTCTGCTCCTCAGCAACACGGCCAAACACGACAGGTAAGAGATCTTCCTGAACTGGGTCATCAGGTAGCGTGGATAAGAATCGCAATGACACTGATTTTGCCGTTAAGAAACATTCTCTCGCTGTGCTGCCCAAATTTGACAATAAACTTGCAGCTAACACCTAGAAAAAAACAATCATTAATTCATCCAAAATATGACAATTACACCTTACTTAAACTTATAGCTATTATTATTATTCACAATGTAACCTCGTATTCAATTCTGAAAAATTTCTCGCTTACTATTTTTTCCGCCCTTTAAAAATTTGACTAGATTAAATATACATTTCTGCTACTTAGTACTTAATTTAATACCAAATCCATTTTTAATACTATAATATTTATATATGTATTTGAATGTATATATACATTTATAGATAGTATATATATATATATATATATATATATATATATATATATATATATATACAAACATCTAAAAATGTCATGAGCCTGTAAGTAAACTTGTATTTTTAATAAGGGGCAGCTGACAAAGTGACCAATAGGTCTTTCGCTGCTCCTTCTCAGTTGCATTGAAATGTAAAAATAATTATGTCGAATTTTAACTGCTATTGAGAAAATAAAATTGAATTGAATTGAATATAGACTGCGGCCAAAAATATTGCATTCGGGGCCCCATAATTATACTGAGTTTTGCATATAACTTATAGGCATGTATTCGTTGCTATATCTGGAAATCAGTGCAGTAGTTCTTACCCAAATCAGACTTTTTTGAGATAAACCAAGAACCATAAAACAATCTGCTGCATTTAATTAAAGAAGCAAGTTTGCTGGCCAAATTATGGACAACGTTACAACTTTACCACAGACAAAGCACTTCAGTTTTCTTTAATGATATATAATACACAAGAAACATTGCGCAACTAAACGTGTAATTGATAAGACATACATCTGTACTTGTGTACAGAAAGGCAGGAGCAAGTTCAGGCAGCTGACTCTGATCACAGTTTAAGCTCATGCTAGTAGACAACAGTGCACGCAGTGTCTCCAGCCGGTCTTTATTTGACTGCTTAAGACTAGAAAAGCTTTCTTCGTCCATCGACTCATCTGAAGGTTCCAAATCCAAGCGTACCTACAGCAAAAATACAAAATAAATCTCTGATGGAATCAAAAACTCAGCTAACTTTGTCACAAAATATCTTTATTGGATAGTAAGACAGATTCATCAAACAGCAGAGGTATCTCAAAATCAATGTAATGTTTTATAGGCACATAACAGAGTGCAAAATATACTAATGATACCTTTGGTGTAAACAATCTGCCCAGAATATGTACAAAAAAGCAATAACAAGCAAGCAAGGGAGTTCAAAAACATTTAATTTACCACATAATTTGTACACGTAACGTAAATCATGCAGCAAACGTACCTGCAAATATTTTCATTTTACATTTCATTTGTCTAATTTCAAAATCAAAATGAACACATAAAGCTAGAGGAACAGAACGGCACTGCGGCTGGTCAGTTGAGGGATCATTGGATTCAGTAATTGCTTCAAGTCGCCCTACTGATTCAGGTCTGTTCAACTCATAAAGGCAGGACGTATTCAATGAATATTATTTATGCCTGAACTTAGCTAAGGGCTCCCTGGTTGGTTCAGTGCCTCACTTTAGAGACATAGCCTTGGTAATGACCCAAATCCCAGTCCTGCCACAAATACTTACAATGAATAGGTCCTGCCATTGAATGCTGTGTTCTGGCTTGCTACACAAAAATGTATAAAAACAATTCACTTCGCTTCAAAGAACCACAAAAGTTTATTTATGGTTGATAATTGGTTTTTAACATAAAGACCTCACATGAACAGACACTTTGTTGCCATAGTAACACAGTTAAGTGACAAGAAAAAAATTAAGCATACCTGGCACAAAAGTGCACAACCATCACAAGCCTCATTCTCCACTTTTACAACTACAGTACGACGCTCCTTGTCATACATAATGCTCTCAACCTTTAGAGAAGGCAGGAGCACATCCGCTGGTTGATACCATCTTCCCTGCGACATAAGGGTCAGTTCACACGAATCATACAAAATCTTAGCCACTTTCCTCTTTTTCAGATTTTTTGCCCTCTTGAGCGGATGAACGATGAGGATTTTCTTGTCGATTGGAGAGCAAAAGCTCACGACGCGTCCTCCATTTTCAAAGAATTTCAGAAACTTGTTCTCAATATCAGGCCGTATGTGATCACAGGAAATAAGCAAAGCGGCAGTGTTTTCATACCAAGGTGTAGTTTGAACTTGATCTGCTGACAGTTTATATATACTATAGCAATCACGATTTAAGCAATGAGAGATTGTTTTCAAAACATTTTTGTAACGCTCGGCACCACTTTCATCTTCTCCGGTATAAACGAGAACATTGGGTGGCTTTGACTGCCTGTAACTGTTACCATCCGATAAACCACGCGAGTTAGCATCATGATTGCCTTGTTGAACATCTTGAGAAACAATGTTTGCTTTCTTAAATGACTCAGACAATTTCAAAATTGGAGTTTCGTTTACCTTATCATCTCCATCTTCATTGTTAACGTAAGTGAATTCAGGTTTTTCAGCTAATTGTTCACCTGCTTCGTACTGTCCACCACTGAAATCAGACAATGTCGATAAGTCTCTGAAACCGCTGTCGGAATCAGAAATGTCCGGAATTGAACCACAGACTGTGTCACCATCAACAGGAAGGCTCGACGGAGTGCTTTGAACGGTGTCTTCGCTTTTATGTCGGGCTTTCCTTCTGGGAGGAGCAAGAGGAGGCTCAATGTTCGAACTTTTGCTAATATTGACTTCTTGATCAGGGTTTTTAGTTGTAAGAAGATCTTGATTCAAACTGATGAGACCTCTTCCATCACTCTTGTCATTATATTGATCAGCAGTTTCGCTGAGAACTAATTCATTGATTAGTGTTAACTTATCAACACTCTTTTCATTAGGACCGGCTGCAAAATCTGCATACGTTTCACCGTCATCAAACTGATTAATAGAGTCAAAAAACAGATCGTTCTCAATCTGATCGGGAGTCTTATCATGCACAAACGTGTGAGAATTCTTGGTTTCGTGAGCTTCATTAAAACTTTCATTCTTCAAATTTGTTGACTCCTGTTCTGTAATGCTTTGCTGTGATTGTGCAGAAGAACCCACTTGAAATCTGGCTTCACTCGACTCGCTTGCCCCCATGCAGCTAGACTGCGAAAAGTCTGAATCCGATGTCAATCGATTCTGCATGTCCATTTCGGAATTGATAAAATATATGGAACTAGCAAGGACGTTATCTGAGCTCACATTACGTTGAGTACTTGGTGATTCAGAATGAGTAACGGCTATCTCAGTATGAAATTTTTGACCGAGACAAGGCACTGGGGAGTCCGTTTCAAGTACGGAACAGTTCTTTTCTTCATCGTTGGGCAGACTTAGATCAACTGATGTTTTTTCCACGCATTCTGTATCGCGTGCCGTCATCACAGTGTTACTGGAATAATTTTCATCATCTAAAGCAAATGCACCAATGTCCACATCTACCGAAGAAGAGAAGCTCCTCTCGTGGGTACCACTATGATGTTCAGTTGTGTGACTCATTGGTACGAACTCCCAATCGAAAACTTGATCATCTGAAGCTAATCGATGTATGACAGGTGACAATGGTGTCAATGAAATATCCAGAAGTTGTTTTGGCTCTCCGGACAGAGTCACAGCTGAAAAAATCCATTAAGAAAGTGCAAAAAAAGTTGCAGGAACGACACAATTTACACAAGACCAAGAAAAACTAATTTATAGAAAGTAATTATCACTTAATAGGCACAAGTTTCCTACGAAGATAAGCGTTATGACTAACGTATCTATTTTTTACGAACATAAATGCACATTGTACTGCATGGACTTATTTCAATTTTGGGATAGCACGAACAAGGTTAAAAGTTTCTTAACGTCAAAACCACAAACACTTTTCAGTGGCTTGTTTATTACCCACACATAACTTAAGAATATCTCATTAACTTCATCTAATTACAGAACCTGAAGATCTTCTTATTGTACACTACTATTGCACATACAAATGTGCTATATATAGCCTTTATAAAAAAATGGTAAATAGTTTTACCTATGCAACAAAATACAGAATTTTACTACTAAAATCACTTAAAAATGATTACACATTATCTGTTCTATATGAAGTCCCTCTTCAAGTCTAAGTGTGCCATCAATAAAAGCTTCGGCAGCTGTCAGAAATTCTGCATCTCCAGCTTCCATTATCAAACCATAAGGTGTTCCAGACTTCCAGGCTAGAGGCGCCATCAATTTCGATAACTGCATATAAAACTGCACCAATAATCGACTAAATTTAATCCAAGAACAATAACAACAATAAGCGAGGTTAGAAGTTATACTTTCAAGCTCAATTTCCTACCAAATCTACAGTAAGTGATGTTCACTTATTTGTCTGCATATACTGATACAGTGCATTAGAGTTTAGAGCAGGGCTGCAAAGTTGGAGTCGGAGCTGGCAGTAAATTTATTGCCAAAGGAATCAGAGTCGGAGCTGTTAAAAATTAGGGTTTTTGAGTCGCAGTCGGAACTCGAGGAGTCGATGTTGGAGTCGGTAAAAATAGACAAACTCTGACTCCAGTTACCTTTAAAACAATTATACCTAATACTATACTTTTACCTAATAAATACCACAGTAGCATAACATTAAGACACAAAAGAGAGCTTGAGCATAAGAAGTAGCGTGATGATTCACTTGGTAGTGGCGAAATACCACTATAACTAAATACTGACAGTACTACAAACTATTATTTAAAGCCAGGAGCCAGAGTTGCGGCTCCTAAAATTTTAGGAATAGCCCTGGACTTTAGGAAAATTGCTAAATCCTACTGGACACAAGGCTAGCTTAAAAGCGTTCAGTTCTGCAAAAAGTCAAAGCTTTTTTATAATTGTATAAGAAGCTATAATCACGTATCGAATTGAAGATCGCCGCTATTGCAATTGATGATCAAATTTCCAAAACCTAGATGTGTTCTTGCTTCAAACCCTAACATACTTACACTCTTGCACAATTCTTGCACTAAATTAGCCAACTAATGCAATAAAAAGTAACAAAAGAAACTTACTCGAATGACACTCGTAGAATCTGCATTAAGGATCTCTTTTTCCACTGCATTCGAAAACCTTTTGGCCTCAACCAGTACAAAGTGTTGCTCGTTTGATATAGGTGTTGAGATTGGCAATTCCTTATTGACAAATAGAGTCCAGTTGTTCATGCCAACTTGTAACTATGAATGAAATAAATATAACTAATGTGAGTTTAACTCCTTCAGGACCACTCCATTCAAAATAGGTCTTATAAGACCTATGACTTTTCTACTATTGTATGAGCACAGAAAACTAAATAACTACAAATTAGGTACTGTTCTATTCAGGAGAATCTCGGCCATTCGACCATGCAATTAAACATTCATAAGTCATTTAAATGGATAAAATTAAGAATTACTGGACAAATACTGAAATTACTGAAAACTTTTTCCAATTTATCTGTCAAAAATCGATTTTTAATATAGATTTACGGTAAGCAAATGCATTTCATATATAATTTTGCATATAAGTCCATTGTGTGAGGAGTAGAAACCTAGGACCACACCACTCAAAATAGATCTGATAAGACCTATGCCTTTTCTGTTACTGTATGAGCACAGGCATAACTAAATAATTACAAATTAGGTACTGTTCTCTTCAGGAGAATATCTGATATCCAATCATGCTATTTATTTAAACATTTATGAGTGATTTAGTTGGATAAAATTAAGAAAAACACGCCCTCTCCATACACTGCAACTTGGCCTATTGACTAGCTTAGTCTGGAGCATACTTGAATGATCCTACACACTAATTTATTGAGCGTCTGTGTTTGCTGTGCTGTGTTTTGCTGCTATTTCAGGAAAACCAATCGATCAACCAAGGACAAATTAAGCTCGTTTCATTTTATAGCAGGAATTTCCTCTTAAAAATAGAGTAGACTGAGGCCAGAGTATATCAGAGTGTTGTGTCTGGATAGTTGAAATTTTCTGCATTAGCTGATTTCACACAAGCGATACTGTACATTGTTACAGTCCAAACACTGCAGTTACTAAAAAGTTTTTCCAGTTTATTTGTCAAAAATCAATTTTTAATTTGTCCAAGGTAAGCAAATGCATTTCATGTATGATTTTGTATGAAAGTTCATTGTGTGAGGAATAGAAACCTACAAAAATTAACAAATATAATGTAATCACTGCTTAGTGAGATTTAATTTTTCATTAAACCATGTAAAACACAGCAAACACTTGCAGTTGTGAAGGAGTTCATAGCAATATACATGCACTGATCAGCAACTCTTCCTGTATGTATTCATTTTTTTATTATTTTGCACTAAATGTGTGACGACTCCACTCTATTGGCTCTCAAGGATTCAAAATGTGTGTTTGTATTTTTTATATTAGTAGGAATTCTGATACTATTACAGCAGAAAGACGTAATGCGCCAGTAACTGCCTAATATGACTTTAAACTTTAAACTTTATTTATGGTGAAAAATATCGTTGGTTAGTGATAAACAGCTTTTAAACTATTAAAATAACTTCATCAAGGTAGTCTACAGCCTCACCTTTGGACAAACAGACAGAACTTTTTTCAAGCCAGCGTCTAACAGAGTATCATACTTTAGTGGGTCATTGCTCCTCGAACAGAATGGTGAAACTCGGTACAATGGTGACGAGATGGGCAACCGTCCAGTATGCCTGCAAAACAATTCAATTCAATTCATTTATTAATCCCTCAAGAATTAACAAACTACAGTATTAGGAATACATGCAATATTACGTAACAAAGGAGAATGGCAGCGAAGAACACGTAGGTTATCTAGTCAGCCACCCTTAAATAGCAACGATTAAGTAAAATTAATTTTGGCACCGCTTTCAATTTAAATTTGAATTCTGTTGATGTGTGTAATTGGCAATTAACTGATGGAAAATGCAATATTGTAGAACATTATAATTTAAATAACCAAAAATTTAGAATTCTAAAATACTGTGAATATGCGATGCAAACAAAATAAAAGTAACTTAAGATTTTTAACATAACAGAAAATGGATAATGTGAGATTAACAAGATTAACCACAACTGTACAGTGATGATGAAAAATTATCAAAATAACAAATTTGTCTCGTATAACATGGACTAATTGTGTTATATTCATTACTAATGCATAAGGCATACCAAGAACAGAAATTACTGAAAGCAAGTATCAAAATGGGCAGAAAAGGAATCAATTGTTCACCTTCCAGAACTCTCATCACCTGCTGATTTTATAGTCACCTGAACTTAACCTGTTTCAACTGGTGAAAGAATTAGAAAATGTAAACATAAGAAAACAAGATTCTTTCGACAACGTGGTTTGGCAAATTAACTTGCAATTTCAGTATGAATGTAGCTTTGGATTTGATCACCTAATTTTGCAACACACTAAGAAACATTGCTATGACTGACAATCATTTAATTCCGTCTCAAAGCTGCTTGACAATGCAGTGTTACTTTTCACAGTAAGAATGATTAATGGAAGACATGCATAATGTCTGGTAAATCCTGATATTTTAATTCTTAAACTTTTTCACGTCTACTCTTTCATAAGAAAAAGCAGTTCAACAATCGTGAAATAGAGATGCAGAGGTATAACGACAAGTGCTCCAGGTTTTTCTAACTGCTGCGCATTCAATGTTGAAACAACAGGAAGCCAACAAAGACTTTCATGAATGATAGATCATGACGGCTTCAGCTACATCATCATCATCACGCAGTGAAGTCACCGTCATTACCTGAGAACAACACTAGCAGTTTTCAATCTGCATGACAAAGCTGCCAGAAGTTTCATTCTTCGCAGTCGCTTTGCTCGCTCGGTGATAAAATACAAGAGCAGGTAGGATATCGTGATCAGCATCTTCTTGTGCTCAGTTAGGATCGAATTTACCTGAAAAGCAGAGGAGACATTTTATACATTCACATTCATTAGAAAAATAAGGCAAATATACAAAACACTCATACTTTATTGCAGTAGCTAAAGACGGTATGTATAAAGAAATGTTAATTTATCGACTGCTTGAGTCAGTCTTGGATAAAAACAGAAAATAGTTATGCAATTATCTTTGAAATTGCAACACAGAAACTGCAAAAACATATGAAAAATAATTTAATATAAACGAGTTATTTGACTAAGAAAAATTACAAATAATTGTTAACACGTCAAATCATCCACAAATTTCTCATTAATTCTCTGTGAAGTAATAAGGCTATGCACAGGCAATAACACAGCTAATGAAATATAAGATATACACACACTCAGAGTTTTACCAGCAATTATATTAATAGAGTGCTCTAAATAAAACAAAGACATGAAACTCACAGTTTTGTGCTTTGCTATTATATAACAACATACTGCACGGACCTACCAGACTCAACCACTCAACTCACAAGGATAACCTGCTGGCTTTCCATTATGTTTAAGAGCAAGTAAAATCCTATTAATTCCCTACCGTCTGACAGCAGCAGCAAGACATCACAATCCGAAATCACTTACCACAACAAAATTATATAATAATTTCTCTTAACAAAAGCACAACATTCACACAATAGCACAATGATTGCACGTTAACCCAAAGTGTCAAACTCTAGAAACAACTTATTTAATAAAATGCATAAAGCAATCCCAGCCAGAGCCATCCTACCGTGAAATCTTGCTTTCCCACAGCACTCTTTCCACACAACAATAACCCGTCAATATAAAGAATAATAAACACAGTAATCACACAAATACACTCATGCATATACAGTGTTCTGCATACAAGGTATACTGAATTTAACACTGTAGTTGTCAAGTTTCAAGTTTTTCGTTCATTTGCTGCATTTTAGTTCACTCACTGCATTTATGATTTAACCAGATTGCCTGCTTTTTTGTTGTTGCATTCATGACTTGTTCAGTTGTTGTTTTAATTTTTAATTGCATTATTTACTTGCTTTTTTTCCATTGGTATAACTATAATATAACTGCCTTGCATTTTGTTTATTTGCTACACTTAAGACCTAACCATGTATTTATTCACTTAACCATGTAGCCTGCCGTGCATAATGTTTCTAAGTTATATAGGGGTGGCTGACTCGATGACCTCCTGGTCTTTCCCCACCCCATCTCTACATACTTTACACAATTTGTTGTATTTGCGCTATAAATATTATATTAGAGACGAATAAAACCCTAGAATTGAACCTTTGAATTGAATTGAATTGAAGTTAAATGTTATTAAGTTAGAAACAATTTATTAAATATTTATTTTTGATTAAAATCAAATGTTATAATTCCTTGGGTAGAATTCAACACAGTGCAGGCTGAAATCCAGTACTTGCTGGCAAGGTCTATTCAATGCACGTGCATGTGGCAGAACAGGTATCTAACTAATCAGTTTAAGGCCGGAGACAAAAAAATTGTTTCAGTCTTACCTCACGAACTCAAAGGTGACAGTAGGGAGAGAAGAAATTTTTTTCAAAATAAATTATTATTATTATATTAAATTCAGTTGAAATCAAAGTTTATTTATTTCCCCCTGGTTAGATTTTCATTTTCAATGCACATTCTTCACGTTTTGTTTTTTAATTTTTTGTTTCACACTACTAAATTATCGTATAATTATCGATTATCATATAGTCTCTTTTTTGTATGGTCTGAACGTATGTTCTGATGATTATAGTATAAGCAGTACCACTACTTAACCGTTGATACGCTGATTTGGTAGAAAAAACAATGATTTTTAGCTTCCAATACAGTAATCAGCATCATACAAAATGGCAACGCTGAAAAAGAGTAAGCCCTAAACAAATATGGCTGCGCTCTCGCTGAAACAGTGATATTATAATAATTATTACCTTTTTACCTTTTAAATTAAAAAAGTAGACTTTTATATGATTGCACCAGATAAGTATATGAACATACAAAAAAATGATAAAATTCCCGCAGGGTGTACGATAAAAAAAATATTACCCGGGCGATTAGACGGAAATAGAAGTATTTTTAGTGATGGCCTAGTGTGAAATGCTAAACCAGCCAAGATGCGTCAGCCATGTTTACAATGTGAACACATCATCCCTCAATGTTATAAATAGTCACACCACCTAATACAAATATTGATCCTAGTGATCACCTATCCATTCACTGATCAGTCTCTGCATTGCTTAACTTCGGTCAGCAAACACACACTGTGATTACTTGGCTATTCTTGTTCTCCGAACCTCTCAGCAAAATATTTTAATTCAGCAAAACATTAAACAAAATGGCATAATGCCTTGACATGTTCCCGATTTTGTTTTAAATATTAAGACCAGACTCTCTCCATGACTAACATTTTTGGTCTTCATTTAAAATATAATTTGTTTTCATTACTAATAACTTGTTTAAACACTATAACATAACGTAAAAAAAAGTTGCCTGGTAATAATTTAAAACACGTGATCTTCAACTTATTGTAAACTGCACTAATTTTAGCCTCTTCCTAACAAGCGACGACAAGTTATACTTTACAGACAGGATAGGCTTGTATGCAAACACAAATACAAGCATTTGTGAAACATTCACCAGTGAAATGAAGTTATATTAGAAAAATTCTCAACCGGACATTATACTAATTGCAATGGCTATAGACCTCAACACATCAACACAAAAACACATGCAAAAGAAGGTATTGATAAATAAAATTAAAAAGCAAATGCTATAATTAAACAAAAGCAATTCTGTGAATTTTAAGTGATATTCAATAACTTCAAAATGTAGCAAAACTGCCTAACCAGTTTTTTCATTGAAATGTTAAAATAATTCAGCAATAATATATGAACCCTTACCTACAGCGTTTCCTCCAACTAATGGACATTTTTGCAACACCACACCCTTCAGTTTCTATTACAAGTACTTAGCACTCAAAATCAAATTTGCTTTGCATAACCCTGGAAGACCTGAAACACGGAACATTAAAATTTTAAACATTGCATTTAACTGCATCTGCCTCTAGGATATAACCTTTAGCAGAACAAGTTACCAGTGATGCCTGTGTAAACAGAAGTACATTTACATGCCAATAGTGCACTTTGTATGAATATATATTATGGAATTGGTAAAGAGTTCACATATCTTATCAAATATTCATGACATGTTACATCTTTACATTGCAAAGTACTGCATGCTTAATTAACCTGTCAAAGTCAGATCTACCTATCATAAAAGATTTAATGTTTGCAGTGTGACGTGCCATATCATACTAGCAACTAAATGCAGTACTGTAGCTGATAAACTGATGCTTAATTTAGACTAACATGATACTGACAGACACCCCATTGCGACCAAAAATATAAATGTAAAAGCAAGGAGCAACTAGTGAACACTAGAATACAGGTTTTTAAGCAGCTAAACCAGTGAATTTAAGATTTAACAGTCCTGAACACAATGCCAAAATCATCATAAAACATGCCTGCAGGGTTAGTGAATTGATACAAAATCAAAATTAACCATCAGACGATATTTTGCTTGTAGTAACACTAGGATATACGGCACCAACAAATCTTATATACAAACGCATAGCCACATGACTTACTTTACGAGCAAATTCCAAAAGTTAGACCTTCACAGTTGGTTGTACAAGTAACAGCACAGCATGAAAAACATTATGAATAGCAATGTAACGGCCATTTAGATTTTTGTTTATGAGGACTTGCATTTGACTCTCAATTATGGATTTTATATGAAAACTGGCCGCTAAACTATTAACTGATAACAAAAGCGGTGTTCATCCACTGCTACATAACTGTCATGGCGATTGACAATGCTGTTGAGTTGTTGCATTATGTACCAGGGGTGAGAGAGCCTCCTACTGTCTAAGATGGTAACTATGTCAAGTTCTTGCAGAATATTCAAAAAAATGACATGCTTGAGCATTCAATGTTTTTTGTCAGTTTTGCAGCACTTTAAGTAACGCCGAGCAAAATTATTAGTGAGAACCTACCCTAATGAATACTCTGGTTGCCTAATGCAGCATGAAGCTGACATGTTTGACACACATCTGAATAGGGCAAGCACCTGCTCTGACGTCGCTGTGCCATGATCATTGTTAATTTAGATGTCACACATTTTTGCACAATAGCAGACAATAGGGCTTGACTGCTTTCATGTGAAAGCCATAAATATTAGTTGTTCTGTCTTTCACATCAAAGTAACCCGTAAAATATTGATCACACCAACAATGCAGTTGTATTAAAAGCAAAGTGATGCACGCTCGACAATGACCACTCCAGTCACCATGACAACAACATCATCAACAGTAATACTTACAGTCACCAACATCTATGCACAGCACATGTACTATATCCAATGTTTCTTACTGCTCTCAACTGTATGCCTCACTATGAGTTCAAGTTCCTAGATAATAAACCTTTTCACAGTTCCAGCAATTGATGATGATAGTGAAAAGGTCAAAGGTTAAGTGTACCAGACAACACATTTGTGCACACTTGATCAGGCCCCACAGCTATTGTAATACTAACAGTTTTAACAGCTAGTTACAGAGTTACCTAGTTAATTTTTTCTCCTTTTCCCCAAGTAAGATGAATGAAAGGCATATCAGCTATTTCTTAGTTGAACGTATTCTCCATTTTTATATTATAGAAATTTCTTCAAATACAGAGCATATCAGTTTGTTTAAATTGCGTTAATGCTAATAAAAAAGTAAACTCATCAAATTTGCTTCGGATTCTGAAGATAGGTATGATATAATTCAATTCAATTTCAATTTATTTATCTCTTTATAGTGTTACAATAAAACATGATTAATAAAAGAATCTCTAATAAGTTTCGAAGAATGGTTAAAATGTATAGATAGATCTAGAACTTGAGAAAGGATAGCAAAAAGACTATAAAGTCACCCAGTCTGCTATCCTTTACAGAATATAGATAAAAAGATTTTTTAGACACTGGTGGACATTAATGTTATCAGTTTAATTTAGGAAACATTAGTAATTTTTAAAATTATGACATTTTCTATATAATCCAGAAAAAAGAATATACATGTAGTTTAATTAACTATATACATATTAGTTTAATAGTTATATAAATATAACTATATATAACTGAATAATTACTGAAAAGAAACAAAGCAGATACTTATGCATAAACACAGTAACTTTATTTACTATTGAATGACTTTTTTGACTATTTAATGACTGGAATCTCCACGATAGTTAAGTAGCTTATTTCAAGTTGTTTGTCATTTCGCAGGCTAAAATCTCACTGAGATCAGCACTCTTAAATAACTTTCAATCTAATCTCTGCTCAGACTTCAGTGATCTGCATATGCTGTCTAAAATAGTGATGGGCCGAGCAGGGCAGTGATTGGTGATCGATAAACAAGTTCCGATCGGCTCGTCATTAAACTATTGATCTGTTTGGTAAACTGCAGAACCGATCACGATAATGAAAATAGCTGAAATTATAAAGCAATGTAGAAAAAATATTTAGAACTCATAACAAAAGTTACGCAACAACCATATATCATTGAATTGCCTTCCCAATGAGATCCCACGCTCAAGAGGCATTAGCCAAACACATTCAGCATGGAAACCAATAATTTATCTAGTTCAGCAAGGCTTTGGTGATCCAGTAATACTTTATATATATATATATATTTAGTTATATTTTACTAATACAAAACTAATAAAGTCACGAAAATAGGATAAATGACTAAGAATATTGTGTTCCCTCGCTACTTTGCGGTTTGCTTATCGCGGACTCGCTGTTTCGCGGGTTTTTGCGGTACTCCGTCTAAAGTATTTTTGCACAGGCGTAGTACGTATTGTACAGCAATGTATAGATTTGACGAATTTTGCATAAAAAATAACAAAATGTATGAAAATATATTAAAAATATTAATTCTAACATTAAAAGGCTTGGGTAACGTGCAATTTGTTTTCTTTTGCTGTGCGCAGCTACCCCCTCTCAGCTCTTCCATTTCACGTTAGCATCCGACTATCGCATGTGCGTAGTTTTCATCTGTGGTGAACATTTAAGTAAAGTTTTTTAAAAGGTACATGTACAGTATGGGAAATGTTATTAAGGGAATGGGAAAGGGTTATGTATAAGAGTGTGGGGAGAGTTTATAAAGACTTAAAATAATGTATAACTACTAAAATAAGTATAGCGTTCCTGCTTCTTGGAAATTCACTTATCGCGGGTGGGCCTGGAATGGAACACCTGCAATAAGTGAGGAAACACTGTAAATAACAAAGTTTCGTCATTGATGTCCTGAGGATAACATCGTTTGATGCGTAAAATAACTGATTAGACAACATAGTTTAAAAATGATATACCGAATATTTTATCGGAATTGTAATTGATCAATATAGGTGAAGAGCAAAATGCGGCTCGGCCCATCACTAATCTGAAATGCATGACTTGACACTATTTGAGTTGCAAAAACAACGATATTTTTAACCGAGCAGCAAGATTTGTATCTCACACAAAATGCCACAATGCTTTGTAGCCATTTTTTTTATATCGCAAAAGTCACATATTAATTGATTACCTAATACTTATAAAACACATCCTGATGTAAAGTCGCTATGCTAGCTGAACACTTGGGTACATTTTTTAGCGATCTAGGAGATATTAAGTCGGTACAGTTGGTTGCCAGAAATAATTCATGTGCAATGCGCAGGAACAATTTGCAAGCATGACTGTTGAGATCTCTGAGCGTGACATATTTTCATTTTGTGACAGCTACTACCTAAACATCTTAACATTACTTTCATGGGCCCACGTGAATTCCTTTACCTACTGTACCAGTTTGGTGGTTAACCAATGACGAGTGATTTACAACCAATAATGAATCGAAATTCATTTTACTTTGTTTCAACTAATTTTCGGGCTATCTGTGCTAATTCCCAACCATCATTTCGGCTCACAATTGATGTAATCCAGAAGTGCGCCAATCAGTAGTGTTGAACATACTTCTGAGCAAAATGTCCAAGCCCATCGATGGTAGTATATTCTAACAAAATTCCTGAGCATAGTATGTGTTAACAAAGTTTTCATGGAACAGTATATTACAACAACTAGTTTAAGTGAGCACTATCGAACAATTCACCATAGTTTATACTTCATGTGGCTAAAATTTCACAATTCGTTGCTTTTGTGGTAAGGTTAGCTGGCTGAGCGAGTAGTGGAGAAATAGAAAGTGGAGAATTTTGACTTTAAACACACTTAAAGATAAAACAGGAATATAACTAAAAGTTAAATTTAGCATAAGGTGTATTCAATTTTGAACAAAGATTGTCAGTTAAGGGATTCTCAATTTTTTTTACATTTCCTGATCGCAATTTTAGACAAGGCCTGATCATTAATTGTATGATCGAGATCAGCCATCCCTGAAGCAGCAAACGGCAAGCTCTGTAGTTTCTGCGGTGTGACACCACCACACTCTATGTGGTTAGATAAGTAGAAACGAACATCACCATGTGAGACACAAATAACGTAACCAGCTTTAAAACTTATAATCGAATTCTTCTTCCCAGCTTTTCCCTATGCGGGGACGCTATTGTGAATGAGTCTTCTCCACGCATTCCTGTTGTTGACCATCTGTTCATTTATGTCTTCCCTTCCCACATGATCTTCACCGACTCTTCTTTTCAGGTATCCATACCATCGCAATCTTGCGAGGCGTCCACTACTTTTACTGTTCCTCTGATATTATTATATCTAATTTTATCTCTTCTTGTTATTCCCACCATCCTTCTCAACATCCTCATCTCCACCACACGCATTTTCTTCTCTTCAGTCTTCTTTAGAGAAGCTGCTTCCAGCCCATAGATTAGAACGGGTCTGACCACTTCTTTGTGGACTTTACCTTTAAGTCTCACCGACTCATTCATAGAAGGTTTTGGCGCAGTTTTTACAGGCGGATGCCCTTCCTGACCCTAACCCTCCCTTGTTATCCGGGCTTGGGACCGGCACTGAGTTGGGCTGGCTTGCCCCCCCCCCCCCCCCAGTGGCTAGGTTTAAAATTTATAATCCAATATTTTGGTTAAATTTCCAACTGGCATCTCTTCTGTTTCTTGTGAGAGCACTATAGCTTCAACTGCGCCAGCACTCCCCCATTGGTTATGGTTACATCTCACCACTTAAAATATTACCATTAAGTTGACGGTTGTGATAATGTCTCTGTGTTTAAGGGATCCATTTATGTACCTTACTGTTATATTTAGTAATACACACAGTTAAGGAAAATAAGTGGAAATACTTAAAAGTAAGTGGGTAAGACTTTAACGTACTTGTCCATAATGTATTAATTGAAAACTGTGGCAACTCAAGTGAACATATTAAATAGAGTTAGTATTACAGTACTAACAGTTATAATTATGTATATCTAGAAATAAGTAGCGCCTTATAATTTTGAACCATGCAACTTAAGGACTTGGTTTTTAGCTCTAGGGGGAGGGAATGACAAGTATGGAGCCTTGGTATTTAACTGAATTTTGTGCCTTTGCTGTTTTGAATCTTTGAACAACCTGTGTTTCTTCCATGGGCAAACCTTGTAAAATAATCGTGAATATTTTGAAGTTCTTTCTGTAATAATCATGGAAAAAAGTGCACACTATTTTGATGTTGCAGGTTAAGTTTGTAAATATTCTTTGAGTTTAAAATTTTTAGCTGGCTATAATATGGTGTTGCATGGTCTCTAAATCCGGCAAAACTGATAAGTTTTATGATCTTATTTTGTTTTAAAACAAGTGAAGTAGCTACAACTACAAGGTGATTGTATTTGCTGAACCCCTGGCCAATATTCCGTAAATTAGGTAAGGAAAAAATAATTCATAGTATCATCAAGCAAAATATTGTCATACCCCTATAAAAGTTAATTTGCACTTTTGCACAATAAAATTACACAATTAACACGAAATGTGAAAAGGAATATTTACCGTCTCTAACGGGACGACGATTTCCAAATCAGCAATGCGGGATGTCTTGCGGGCGTGAAAGGCACGTTCTCATTCAGCACATTAATGCGACTCGCACGACAACATCAAGAGTTGAGAAACAGATAAATTGAGATATTAAGTAAACTGTTGAATGAAGTTTGAAAGAAGATTGTTAAAAGCATAAAATCATTGAAGACGCAGAGTAAATTAGAGAAGATTCAACTAGACTGTTTAAAGCTCTTAGGAATATTAACAGAAATAAACCGAAAGAAAAATAGTAGAAACTAGAAATTACCAATAACAGTAATAAAATTTTTATTAATAACTATTGTCGAAATTTTACAAAAAGGAATATTAGCTGATAACTAATTTTCGGTAGAGTAAAGAAGATAAACAAAAAATAAAAATTCTAGAATAATGCACTACAACTGATGAAGTAGAAGTAGCTGAAATAATTGTTAATATTTTTAAAAAAATCATTCAGTATTGCAAATTCTAAAACACTTCTTGATTTGGAACCTGTAGACATGCAACCATTTTTTAATGAAGAGGAAATATATTGTGCAATAAGATCTCTAAAAATGGCAAGAATCCAAACAGGCATCAATAGTACACTAAATCAGCAAACATCAACCAACCAGCAGAGCCAATCAACCCTGCTTAGCTGACAGGCTTCTACAGTACAACAAAAGCTACTTGCAAACAGACATTGAAATATATTGAGAAAGTAAAGTCAGTTGTGTTGTGTATTGTTTTTTTCTGGTCATATAGGATTTCTGCCACTATAAAATTTGTTTGGCAGTAAAACAGAGACATTGTAATGATGAAACATTGTCGATGCTTGTTTAAAGTAATGTAACTATATGATGGCTGGAAATTTTAGAAAGAATCAGATTAATATCCTGTCAGAAAATATCATATTTTCCAAGCCAAATACACAAATTTGCCACTGGATCAAAATTCTTCAAGTTTGGGAGACAAGGTACAAGTAATTAGTTTCATATTTTTAATGTTGTTAGAAATGATTGCCAAACTACTTTACAGCATAAAGTAGCACTAATCTTTAAGGCTGAATTTCACGTATTTGACAGGTGTCTTAATTATCATTCACAAAGCTTATCTGAGGTAACATTTCAAGAAATGGAGACCAATCTTCGGAAAAATGTAAGTATAATAATAGGATCGCTACAAGGGGCTTGGGCCCACCCTTTCATAGTAGTAGTTACAGCACATCAAATGAATATTTTCTCTGGATTATAAGCTTTAGAACGTTTAGTGGTAGCTTTGAATGACCTAAATCGAGTAAAAAGTTCTGCATTATTAATTTCAGTGTAAAAACGTTTGTGCCCTTTAAGTGATAATGGAAGTTTTGGGCAAAGATATCGCTGTGCGCAATTATATGCTATACACTAATGTGTATACCAATATATTGGTGTGTAATTAAGAGTCAAACGTTTGAGGTGGCTTAATGAGTTTTAAACTATTTAATTTGCTTGAGGAAACAGTAGGAAAATGGCCTAATATACATTGGTAGCCAGGGTTCCCCAGACTCCCTAGCTGCGTTTTCGTTGCGCCCACCCTTTTTCTAAAGCCTGTATCCTCCACTGGCTACTTAACACAAAAGCTTATTGATATCAAAAATAAGAAACAACAGGCAATGTTTGCATTTATTTAAAATAAATATATTCTAATCAGCAAAAAACTATCCCTCAAAACAAGGTTGTAGCTCTTCAATGTATAATGTACGTAGCTTCTTCATGTATAATAGCGAAATGTGGGGTTAGCTGCATCCACATATTTTATAAGTAAAATGGACATAAATTGTGTCGTTTCAAATGAGCAGCTGTACAACTGAACCAAAGAGAAACATTGGAGCACTAGAATTAATATCAAAAGGCTGATTAAGATGCGTATGGGATATAATAACATCACCAGAAAGAAAGCCAGTAAGATCAGTAAGGCACTAAAACGAGGCTGTCAAACTACCTCCAGACAAATAAAAAACAGATTGGATGTCTTAAGCATTAAGAAATATCTACAACAGCTGAGACCAAGCTTAACAATGGCATCACATGAGTCGGAATTAAACTTCAGCTGCATGCAGGAAAAAAGAGGTGCTTTAATAAATGGTGAAAGCTCAGTGTCTGCACGTGTAGATGTTTCTAGGACAGTAGAAGAATGAAGAAATAAATGAAACTCCGACTGAACCAAACATAATAGTAGATCTTCTACTAAAAAATAAAAAGTTTAGTTTTATTTTGTTGCACATTCTTCAAAAAGTTCCGTTAATCGACCAAGCATTCAGTTAAATGTAAATACACCAAGCATTTTGTAATAACTTCAACCTCCAGCACTTAAAACGTGATTAATTGCAAATGATTCAATAAACAACAGTGTTTCCCAATCTTGTCTGCAATGCAGAACTTCGATCCATGTTACCCATATTACTGTCTCACTATTGCATAGTTCATTATTTACATTGCTTTGTTATGTACACAAGACAGAGCAAGTTTTCAAAATTTAAACATTTTTACAACCAAAAAAAATTATGAAACTATTGAAAATTATGAATAATTTACACCTAAATTATGAAACTAAATGGGCACAAACTAAATAGCAGCTTTGACCCTCGATTCACTACTATGCTATAAAAAGCATCAAGATAAAAAAGTATAAAAAAGTAATGATCAAAATAATTATACTATAACTGAAGCTGATCCATATTTATTGCAGCCAAAAACTAGAGTTGGCGGCATTGGGAAGTTTGAAGCCAGTATCCAAGGAATATATTACTGTAATGGCTTCTTTGTACAAAATCTATAAAAAAGCATTATTAATTTACCTGAAAGTGACAGACATTCGTTAATATTTATAAGAACAGACATTCGTTAATATTTATAAGAAAGAACAATCAAAATGTTGTGAGAATAATGACAGGTGTATAAGAGATCAGAAGAAAGAGCATGCTGCTGAGGTGTTCTGGATGTTATTGAGATGCTCTGGTGAGATGGATGCTTTTGAGAAAGCACAATAATAAACATGTCAGTCAACGAATTGAAGATACAGTTGTTCACTTGCGTTTTAATTTCATTGCTAATAGTGAAATGTACATCAGTAAATATTGCTAATGAAGAATATGGTTCTCAAAAAGATAAAGTTGTTAAAGATACTTTTAGAATATCAAGTTTATCTCGACGAAGTGAAATAACTTGTGTTGCCTCCTGCACGCAAACCAGCAACTGTCATTCAGTGAATTATAACTCGGTTTCAAAGGAGTGTTTGCTAAATCGTTTCAGTCATCAGCCTGGGGACATCATCAGTAACCCAGGTTGGAGCGTCTTTAAGCGTGTAAGTATATAATGTTGAAACTTTCCTTGCACGATAAAGCAGTCCATACTTTTGTGAATTTTTTTATTACATCATATTGTTTTTTAATATGCTCACTCAGTCACACATTTACTAACTGACTAACACACTCATCTTCCTTACTAATTTTTACCTGCTATCTCATGTGTCTCCATTCTTGTGATTTCATTAGATAAACTCACAGACGCCAAGCAAATTGTACACTGAAAGAAAATTCTATGCTAAATGTTGCCAAGTATAATAAGCCTAATTAATGAATATTTTACACTGAATAGAACGTTAAATGTTCTTTATAGTCTCAAAATAGATTTTAATTTCCCTAGGATCCCTAGCGGGCCTCATCAGCTTAAAATTAGAATTAAAATGTTAAAACAGAACATACAAGTGTGCAAGTATAGATTAAAAGCAAAATAATAGCTAAACCTCATTGATTTAAAAAATAAGCTAGAGAAATAGTAAAAGCGACTGCAAAGAAAAAGACAGACAAAAAGCTTAATTAAAGAAGATAATTGACATATCTGAATAGACATGTGTTACTAACCTGAATAAGTTGTGTTGTTATTCTGCCAAGGTCAATTGTATTGTTTGGCTTTTTCTTTCTTTGTAGTTGTCTTTTTTCATTTCTCTAACTTAGGAACTTAAACAATGATCTTTAGCTATTAATTTTACTTTTAATCTTTACTTGTGCACTTGCACACACCGCTTCAACATTTTGTCTGTAATTTTCAACTGATGTCGCCCGTAAGAGCAAAAGCTCCTAAAAAGTATAATCTATTTTGAGACCATAAAGAGCATTCAACGTTTTACTCATGTTAAAAAATGACAATTCTCTATAAAGCGCTTTCATATTCTAAATATTTTACACGTTTTTGTTCATTAAGGTACCACAGGATTGTGGAGAAATTTGGGATCTAGGAGTTCGTTCTTCTGGAGTTTACTCAGTGAGACCTCAACTGCAGACATTTGATGTATATTGTCAACTGGACGCAACTCGTGGATATGCAGTGAGTTATAATTAGTTTACATAGTAATTCAACATGCACAATGCATAATTGTAAGTTATTACATTTTTTTAAATCAATAATAGTCGATCACTATCAGAAATTTCACAAACACTTGATATTCAAAATCTATAGAAGGAAGTAGAGGACGTACCCCAGCCAAATGTGGCTAAACCCCTCTATCTGTTTACTGTTTTTTCTTTGAGGGTTATCCTTGATAATCAGCTAAATTCCGGTATTGCCACAAACATCAACTTGAGTAAGCCTTGCCATTGAACGCTGTGTTTTGATTTGCCTTGTGCTGAAGTGTATATAAAACCAGAGAAGGAATGTGTATATGATTAATTATCATTTTAAGTCAATAATGTATAATGTTAACACCTTTTTTAGGTGTTTCAAAGACGAGTGGATGGCTCTGTATCTTTCTACAGACCATGGAATGATTACAAACGCGGATTTGGAAACCTAAATGGCGAATTTTGGTTAGGTAATGTAGCTAAGCCTTTTATATATCATGTGGCTGAAATTTTGATCACGATTTCGTAAGACGAAAATAGCCAAATTGCGTGAAAATTATGGCATTGATGTAACAGATCCTTGTGACAAACACTAAAAATTCTAGGTCATTCCTTTGGATTTATCCAGACATACAGAAGTTTTAAATCAGCAAGTCAAAAAATGAAAATGATGCCGGAATTTTTTTCCTGTTATTGTTGCTATAATTTACAGTAATTGTTCTATATGCCCATCATTTTCACTGCAAATTAGACAAAGCATTTCTTCCAACAGTTGATACAGTTTCTCATTTCTTCAATGGATATTTTGCAAATTTGCTCCAAAAACTCAACAATGCTTGCCTTCATCAATGCTTAGTTGCTTTCCATCAAACGGCTGTGTGCGGCCACTGTACATTTTCTCTTTAAGGGAATTCCAAAGGATTTATTTAAGTTCCATTTTTGGCAATAAATCTTTTTATCTGTTTTTTTTTATTTTCTGAAAAGAAAACCATGGTGTACTATAGCATTAAATGTAAGCTTTGTAGGCAAGTTTGTCAGGTAAGATTGTCCAAGAGATTTGAATGATGTGCATGTTTAGGTAACGAGAAGATACATCAGCTGACTACGACAAAAGCTTCTTCTTTACGAGTGGATATGACAAATTATCAGGACACAACTGCTTATGCTGAATATAGTCAGTTTTCTGTTGGTCCAGGAGATGATTATACATTGCACGTTAGTGGATACAGTGGAACTGCAGGTGGGTTCATCACTATCTGTATATAAAAGTCTTTTCAAATGTTTGAAATGAGCAGATGATGTGACGACGTAAATATGCACTAAAATGCATGGATCGAGTAATTATAGTTGCCTTAACGAGCAAGTCGACAGTCGCTAGCAAAACAAAAACCTAAACTGTTTTGGGCAATCGCTTCTATTTCTCTAGGTATTTTTGCAGATCACTGGAAGTAGTAAAATTCTTTGATACCTGAACTGCTTTGTATGGGCACAGTGAGTTGCTCTCAAATCAGATAAGAGAGATTCGTTAAAGGAAAACCGGATGATTGTGTAGACATTAGTTCAGAATAAGGAATGCTCTAAAATATTGAAAACTACTATACCTTTTCTTTAAATCAAAGCTTAGATTAAATAATAATTACCTCGGATACTCAAATTTCGTTAAACTTTCCAAGCAACGCGCGGCTCAGTGAATCTACTAAGATTGGCAGCGGCGCCTTTTTGTCACGTGCGCGTGGCCGACAAATAGAAGGCGGTACCGTGATAACCATGATCATGTACTGCCGTGTTAGTTTCATGACGTCATACGATGTAAAGCGCATTTTTCGTGACAGCATGCCTTTAAGCAGTATTGTAACACCTATGCAACCGCGCTTGGTGCGCAAGGGAAGATGCCTGCCATCGCACAAACTGTGGTTAGTTTCTGACGTAAGCAATAGCTGTGTTCGGTTGCCGTTAATTAGCTTTCCAAGCTAATTATTCAAATATAAGAAACAATTGCTAACTTTTATAGGCAAGAAAAAGTATATTCTGGACAGTAAAAATTAAAAAGAGTGTAAGCAATCATCCGGTTTTCCTTTAATACACACATTGGTTGGACCTTTCTGTGATTCTTTCACTTAATTCCTGAGGATAAGTTATTTAGTGCACAATTATTTAGGAAGAACCAGCCCTCGAACAACAATTATTGCATTTTAATATGTAATTGAAAACATTGAAATCACCACACAATTTATGCGCATAGAATGTTTCGCTTAAAAATGCAAAAGAAATTTAAATATTTTTTACCTCCCGCCAACCGAACGTCACTACAGGCATATTTGAAAAAATGACCTGAGCTGGTGTCTGCTGAGCGTGAATGCTGTGAAGGCAAGCTGTGGTGAAAGTACGTGAACGTTGCAAAATTTTTACAACGCACTCAGAAGTATTGTTATTAAGATTTTGCTATAGCAAAATCTTACTGTTTTTCATCCAGTTATTTATTTATTAAGATTTTGCTATATCTTACTGTTTTTCACTGAGTTATTATTTATTTATTTTCCGCCACTTTGACACATAATAACTCGTAAGCCTTGCAAGCCAGGGTCAAGTGTCATAGATGTACACCTGGTGTTTTTAAAAAGCTGGCAAGTTTTAAACGCCCGAGGGAGGGGCCAAAATGCAAAAATTTGGGTCCCCAATTGGCGACCTTTTACATGCTGAGAGCTAGGGACACAAAATTCACAGGGTACGCTCTCGGGGCAAAGTTATCTATGTATACACGTGACCGGAGTTGTCGGATCGGGCGGCCTGCATTTATTTTTCTTTATGATCCATCTACTCCTATAGTTTTTGAGCTAGGGCCACATATTTGGTATGTTGCTAGGTGGTGTCGTGGCCTTGTACGTCACAAAATATGGGACGTGCGCGTGTAGCAAAATTTTCCGCTACGGGGCAAAAAGCGAAAAATGGGGGTCGGGAACAGAAGTACACCGAGTGTTGAGCAATGGTGCCTCGTAGCACATCAAATAAAAGGTCTCCATGAGGCGGATTGAATAGGATAGGCTATAATGAGAGTAGTTCACCCACGACCCCGCTAGGGCGCAAAATAGGAGAACAATTGCCTTCCAGGGTCAACTGGAACTAAACAATTGCCCAGTCTTCCTTTAATGTTTGCCTTAGTTAAGTCGATTATTCCAAGAACTAATGGCCTCTAATTCTGTAAATGACCAATTTTTGCTGTTGGCAGGTATCGTACCTTCTTTTTTTGGAGCCGATTTATTTGAATCAAATTTCAAATTCAGTAAAGAATTTAAATGGGATAAATTATGCATGGAGCCATGGAGTTTGTTTTATGTAATTCTAATGTAACACAGTTTGTATCACATAATACGTATAATTTGAGCCAGGAAGTGAGCATGTGGTGACACGGAGCAAACGAGAGAGCCAGAGCACAAGGTGCTGGTCCAACACACCTTACTCTGGTTCTGGGCAGAGTCCAACTTTTGCGACCCATCTTGTACATTGTAATTTTTTATACGTTTCACTAGGTAATTCACTTGCGAACCACAACAATATGAAGTTCTCAACGTACGACAAAGATCAGGATAAAGCAGACATTAATTGTGCAGTCCAGTGGGTTGGTGCATTCTGGTACAATCGTTGTCATTGGGTAAACTTAAACGGAGACTACTTCAATACAGAACATTTAGATAAAGCTATACGTTGGGGAACTTTCAATACTCAACATTCGTTAAAAGCATGCGAAATGAAGTTATTTGCAGCTGAAATCTAAATCACTTTCAATGACGAAAGACACTAGTCCACGTGTTAATAATAACAAAATAATAATTATGATAGCGTGATGATGACTATGATAACGATGATGATGACGACGATAATAGTTTCTTTAGGACTTATTATTATTATTATTTAATCTTTTATTCGTCTAAAAATGTTATACTGCAATGTTGTTTTGGTATAAATAATTAATTCAATAAAAAATAACTTTTGTTAGAAACTAAAAACTTAGTCCAGGAATATGACATCTAACTTATACCATACTTGTTGCTTCAATAAATATTTATTTCGTTTTTTTCTGTTCCTTACCTTGTTACTGAGATTGCTCACAAATCACTTTTTTGGTGTGTGTTTTGAGTTGTGTCTTTTGCATTTTATGCTATATTTATCAACTTATCACGATTTTAATATGTATGGTATCGCTGTCTTAAAATTGCGTGTAATTTGGGTTTAGCTCCGTTTCCCAGAAAGTGTTTTCCAGAAAACGTTTTTCCCAGGAAAACCATTTCCCAGAAAAAATTGTCGAATTTTTCCCCCCCTGATAAATATTTTTCCTAGAAAACGCATTTCACAGAAAAAAAACAGAAAGAGTTTTTGACAGAAAAATCAGGCTACGTTAAATCGTTAAATCGCTATTTTACTAGGAAAAAGCCTCCGATTTCTCTTTCTCTGTTTGCTCTTCCTTCTTTACCTCCTTACTCTGATTCTCTCTCTCTCTCTCTCTCTCTCTCTCTCTCTCTCTCTCTCTCTCTCTCTCTCTCTCTCTCTCTCTCTCTCTCTCTCTCTCTCTCTCTTCCTTCTTATCCATTCTCTCCCTTGTCCCCCCTCTCTCTCTACCTTCCATTATTTCTCTTTCTGCTCTCCTTTCGTTACCTAAAACACTTTGACTAATGAATATCAAAAATCAGAACCATTTAAAATGATGCAACATTTAAAGTTCGTTTAAACTTTTAATACTTCGTTGATAGATTTTAAAGTTTTTTTTAGGATGAAATTGCTTTCTCAAAGCAATCGCATTGTATCATTTGCTGCATATAATCACTTCAAAATCAATAATTGATCTTCATAGGATTTGAAATAAATTTTAATAAATATATTACGAAAAAATGAAAACACCATGCGAACAATGGCAGATTTGTTAATATGTTGGGGTCAACATTTGCCCAATAATTTATGCTGCTTCGAAAAAATTTTTACAAATTATTTTGTGATAGGACCAGATCCCAGTCCATTACCAAAATAATACCATGAGATGAAACTGTACATCTTCTCTAAACATCAAGATTAAATAAAATAATTCGGAATCACTGTAAAAGTAATAGCACACGAATGATATTCCTAAGCGGTCTCCTAACAAATCAGTTGCCAGGTTTGGCATTGCTTAACTTTGGTAACGGATCGCACGCCACGATTACTGAGCAGTATTGCATTGTTCTGACGTTACAAATCTACTTTCGTGCCCCAACGTGTTAACATTTTTTTATTATACGATCCTATTAATCAATACACACATTTAAACAAGTTTTTAATGTTCATTATCTAAAAGGACTTATTACATTTTCTGTGAATTTTATTTTTCATGAAATGGCGGTTCTGGGAAACTGCAATTCTGGGAAATATCTTTTCTGGGATTTTTTCTGGGAAGTAAATTACTCTGGTAAAAAAATTCTGTGAAATTTATTGTCGGGGAAAAATTTTCTGTCAAAAATCTTTTCTGGGAGCGAGTCTACCCCTGTATTATGTCATTAAAATTTTAAATAAATAACATGAATGAATTATAATTTCTCTTCTTGTGGATGAAACCGAATTTGACATTTTTCAAGTTTTTGTTATGCAGCAGTTACTTGTTTTCAGTTATTTCGTGGATTTAGGTGTTTGCATTTGCAAGCAAACATGAAATTGAAATGCCAAACATAACATAAATAGAAACAATAAATAAGTCAACGCGCGGTTTCTCTCAGATCCGCTATTGGTGCGAATAAAAAATTAAATTACATGTGAGCATTCGTGTAATATTAAAACCAGAATTATGTGTAATTATAAACGCTAACGTTTGCACTTGACATGACATTCAATTTAATAAACCTTTTTGTTGTGCGCACGCGCAGTTGCTGTAGGTCACAGGTTAAGTGTACCACGGCAACGTGTTCCAACTACAACCGTCACATGACACTTGGGTAAAGCAAAACCGTTTGCCACATCAGTTCAGTAACTTCAGTTGTTTTACGTGGACTTACTTAATTATGTAAAAGTCTGTGCATAGACTGATTTACTAGCAGGATCTTGCTCGGTAAAGAAATAAGAAAAAATGAACTAGGTAAGGTTTTAGCTAGTTGTTAAAATTGTAGCTATTGCAACATCACAGCCTGCGAGGCATTGTCAAGCATACACAAATGGGTTGCCTGCTACACTTAACCTCTGACCTATTCATGATCATCATCAATCGCTGGAACTGTGAAAAGGATTATTGAATTGATAATTGTTACCCACGCTTATTATAAGTTGAGTATATAACATAAACTTACATAAGTAAAAACATTTATATATAGTAAAAGTAGGTATGTTATTGCAAGATTTCATGAAAAAAACGTTAGGTTTAGTTGTTTAACATAATTTGGAAAGTATGCAAATTGTTAATTATAATGGTTTCACAAAGCTTTCCTCACATATTACTTTTTGTAAGATTTTCATTTTAAAGTTTTGTTGCAAACACGTCAAGAAATTATGAAAATGACTTCCCCTGTCTCAATGATGTCACAGTCTGCTAACAGCTTTTGTGACTTACAGGGTTGCTCAAAAAAGTGCCACAAACAGTAATTAGCCAAAAAAGTGCCACTTTTCAGACCTTTCTTCCATAAACTTCAAATGGAGACAGCTACTCAACAAGACTGATTTCACCTCATTACATAAAGCATTGTCTTTCATTAGCAAAACTAAAACACGTATGACATACGTTTGTCAAATATTAATAATTTATTTTTCAACTTTTTCAACATAATATTATTAATAATTACTGATGCAAAAAATGAGTAAAATTTCATGAGAGCCAATTCATTGAAATTGAAAGCATTGAGTTTGGATGCAACAGCGAATCGAAAGCCCGTTAAGGCATAAGTAGCACCTATGCATCGAACATAGTAAGTCTTGCTGCAAATGTATTAGAAATTTTTTCAACTTGTATGCTAGAAAGAATTAGACTGCGAACAATACACACAAGCTTAATAATAGCATAACAGGAGTCGGAATTAAGCTTCAGCTGCAGACAGGAAAAAAAGATGTGCTTTAATAATGGGTGAAGGCTCAGCGGCTGCACGTATAGAGATGTGTTTAGAACAGTAGAAGAAGAAAGAAGAAATAAACGAAACTCCAACTGAACCAAACATAATAGTAGATCTTCTACTAAAAAATAAAAAGTTTAGTTTTATTTTGTTGCACGTTCTTCAAAAAGTTACGTTAATCGATCAAGCATTCAGTTAAATGTAAATACACCAAGCATTTTGTAATAACTTCAACCTCCAGCACTTAAAACATGATTAATTGCAAATGATTCAATAAGCAACGGTGTTTCCCAATCTTGTCTGCAATGCAGAACTTCGATCCATGTTGCCCATATTACTGTCTCACTATTGCATAGTTTATTCTTTACATTGCTGTGTTATGGACACAAGACAGTGGCAAGTTTTGAAAGTTTGAGCATTTTTACAACAAAAAAATGTTCCATTATAATTATCATTCAGCTCTGTAGCCAGGGAATGTGAATTTGCAACTGAATGACAATTTGTTAAACTAAGATCGGTCCTATCTTTACTTATCTTCGCAGTAATTATTACTAAAAAAATTTAGGAATGCACACAAAGTTATTGCCTGCAGTTTGATTCTGTGTTTAAAACAGCATTAGTTTCTCCTTTAGCTTGTCAGCTAACATCTCTTGTACCACTAATAGTAAGGAATATTTAGAACCTCAATTAGCGAATGAATTATTTTGCCTGTTTAATATGCAGCTAATTCAGGCGTTATCAAAAAAGCCGCTCCAGGCTCACTGACGAATCGTGTAAATGCACTAGATTATTATAATTATAATACAATATTTCTTACTGGATTAACTGAGAATTTACTGTCATGAACGTGAATTAAGCAAACTGCTCAAGTGTCTCAAACAAAGAGTTTTAAACAAACTGTGGCAGTGTTCTCTAACGGCATGCATTATAATATGTCCACTGTCAAAGTTATAATATCATTGCCAACAATAACAAAGTGGCAGTAATTAAAAATAGTAAAAATGAAAGGATTAGTTTATTAAAATGTTTCAATGCTGACAGATAACGTAAATCATGAAGCTAAATTTGCACAAAATGCAATAATTTTGACTCTTGATCCATTACTGTGCTATAAAAAAGCATCATTAATGATCAAAACAGTAATACTATAGCAGCAGCTGTCCAGATTTCATGCAACCAACAACTATAGAGGGCATGCATTGGTAATAACGTGAAGCTAGTATCCAAGAAATGTATTAGTGTACTGGGTCCTTTGTACAAAATCTATAAAAAAACATTATTAATTTACCTGAAAGAGACAAACATTCATTAATATTTATAAGAAAGAACAATCAAAATGTTGTGGGAATAATGACAGGTGTATAAGAGATCAGAAGAAAGAGCATGCTGCTGAGGTGTACTGGATGTTATTGAGATGCTCTGGTGAGATGGATGCTTCTGAGAAAGCACAATAATAAACATGTCAGTCAAAGAATTGAAGCTACAGTTGTTCACTTGCGTTTTAATTTCATTGCTAATTGTGAAATGTACATCAGTAAATATTGTTAATGGAGAATATGGTTCTCAACAAGATAAAGTTGTTAAAGATACTTTTAGAATATCAAGTTTATCTCGACGAAGTGAAATAACTTGTGTTGCCACCTGCACGCAAACCAGCAACTGTCATTCAGTGAATTACAACTCGGTTTCAAAGGAGTGTTTGCTAAATCGTTTCAGTCATCAGCCTGGGGACATCATCAGTAGCCCAGGTTGGAGCATCTTTAAGCGCGTAAGTACATAATGTTGAAACTTTCCTTGCACGATACAGCAGTCCATACTTTTGTGAATTTTTTTATTATAACATAATGTTTCTAATACGCTCACTCATCCTCTCTTGTCCTCACAGACACAGTCACCAATTATCAATTATTCACTCACTCACACATTTGCTAACTGACTAACTATCTCATTTTCCTTCCTAATTTTTCCTTGCTATTTCACGTATCACAATTCTTGCTGTTTAATTTGGTAACACCACAGATGCCAAGCAAATTTTATACTGCAAGAAAATTCTATGCTAAATGCCGCCAATAATAATACGCCTAATTAATAAATATTTTGCAGGAATAGAACGTTGAAAGTTCTTTTATAGTCTGAAAATAGATTATTAATTTCTTTCAGGATCACTAACGGGCCCCATCAGCTGAAAATTACAGAAAAATGTTGAAACAGAATGTGTGCTGGTAAAGATTAAAAGCAAAAATAGTAGGTAAGCGTTATTAGTTTTCAAAAATAAGCTAGAAAAAGAGTAAAAGCAACTGAAAAGAAAGAAAAACAAGCACTATACAACTGATCTTGGCAGACTAAAAGCCAAAATTATTAACAAATATGATTGACATCTCTAAACAGACTTGTGCTGCTAACCTGAATATGTTGTGTTGTTATTCTGCCAAGGTCAATTGCATTGCTTGGCTTTCTCTTTCTCTGCAGTTGTGTTTTCCATTTCTTTAATTTAGGAACTTAAACAGCGATGCTTAGCTATTAATTTTACTTTTAATATTTACTTGCGCACTTGTACACACTGCTTCAACATTTTGTCTGTAATTTTCAACTGATAATGCAAGGCGAAAGCTCATACGAGAAGTATATACTATATTTTGAGACCATAAAGAGCATTCAACGTTTTACTCATGTTAAAATATGACAATTCTCTATAAAGCGCTTTCATATTCTAAATATTTTACACGTTTTTGTTCATTAAGGTACCACAGGATTGTGGAGAAATTTGGGATCTAGGAGTTCGTTCTTCTGGAGTTTACTCAGTGAGACCTCAACTGCAGACATTTGATGTATATTGTCAACTGGACGCAACTCGTGGATATGCAGTGAGTTATAATTAGTTTACATATTAATTCAACATGCACAATACATAATTGTAAGTTATTACATTTTTTAAATCAATAATAGTCGATCACTATCAGAAATTTCACAAACACTTGATATTCAAAATCTATAGAAGGAGATAGAGGACGTACCCCATCCAAATGTGGCTAAAACCCCTCTATCTGTTTACTGTTTTTTCTTTGATGGTTATCCTTGATAATGAGCTAAATTCCGGTCTTGCCACAAACATCAACTTGAGTAAGCACTGCCATTGAACGCTTGATTTTGATTTGCCTTGTGCTGAAGTGTATATAAAACCAGAGAAGGAATGTGTATATGATTAATTATCATTTTAAGTCAATAATGTATAATGTTAACACCTTTTTAGGTGTTTCAAAGACGAGTGGATGGCTCTGTATCTTTCTACAGACCATGGAATGATTACAAACGCGGATTTGGAAACCTAAATGGCGAATTTTGGTTAGGTAATGTAGCTAAGCCTTTTATATATCATGTGGCTGAAATTTTGATCACGATTTCGTAAGACGAAAATAGCCAAATTGCTTGAAAATTATGGCATTGATAACAGATCCTTGTGACAAACACTAAAAATTCTAGGTCATTCCCTTGGATTTATCCAGACATACAGAAGTTTTAAATCAGCAAGTCAAAAAATTAAAATGATGCCGGAATTTTTTTCATGTTATTCTTGCTATAATTTACAGTAATTGTTCTATACGCCCATCATTTTCACTGCAAATTAGACAAAGCATTTCTTTCAACAGTTGATACAGTTTCTCATTTCTTCAAGAAATATTTTGTGAATTTACTCCAAAAACTCAACAATGCTTGCCTTTAGTTCCTTTCCATTAAACGGCTGTGTGCGGCCACTGCACATTTTCTCTTTAAGGGAATTCCAAAGAATTTTTTTAAGTTTAATTTTTTTGGCAATAAATCTTTTTATCTGTTTTTTTATTTTCTGAAAAGAAAACCATGGTGTACTATAGCATCAAATGTAAGCTTTCTAGGCGAGTTTGTCAGGTAAGATTGTCCAAGAGATTTGAATGATGTGCATGTTTAGGTAACGAGAAGATACATCAGCTGACTACGACAAAAGCTTCTTCTTTACGAGTGGATATGACAAATTATCAGGACACAACTGCTTATGCTGAATATAGTCAGTTTTCTGTTGGTCCAGGAGATGATTATACATTGCAAGTTAGTGGATACAGTGGAACTGCTGGTGGGTTCATCACTATTTGTATATAAAAGTCTTTTCAAATGTTTGAAATGAACAGATGATGTGACGACGTAAATTTGCACCAAAATGCACGGACCGAGTAATTATAGTTGCCTTACCGAGCAAGTCAACAGTCGCTAGCAAAACAAAAACCTAAACTGTTTTGGGCAATCGTTTCCGGAAGTAGTAAAATTCTTTGATACGTGAACTGCTTTGTATGGGTACAGTGGATTGCTCTCAAATCAGATAAGAGAGATTCGTTAAAGGAAAACCGTATGATTGTGTAAACATTAGTTCAGAATAAAGATGCTCTAAAATATTGAAAACTACGATACCTTTTTTAAATCAAAGCTTAGATTAAATAATAATTACCTCGGATACTCAAATTTCGTTAAACTTTCAAAACTACGCGCAGCTCAGTGCATCTACTAAGATTGGCAGCGGCGCCTTTTTGTCACATTCGTGTGGCCGACAAATAGAAGGCGGTACCGTGATAATCATGATCATTAACTGCTGTGTTAGTTTCATGACGTCATATGATGTAAAGCGCATTTTCGTGTCATCATGTGTTTAAGCAGTACTTGATGTGCAAGGGAAGACGCCTGCCATTGCACAAACTGTGGTTAGTTTCTGATTTAAGCAATAGCTGTGTTCGGTTGCCGTTAATTAACTTTCTAAGCTAATTATTCAAATATAAGGAGCAATTGTTAACTTTTATAGGCAAGAAAATGTATAATTTGGACAGTAAATTAATATGAGATTGAGTCTAAACAATCGTCCGGTCTTCCTTTAATGTTTGCCTTAGTTAAGGTGATCATTCCAAGAACTAATGGCCTCTAGTTGTGTAAATGACCAATTTTTGCAGTTGGCAGGTATCGTACCTTCTTTTTTGTAGCCGATTTATTTGAATCAAATTCAGTCAATAAAGAATTTAAATAGGATAAATCCTGCATGGAGCTATGGTATTTTATATAATTATAATGTAACACAGTTTGTACCACAAAATACGTATGCTTTGAGCCAGGAAACTACCATGTGGTGACACCTAGCAGAAGAGAGAGTCGGAGCACCAGGTGCTAGGTTTGCTTAAGGCAACACACTCATCTTAACCCAACCCGGGAAGAGGGCAACTTTGTGACCCGCCTTGTGCATTATAATTTTTTATATGTTTAACTAGGTGATTCACTTTGGTACCACAACAATATGAAGTTCACAACGTACGACAAAGATCAGGATAACAAACCAGGTGAATTGAATGGTAATTGTGCAGTCCAGTGGGTTGGTGCATTCTGGTACAATAATTGTCACTGGGCAAACTTAAACGGAGACTACTTCAATACAGAACATTTAGCTAAAGCTATATATTGGGGAACTTTCAATACTCAACATTCGTTAAAAGCATGCGAAATGAAGTTATTTGCAGCTGAAATCTAAATCACTTTCAATGACGAAAGTCACTAGTCCACGTGTTAATAATAATTATGATAGCGTGATGATGACGACGATAATAGTTTCTTTGGGATTTATTATTATTTAATCTTTTATTCGTATAAAAAATGTTATACAGCAATGTAGTTTTAGTATAAATAATTAATACAATAAAAAATAATTTTTGTGAGTAACTGAGATTACTCACAAATCACTGTTTTTTGCTGTGTGTTTTGAATTGTGTCTTTTGTATTTTATGCCACCAATTTATGCTATATTTATCAACTTATCACGATTTTGATATGTATGGTATCGCTGTCTTAAAACTGCATGTAATTTGGGTTTAGCTTCGTTTCCCAGAAAGTGTTTTCCAGAAAAGGTTTTACACAGAAAAAACATTTCCCAGAAAGAGTTAAAAATCACGGCTACATTTTCAATCGTTAAATCTGCTATTTTACTAGGAAAAAGCCTCCGATTTCTCTTTCTCTATTTGCTCTTCCTTCTTTACCTCCTTCCATTTCTTCACCGTCTTATCCCCCTTCCTTTCTCCTTCCGCGTCTGTCTCTCTTTCTCTCCCTTTTATCTTCTTTTTTCTCTCATTCTTTCCTAGTTCTCTCTTCCTCTGATTCTCTCCCTCTTTCTCCATCACCTCTCTCTCTCTCTCTCTCTCTTCCTTGTTATCCTTTCTCTCCGTTGTCATTCCTCTCTTTTTACCTTCCATTCTTTCTCTTTGTGCTGTCCTTTAGTCATCTAAAGCACTTTGACTAATAAATATCAAAAATCAGAGTCATTTAAAATGACGCAACGTTTAAAGTGTTTTTTATTTTGTTTTGGAAAATAAAACTTCGTTGATACAATTTAAAGTTTTTTTAGGATGAAATTGCTTTCTCAAAGCAATCGCGTTGTATCATTTGCTGCATATAATCACTTCAAAATCAATAATTAATCTTCATAGGATTTGAAATATATTTTAATAAATATGTTGTAAAAAAATAAAAACACCATGCGAACCATGGCAGATTTGTTAATATGTTGGGGTCAACCTTTGCCCAATAATTTATGCTGCTTCGAAAGAATTTTTACAAATTATTTTATGATAGGACCACATCCCAGTCCATTACCAAAATGATCCTACGAGATGAAACTGTACATCTTCTCTAAACAACCATAATAAATAAAATAATTCGGAATCACAGTAAAAGTAATAGCACACGAATGATATTCCTAAGCGGTCTCCTAACAAATCAGTTGCCAGGTTTGGCATTGCTTAACTTTGGTAACGAATCGCACGTCGTGATTACTGAGCAGTATAGCGTTGTTCTGACGTTACAAATCTACTTTCGTACCCCAACGTGTTGACAATTTATTTATTTTTTGATTATACGATCCTATTAATCAATACACACATTTAAACAAGTTTTTATTGTTCATTATGTAAAAGGACTTATTACATTTTCTGTGAATTTTATTTTTCATGAAATGACGATTCTGGGGAAAAAATTCTGTGAAACGGCAATTTTGGGAAATATCTTTTCTGGGAGGCAAATTATTCTGGCAAAAAAAATTTCTGTTAAATTTGAAAAAATGACATTGAATTTAATAAGCCTTTTCGTTGTGCGCACGGGCAGTTGCTGTAGGTCAAAGGTTAAGTGTACCACAGCAACATGTCTGAACTACAACCGTCACATGACATATGAATAAAGCAAAGCCGTCTGCCACCCACATCTGTTCAGTAACTTCAGTTGTTTTACGTGGACTTTACTTAATTATGTAAAAGTCTGTGCATAGAGTTTACTATAAGGATCTTGCTTGGAAACAATTAAGAAAAAATGAACTAGGTAAGGTTTTAGCTAGTTATTAGAACTGTAGCTATTACAACAGCATGGCCTGTGAGGCATTGTCAAGTGTAACAAATGCGTTGTCTGGTACAGTTAACCTCTGACCTGTTCATGATCATCATCAATCGCTGGAACTGTGAAAAGGCTTATTGAATTGATAATTGTTACCCACGCTTATTATAAGTTGAGTATATAACATAAACTTACATAAGTAAAAACATTTATATAGTAGTGGTAGGTATGTTATTGCAAGATTTCATGAAAAAAACGTTAGGTTTAGTTGTTTAACATAATTTGGAAAGTATGCAAATTGTTAATTATAATGGTTTCACAAAGCCTTCCTCGCAAATTTCTTTTTGTAAGATTTTCATTTTAAAGTTTTGTTTGCAAACACGTCAAGAAATGACAATAGCCTCACCTGTCTCAATGATGTCACAGTCTTCTAACAGCTTTTGTGACTTACAGGGGTGCTCAAAAAAAGTGCCACAAACAGTAATTAGCCAAAAAAGTGCCACTTTTCAAACCTTTCTTCCATAAACTTCAAATGGAGACAGATACTCAACAAGACTGATTTTACCTCATTACATAAAGCATCGTCTTTCATTAGCACAACTAAAACACATATGACATACGTTTGTCAAATATTAATAATTTATTTTTCAACTTTTTCAACATAATATTATTAATAATTACTGATGCAAAAATGAGTAAAATTTCATGAGAGCCAATTCTTTGAAACTGAAAGCATTGAGTTTGGATGCAACAAAGAATTGAAAGCCCGTTAAGGCATAAGTAGCACCTATGCATCGAACATAGTAAGTACTGGTGCAAATGTTGTTAGAAATTTTTGTCAATTTGTATGCTAGAAAGAATTAGACACTGAACAATAGATGTACACAATTTACCAAAAATTAATAAATACAGGAAAAATCATTACCGATTACAATACAAAAAACGACTACAATCATAACAAACATTCAAACAAGGTACTCGTTAAAAATTTCAATGCCGGATTACAACACAAACAAATTAATTTGGAATCCTAAGAAATACTGAAACAAAGTATTCGTTAAAACTTTGAACTTATGTTTGCATGGAGATTACAGCAATAATAGTCTGCTTACATACTCCAAAAAGATAAAAAGTAATTTAGAAATACTCAAATACAATTTCTCCTATGTTTAAAATAATTAAAATGCAGTAGGCCAAAGGAAGAAGAAAGCAACACATTTAGAAAAGAAAGAAAGTAAAGAAAAAGGCAAACAAGAGGGAATAACAGGTTACTGGAAGAAAAAAGAAAGAAAGAAAGAAATGTACACAAGAAAAAAAGAAGTGTTAAAAAGGAAACAAAGAGAAAGAAAGGAAACCGTTTTTATCAAATCGATAACAAAACAGAATATGTTACGAGCTTTCTGATATCACTTTGCTCACTATACGCATAAATCAAAACACCAATAATATATGCTGGTAGCCAGAGAGAGAATGTCTACTGAATTTCATTGTAACTTTACGTTTAAGTTCCAGACATTTTAGGGCAATAACTCTGTGACCTATTTCCGCCTACACATTAAAACAATAAAACATATAAACACTCAAGTATCATAACTATGCTATGACACGAAGTTTCAATCAATACAGACTGTATTTCTGCACTGACGGTACTTCTCATTACAAATGTTATATGCAATTTGAAAGCACATATATTATCATTGTTATAGCATACATAGTATTTTCTTGTCTAAGTGACGCACACGTACAGAAATAGCTCGACTAAATTTGTTTATATATACACCATATAAAAAATAATACCCGAGTACTCGATATATTTCTGATGGTATCGATATGGCAACAATTTCTGCTTAAATTATATAAAATTTTTCTTTAAAATGGCAAAGTTAACAAACTTGTGCACATTCATCTCAATACAGTTTTCACCTGGTGTAATAAACTCTGTAATAAAGTGTTTTCGATCGCCACAACGAGTACGAATTGTCAAACTTTAACAGGTAGATACCTCGGCCGGGATAAACATGACTACCTGCATATACTTCTTCATGGCAATCTCGTCGATACACAGGTATGATTTCATCTACGGGTGGTCCTTTTGGTGTTGATGTTGCTGAACCCTTTTCAACATCATCCTTTCGATCTGCAACATTGAATTTCGAAAACTTTGAGGAACTATAACAACGCCAATACAAATACAACTCTACGACACCTGGACTACATTGACATTCATAAACGAAAATCTAAATGACTACAAAAATTCAGCTGGTCATAGCCTGACTTGGTCACTGGTAGACGATGAAGATAGGCAATAATAATGCCCCAAAATAACCCAAAATTGTGGCGTGAGTGCCTTAGAAACGATATGCATACAACAGCAGCTAAAGGTTTCAGGGAGTGCAGTAAGAAGGGCAGGGACAGCATTCCAGAAAGTGACACAGTTGTAGATTGTAGAGGTTTTTGGTGACATTTTAACAATGAAAGTTAATGTTTAAAACACGGAAAATGTTAGCAATATGGGCTAATATTATAGCAATGTAGGTAGTCATAAATAACCTAAATTGGGCTAACTGTGCACAACAATCGGAGCAATTTGCTGTATTTGCTGTCACCAATATCTTTTTTATTATATCATCTTATCAACAGACTGACAGTGTTATGGACAATTTATTATACTATCTAATTCGTATCGTAAATTCTATAGAACTTAACTTTTATACAAAGTAAAGCATCACATTTTTGACTGAGAGCACCTGTTTAACAATCTGGAACCTTACTGTTATCTTATCGTCAAAGTACATGTTATCTTAAATGCAAAGTTGTTTTTTTTTACCTTGGCTCAGTTACAATGTATGTTATGTTACTAAAAACACGAGACTTGCCTCCAGTCTCTTCATCTTCGTCTTCTTCTTCCTCGTCACTCTCACTCACGTGAACACTGACGGTATTGTTTGGCGGATCTGTCCATTCGAAATACAACCCAAATCCGAGATCATAGCTGTCCGTAGCGAATTCCCAAAACAGGCACGTTCCTTCTTCGTGAGTAGGCACACGTACCTAAATTGGTAAAATTCGTTATTACTAAAATATCAAAATGGAATGAAAAAATTAGTAATATCTGTCAAGTGATATTTAGCGCTTATACGACTAGCAGTATTTAATGGATTCTTACAAAATTTACTTAATTAATTCAGTTTTGTTACAATTCACAGAACTTCATATTAGTAGCGGCTCGTATATAGATACTGTGGAACTGCAGCACCCCCTATTGTCACTCAATATTATCGATAATATTACTACTGTACTGTTTGCTTCACAGCCCAGCACAGTTAGCTCCAGCAACTCCGTGTTTGGCTGCTGTGCACATGTCTGAGATAACATGCTGTATGCTGCACCGCTAGTGTCTGCTGCTAAGAAAAGAAAGTACTATCGCTCACACAGTTTGTTATCAGTTTTCACGTGTTTAAAAACTGTGTACCGACATTTTTTTGGCTTAGGATTTTATCAAGTTTATGTACAAATTTCCGTATGATTGTTTGTTTAAAAACACAAATTACAACATTAAAATTATGCATGTTTTGCTTGTTTTACACAGTATTAAAACAATGGCTAAAAATATTCTGAAACAGCACTCCCACAGATTTTACTTATGAGCCGCCACTGTTGGTTGATATCTAGGCCTAGTTGCTGCATACTTAGCAGACAAGTAGAAAAACAAAACTTCTAAAATTAACGTTAACGTAGTCGCAAGGAACCAGCTTAAACAAGACTACAGTAGCCATTAGTCACTAAAAGCAACAATGAAAACTGTTTAGTCCCTTTACGTGAATATACCCCACAGTAAAGAATAAGAAACTTCCTGGAAAAATTAATACAGTGGAACTGGAAAAACTGATCAAATGGGCCATTTAATAAAAGTTAATTTTACGAAATACAGTATAAATCTTTTAAGCATACATGTCACATGATCACAGTTAACACAGTTAACACATGCATAATGAACCAAAGTCATTTTCTTGAAAATCACTCTTCCAATTGAAATACTAGTGTTGACTTTTAATGAAATTACAATTCGTTCAGCATGTTTTTGACATTGCTCAATAAAGCATACTGTGTGCACTGGTTGCTTTATGATCCTCCAGAAAACATTTATAGTTTCAAGGAATCAACCACCTCACTAAAATACAAACTGCGGGTAAAACAGTTTGTGAATGTTGTATTGAAAACATTTTGCAATAAACAATGTTCCCAGCTACAGAACGCTATAAATCAATTACAGGTCAATTAGGATGGCGATTGTTGCATAATGATGCACCTGTCAACTTGTAGTTGAAATTCGTCATTTTATTACGACAGTAGTAAGTAGTTTTTTTACTAGTTTATTCACTGCACAGTCATCACAAAGTTATACAATTTTATAGGAACATGCAGTATATGGAGGTGACCAGCACAACATTTGCTGAGTTTCTGCGTTCTCACTGTTAGCATAACGCAGAAGTCACACATGTCAGTTTTGATTTCACAACCATCTATGAGGTTGCTAATGCCTATGGAAAATTTAATGGAATATTTACTCAGCTAAAAAATATTCATTGAACTACGAGCTCGTTACTTGTTATTGAGTATTCATTAAATTTCCAATGTATTGTTCAATTATCAGACACATTTTGGTAATAATTATACATGATAAAACGTATATTTAAGAGTCCTGTTTTCATTGTGTTTTCCTTTAAATACCATAGTATGATCCTGCCGTTGTATCGAACTCAAAAAAGGAAGGAAGCAGCCTAGTGATTGAACAATTTCCATGGCCATAGTTAACTAATCAGTAAACAAACCCAACACGAAATTCAAACTCTGAAATTGTTAACTTAAAATTTGCCCATTTCTGGTGTCTGATTGTAATTGTCACAATACGGCATGTTCTTATTTCCGTTTACGGTTACATTAAAAAACTGTATATTTCAGCTACATAAATTTTTAAACATACAGTGACCGTTTCCCCGTGACCAACTCTGATTACGGCATCTTTGTCTTTCTTCAAGGTAGCTTTGAATTCAACGGTGTCTTTTCTTGTCCACATATTTGCTACAGATACTTGTGTTTCTTCTAGAAGAAAATACGAGCACAAAAATACAGCACTGCAAAGTGAACAAAAGTAAATCTGATAAAAGAAAAACAAATTACATTCTGGGTATTCATATATAACAACATTAGACCTGTAACGATGCACTGATGTATCACAATAATTGTCATTACTATAAGCCTATCACCAAGGTGCACTGTATCGTGATAATCTGAGTCAATGATATTCAGCAAATTAGCAAGTGCCTGACTGTATGTTCTGTCAAAAATGATGTGAAGTAATTCAAGCTGCAGGTGTACAGTGTACTGTAGATACCTAACAATCAGTGTAATGAGCAGTAGGTGACTTGACACAGGCAATGTTAGCAGCCAAAGCGGTTGAAAATGCAAAGTTTTTAATCTGCAGTAGGCTAGTTAGATTGTCTGCAAATAAATTTGTGAAATGGCAAATGCACAAGCAACTTTTAAAACCTAAAGTAGTGACATGTTTTTCTGGTGGTTTACAATCCAAACGATAGTCTAAGCATTACACAAGTAATAAATAAAAATGAAACAGTTCGTCAAATTATTTTAACATTTAGCAATTCTAAAACTGTTGATTGATAGAATATGAGTATCATTTACTACCAACATCTCCGTCTCGTAGTTTATAGGCCCTAGGCTTCGTAGGCCTAAAATTAATAAACTTTATAAACTTGTATGCCTTAGTATACAAAGTCTGTAAACATTAACTCGGGTATATCATGATACATATGCATTGCACGTGAGGATAGTATCGTGATATGTATCGTATAGTGACCTACGTGTATCGTTACAGCTCAAAATAACAGTGTAATAGCATAATAATATTTGATAAGATTGTAATCAGATTAACCAACATAGTCTGGTCACTTATTTCATAATCAGTATTCACAACGTCAAATTTAGCCGGTAGTTAGAAAGGTGATTTTAGGGCAATTACATGGTTCACTGACATTTGTTACCAGATAACATGTATTACATTCGAGGAATGGGCTTACTAAGAGAACTTTAGTAGCATCGAGCTCATGATACAGAGTTTAGGAACTAATTTAGTTTGGCGGCTCCCAATTCAACGATTTGTAATAGTAACGATAAATTTAAATTAGATACAGAGATATCACCAATAATACTACACACCATGTGTCGTCTCTTCACCAATTCCGTTCTGCTGGCCGGCATTGTGCAAGTTATTTGGCAAAGTCTTTTCTGTCGGAGTCTGTTGTTGCTGCTGCTGTTGTTGCAGCTGTTGCTGATATACCTGTTGCATGTACTGCTGATAATGTTCTTCCTGCAGCTGCTTGATCAATGTTAACTGCTACAAAGAGAAATTTATGATGGTAAGTAAGTTTGTATCGAATGACATTATTATCCTTGTGGCTGTATTTTCAATAACAGAATTGACCACCTTACAGAACAGCAAATTATATTTTGTGACCTGCAAGTCCCAGACCATTTTAACAGCATTATAGGCCCCTGGGCAAAGCAGTGCGCTGGGGCCTCTACCCACACAACCACGCACATGAATAAAAACGTAAATGGGCGACAAAACTGAACAAATATTTATTGCACAGGTGTATTTATTTGCATCCAACAAAACCAGTGTTTAAACATTAAAGAACCCACTGTACAGCAAATATTAATATAAATACAAAAGTCTGAACAATATAACATGAATCTTGAAAAACACAAAAATATTAACATATAAATGGCGACTGTGATACTAGAAGTTGGTTACTAAATTAGGGTTAGAGCTACAGCAACCACGCATGCGCAACTAACCTACAACACTTATACCACATTTAACACATGCAAACCAATCAAAAGCGGCATGGCCTAGTGGGTAAGGGAGAGGACTCCCACGCAACTGAATGCCAATGTCCACTTGTGACACCATAACAAATACTTATTATAATAGTTTAGTATAGAATAGTATAGTATTTATTTATTGATGGCAAACCACAACATGCATAGATTAGCATGGGGCCACTACGCTTGTGGGGCCACTGGGCAACTGCAAATGTGCAAATACACCAGAATATACAAGGTTTAACTGGCAATTCACCTTGGAATGACAAGTCCAATTTGAGGCAACTCGTTCAAAAGAGTCTAATAACATGTGTAAGTTAGGTAAGTTACTTCATGGATATTTCCATTCTAGTTTGGAGTTCAAACATAATCATATTTCATTAAGCATAAAAACAACAAAACCATCCTAAAGTAATTCTAAGGGACAAACAGAATTGAAAAAAATGCAAAAAAAACAATTTTTCGTGTGAACTCACTGTCGTGTCTAGAATTGACAAAACCAGGTGAAAATATAACAGGCCTAAATGATAAACCTACCCCGCTTTTTAGTTTTTAATGTAAGAAATAATGTACGACATTTATTGAATGACTAGATTTAGAAAAACCGCTAAAACGTTTTAGCCACATTAAGCCTTTCATAACGGAAGGTGGCACACTGCAGCCTATGTTTTACATTCAAGGGACGGATGGAAGGCGATAAACTGCCGCCCAAGCTCAGCACTAAGTGCAGTCACCCAGGTCTGTTTATTTCACTGCTACGGCCACACAAAACATTGTAGAAAAGTTTAACAGCTGTGGAATAGGAGCTGCTTCACAACAAGTAACGCTAACCAACCAATCAGCATCTGAATCCAGGTGTATTCTACAATACTCTACTGTAAGCTTATGTTACTATGCAAAATGACAAGTAGATCATTGATGAAATGCATGTTTAGTTAATTGCTTTGCATTCTTATAAAATGATTGCATATGATGGATTTGTATTGTGTGTTTCGTGAAAACTGCTCTCTAAAATATAAGTACATGCTTATTTATAATTGTGTGCACGTGTGTGTGTGTGTGTGTGTGTGTGTGTGTGTGTGTGTGTGTGTGTGTGTGTGTGTGTGTGTGTGTGTGTGTGTGTGTGTGTGTGTGTGTGTGTGTATGTGTGTGTATGTGTGTGCGCATGCATGTACGCATGCATGTGTGTACATGTGTAGAAATAAGATTCATATTTAATATTAGTACTCAATATCGAATGACTATTTGTTTATTTGCAAGAATCTGTTTTAGTAACACACCACAAGAAGTTATTGTCAATGTGGCACAGTTAAAAAGCAACTATGTAATGAAAGGGTTAAAGTAACTGCAAATGAAAATCTATCGGTTAAACAAAGTTACGTGAAACACAATGCAGTGCATTGACAGCATTAAGCACAATGAATGCATGCAAACTTTTATTATCAGTGTTACATTACTCTCACAGCAAAAAGCAAATACTGATATAATGCATTATTTATCATGGCGATACATGTAACAACACGTCCAGTTATTGACTAAGTGTAGTGATGTAGCAAATAGACACCCTCAGCTTACAAGCCTTACATGCAAGACACATGTGCATGACAGAAGCCGCAGCAGGCATACTTTTATCAGGACAGCTTCAACGGATCAATACTATTCGCACAGGTACAGCAATTAAAATAATGCGGCACAACAAACTGAAATTTTTTTCTAGACGAAAACAAGGTCTCCTAAAGTGACCAGAAAAATCGTTTTCTACATTCTAATATGTCATTTTGTCTATAAAAAAAACACCTGCCTGCTTACGGTTTAACGAAGAACATAGTTCTCGTACAACATTTTCAATATTACATTGAATCAAAACACAGGCTTATACAAAACAGAGAAGATTAAGCGTTAACCATGTTTCGAGAAATGGCCTAAGGCTTGTGATAAAACACAGTGAAATCATATTCATTTGGCAGTAATTTACAGACATTAAATCAAGATTTAATATTTAATAAAAATGCCAACCTGTGTATAAATTTCATATGTTTATAATACCAGTACATCATCATAACCAATTCAAGCCCAGCAGTAACAATATAAATGCATGCAAATCTGGTGACTTGATTATAGCTAAATAGAAATACAAGTAAATTTCCATCTACTGGAATTTTCCTAATTTGCTATATCTGAACAAAAGTCATTGTTAAGCTGCCTAGGGGTTTATAAAGCACTCACCTGGTCTTTATTGTTTGGAAATTGTTGCTCGGCATACGACTGAAACTGTGATTCAGTCTGCTTATTCAGAGCCTCCATTATCCTCTGTCTGCAAACATGAATGAGAACAGATATTGAACCAAAATCTCTAAATGACTTAATAATGCTATGAGAGGTGCTGCCATCTGTAGCAAGTGTAAGTAAAATGTCAATTGGTTCTATCCTGTTACAGCATGTCATATGTTTAGGATGGAAACTATAAATGCAGCAGAAAAGTGTCAGACTACCTGTTTGAAGATGAAAAATGAACAAATATTCGGGGAATTTGAATGCCTGTAATAACAGTGTTTGCGAAATATAGCTCTGAATGCTGTGCTCTACATTTACATAAAAAAGTCATCCGACTTCACGTTGAGCACTACAGAATGAAGCTGTTATTTTAACACACTTCACGGATGTATAATCATGTCTCACTATTTTTATCACACAAACAGTAGATACTTAAGTTACATAAGTACCTGTACCTGCATCTGCACATTATGGCATACAAAAGCAAAATTAGGATTTTGATGCTGCAAACGTGATAAAATTTTGTGATCACAAACAAGAGTCTTATTTTAAGTACATGAAGCAAAAATATTGAGTCAATTCTACAGACTTTTTTAGTTGTTTACTGATGATTTTTAAATATATATGTAGTTAGGAGCGGGCCGTACCAGACTTTTTTTAATCAATTAGGCAGCTGATTCTGTTAACTGTAGGTCTAGTAAATGACACTCGTGTACTCTTTTTGATGAAATTAAGATTTCCTGTCTTGAAATAACTTTGGAAGCCTTGAGTACACTGCACACTACTCATATTGTCAGGCATGCATATACTGCAGACTCAATGATATACAATTTTATAGCCACTTTTTGAAATTTTCATCTGTTAGAGACTTAGCATTTAGAATTTCGAAATTAGCGACACTAACGAGAAATAAACATCTTCTTTAATGTGCCAAATGTCAATAGTACAGAAATGCTGACATTACCAAACATATTTATATGTGCATTTCAGATAAGCCAGGTAAAACTTATATTTATACATTATATACATATATATATATATATATATATATATAAAAAGTTACAAGTTTATAGTTTTAGTGGTTTTTCAGTTATGATCAAAATGTTTTTGCATGTTAAAAATTAAATGCCAGAACAATGTCAGCTACTGTAACCATCAACTGAAAATGTAACCAAGTTCAATGACGTAAAAAGTAGGTCCGAGGCGGTTAGGCTTTTTAACTAACAATTTAAACATTATTAATTGAGTTCGGTTAACCATTTAACTATTCTCGATGACGTCATAGATATAAGAAATTATTGAAAACACAGCGGTTCTGGTGCGGTTCAAATTTAGCATGTGCCAATGTCCAACATGGCGGCATCCTCGTAACATTTGCGAGTGAAAAACGTTTTGCAATTTACCGTTTAGCGGCTTATTAGGCAACCAGATTAGTTTAAACAATGTTGTAAATAGTACAATTTTAGGTAAGCGGGACATTGCCGATTGCGTACGCCAACTACAAGGTTTAATTGATATGGATATACGGATAAGTAGAAGACTTGGCTAAGTAACGGTTAAACAGTTATTGATTTTCTAAACTGTTACACCAGTTAGGAGGCGGTTAAATGTGTTAACTGCCTCAGCCTCAGTAAAAAGCACTCTATGAATGGAGCAAAATAATAAAAGTACTAACCAGTTGACATCATGGTCATCACCAGAGATATGGTCATGACCCCTTTTAACACCACCTGGTATATATAATTATATGTAAATTTTTCAACAAAAAAAAGTATTACAGCTGGAGAAACTATTTAAGGATGTTTCATTATCCATACAAGTGCACAATTAAAAATTCATTTACTGACTTTTTACAACAGCAGGAATAAGATGGAAAATTAGCAGCTAATCGCAGAAGGAAAGCATTTACAACTTTGCATTACTTGTGTAATTCCTGTCGCTTGAGTTCTTCTCTTGCCCTCATTTGAGCTTCCTCTTCTAAGCGAAGACGTTCTCGCTCTTCCTCTTCTTCCTGAAGCTGTCGCAGCTCTTCCTCTTTCCTTGAAAATAAAAAAGCACAGTACAGTGAGTACTGACTTCGATTTAAAGAACTTACTACTCTTAGTCGTAGTGTAACATATTTGAGACCCTGATACAAGGATAAATGTTGGCCATATGGTTACAGATCAAGCTACAATTATTACTGTATATTGTTATCTGCGAATGAGAACTGATTTAAGTAGTGTTTATCTAATGTTTGGGTTATCAAGATCAAAACTTGTAAGCATATCAAGGGGAATACATAATACAAAAATTTACATTTCCAAGTGTGAAAAAAAACCGTTTTTTTGAAAAACCTGCTGGGGCTACTTATAACTGTTTAAATTTACTACTAATAGTTAATAATTCGGTTCGGGTAAAAAAATGTGAAATTCGGGTCAATTCGGTTTCAAGATAAAATTGCAGAAATTTGGTTCAGCAGAAAAAGTCTGAAAAATTCGGTATGGGTTCAGTTTGGTAGAATCGGGTTTCGATGCATTCCTAGTGTTATATTTACAAAATGCTAGCATTGACCACCTTGTAGTGTCTTACAACACATTTTATTAATACTGTAAAATATACACTAATTCTGCAATACCGTAGTCTTTCTTTTTCTTCTAAATCTCGCTTATGTGCTTCTACATATGGCCGGAACAAGACACACTTTTTGTCTAACAAAGTGCAAAATTCATTCATGGCATCTTCCTTGCACATATCACCTAAAGACTGCCATGCTTGTCTAAAACATAGAAAAAAATTAATGAAATAATGTTACAAGAAAAAACAGAATAAAAATGAAGGATCATAAATTATGACACTGCATGATCACATACAAAATTCAAAATTTAAAATAAAATTTTGAAAATTTTATGGTTTATTGTAATTTTTCCGTTAAATTTTTTCTGCAGGTCTGACACAATAAAATGCCACTGTAACCTACCTTCTATCATTGCCAATAACATCAAGCATTCCTACTGGTGATGCTAGACTTTGGTTATATGGACCAGATACTACCTGTTTTGTATAGGCTACCAACTTTAGCTTTTCTTGGTAAGTCAACTGCAAAGCTTTTCCTTCTTTTTCTGCAATGTAAAATATGAAATGACAAGTATCAGCAAAACTTGCATAGGTAGGCCTACTCGTCGATGTTGCAAAAACCAGAAGAAATCTTGCAAAGCCACCGCGTGCACACACGCGCAGGTATACTCATAGTCACATGCATGCACACCCATCACATGTGACTATTCGCCTTAATTTCTCAACTGCAAACACGGACATACACATGAAAACTTGTGACTATAGAAACTATGTGAGTAACAGGACGTAAAAAGGTTATGCAGGTAGGTAGTCAAACACATTAACAAAAGTGTTGAAAGCTTTCCAAGCAACAGCTTAACTCATAAACAGCAGCAAAAAGCTAAGCACTGAAGCTGCTGTGCTAAAACTACTATCCCAAATCTTATTGCTAAGTGCAATCAACAAATGGTTGGAGCAGATCTGCCGGATTGTCTGCCATACCTAGATCAAAAATTAGACTTTAAAAATGGTTTTGGGCCGTTTAGGTGATGCATAAAAAGTACACTGCCACAAAGATCATATCACAGAAAGACCGAGCCATTTAAAAATTGCCTAATAAAGCATGAAACATACTTAGTACTATAGTAGTACTACTACTAGTAAAAAGTAGTATATTAACCAAGGGTGTTGGGAGCCGTTTGGACCACTGCGCCAAGTAGACCAAGAGCAAGCGCGGTCTACTTGGGCTGCCCAAGTAGGACACTAGAGACAGGTCGTGAATTCAGTCGTTAAGTGTACTGACACCGTCCGTTGTGCTTGTTTATGTAATAATAATAATTAAAAACGTTAATACACGTTGAATAATTTATTATACATCTAATAAAATAAAAGAATTTTATTCTGAGCTGGTAGAACGGACAATATTAAATTTGGTTTCGATATTAATGTTGTTGAAGTGAAAAAACCCCACTTTTTTGCGAATTCAACATTTGTTTAAGGTATATCATTTTTGATTTTGTCTCACTTCACAAACAGGTGATCCGTTTCACTACCTGTTGGGCAAATAATTGTTTTCTTATAAGTAAACGTTCTAGCGATCTATGTGTCCTACATGGGCTAGCGAGCCATGTAGGACAGTGCCCTACATGTTACAATACTCCTGATAATATTAAAACTAATTATCTTTGCTTTTCTTAAATGTTAAAAATTACTTTTTGGTGTTGTGAAGGCTTAGCAGCATCTGTCTCATTTTTAAATTTGCAATTATTTCTGTAATAACTGTGTGCAGAATTTCTCTCTTTAAAGCATTAGATACTAGGTTTAATGTTATGATATATTAATGGAGTTAATCATAATGATGAAATTATTGTAAGAAATGCATTTGTAAATTGCCAAGGAATATCCATTTCTAAAAGAAATTTTGTTTTATGCTTTATTATGTCATAACAATACTTATAAACAATGGTAATATAAACTGGAAACAAGTTTTGCCAGAGCAGGTTTCTCGACAAAAATCGCTAGTGTCCTACTTGGGCTGCCCATGTAGGACACTACTTTTAGCGCATCAAGTGGTCTACTTGGCGCAGTGGTCCAAACGGCTCCCAACAAAGGGTTTTCGTTCATCTTTAGAAGGAATTCTTTTGCCAAAGTTACCAGAATAGACGGTCTCGGCGTGCATGTTAATTTGAACTCAAAGTGTTCAGTATGGTCTAGACTTGGTTTCCATGTCGTCGACCAACGCCGTTCGTGCACAGAATAAGTATGCAATTTGTAAATAAACGATATTATAATCTTTTACCTCGGTAAAAATTTATCCCCAATTTGTATAGTTCTGATACAGAAAATCCCCAATTTTTGCTAAATTCGTCATCACCAATGCAGGTTTGATCATTTCCATGATTGCAGTCACCATGGTTGTCTGATTTTATAGTTAATTGAGACACTTTTTCAGACATAGAAGCAGAATTTTCCGCATCAGAAGCCATTATTCGAAGCCACGTCACGGGTGTCTTAGCTAACCAGTACTACCGTAAAATAATTCCATATTAAAAATTTGTAACAACTAATATTTGTAAGGTAAAATATGCTAAACTTATTGTTCAGATACATATAAAAAACTTACTGTTCCTCTTTTTACATGTTAGGTGACAGCATTTATTGCGATATAAGCAGTTTAAGAAACAAATTTTCTGAAGTTACCTTGCTTACGAATTTATGACATTTAAATAAGAACATGATTTTAAAGATCTCCCACATTACTTTTCTAAAAGGAAGCAAAATCGCAGCAAGGAAAGGCAGTGGCTATATAATAACTAGGTAAACTACTTAAAACTAGCAGCCAGAAACTTTATTGTTGTAGACTTTTTAGTGTAAGGATATAAACAGTATTTTATTAATAGTAATCCGCATCAATTGAGTATTCGTTGTGGTGGATTGGCTCAATGGGCGGGTTTGCCTACTGAGTTGGGCTGCTATTTGTTTCAACAAAGGATTCAATGTTTTTACCACCAGACTGACCAGCGAAACAAAAATATTGTAGCATCCAGGGAGAAGCTTACACATTTTTCCTGTTGCCTACGTTAATCGAAGTTAACTTGCTAAATGGTCATTTGACATGCGTCCTACCCACTCTTTGATAAAAATTTATGTGAACAATCTGCTGACAGACAATTTGCAAGTCTCATAGAAAATCGTGTGGGAGCATTGAAAACAACGTGTGAAAAATTTAAAGAATGTAATTTGTAATTAATTATCCACTTCAGCATAATTACAATTATTGGGCGCCGAGTAACCCACTAGCCGAAGTAGGACAATTGGTGTACATGGGCTGCCCAAGTAGGACATTAGAGACAGGTCGCGAATTGAGTCGCTAAGAGTACTGGCGCCGTCTGTTGTCCTTGTTTATGTAATAATAATTAAAAACGTCAATACACGTTGAATAATTTATTATACATCTCATAAAATAAAAGAATTTTATTCTAAGCTAGAAGAATTAATATTTGCCAATATTAGTTTTCTTTGAAGTAAAATAAGCGCACTTTTTAGGCGATTGCAACATTTGCTTAAGCTTAAGGTATATCATTTTTTATTTTGTCTTGCTTTACAGACAGGTGATCCTTTTCACTCCCTTGCTACTAAGTAAATGGGTTAGCGAGTTATGTGCTCTACATAGTTTCTCTCTTTAAAGAATTAGATACTTAGTTTAATATTATGATGATATTTATGGAGCTAATAATAATGATTATATTGTTGTAAAAAATACATTTGTAAATTGGGAAAAACTATCTATCGTTATTTAAAGTTACTTTTTTCTAAAACAAATTTAGTTTTATGTTTTATTATGTCATAAATCTCGATTCTCGACAGAAATCGCTAGTGTCCTATTTGGGCTGCCCATGTACGACACTGCTTTTCCGCAAATTTAGCACATGCATTTAACCGGAAGTGTCCCACTTCGGCTAGTGGATTACTATGCGCCCTACAACAATAATTGTAACAAAATTATATTGATATATTTGCTATGATGTGATATAGGTAGGTAAAAAATGCAAATATATTTACAATAATGTACAATAACTATATTAATATAGTTACTAAATTACATAATAGTTTATCACCCAGACATATATGCTGCATGGTGGTCAAGAAGCAAACCTTGTGAAACCACCATGAAAACTCATTAGAAAACAATATAAAAGATTATAGGTTAAGATAGAGAAAGAGAGAAGAGAAATGAAATTGAAAAGAGTGCAAATAATAAAGTAGTTCTAAAGACAATTAAGTGGACCATTAGTAATTCAAAGGCTACGTAAATTAAAATTTGATTATTATGCAAACTTGCATCGTTTATTATGAACATAAGCATGTTTATATTTATCTATAATAATGTTAATGATAGTGAAGATGATGATGTGATGGTTATGATTATGACGATATCGGTATGGTTAAGATGATGAAGATATTAGTAGTATTTTCGAATAATTACTTGAATGAACCCACATAAACACATTTCTAGGAAAACTCTATAAGAGCTTGTAGCAATTTAATTGTTGTTCAGGTTAAAGTATTTTCATAATTGCCTGGTATGTCAGTGATTAATAATTTATATAACATTAACTTATTCCAAAATAATTTACATTATAGACATTGACCACAGATGAAGCATACATAGACACGTAGTTTGCTTAATTTGTAGACTGTGAATCCGTCTTAGCGAAAATTGATATTAGGGACTGGATTGTGATAGCGTGCTCACGAAATTTTATAATTCTTTCTATTTATAATTGCGTTCGTGTATTTTATGTAACAGAGATGGTTTGTTTAGTTTTTATTGGGTTAGCATGGGTGTTCAAGAGACTAATACAAGAAACTGGGAGTAAGAATGGTTTCCCATGTCCCCTCGCACTTTTGACAGATAGAATTTTCCCTAGGATGCCGCGTTCTACACAGACAGAATATTTTCTAGTATGCCACGTCTTACATGGATAGAATTTTCCTAGTATGCAACGTTCTAAACAGATAGAATCTTCCCTAGGATGCCATGTTCTCTTGCTTTTTGTACTTTTTTTTACTCACGTTGATACAAACTGTGATTCTTTCTGCACTTTGTTGCGGGACCCATAGTAATTTGGCTATGATCCTAGTATCAACATATACAATCCTCAAAGAAACACACAGTATTTATTGTTTATGGTGTAACTTAGTTTTATTTTATGCAAAATTAATGACAATGATGCTCGACTTTGCAGTCATAACACAAATATGATCACCCGAGGATTTTTATTAACATCTTAGGCAAATAATTTACTTTTTTTATTGATACGGCAGCTAAATGGCCATATTTTATGCTTCTGAGTGCTAAGTTTTGTGCTAGTTTGCACATCTATATGTCAGGTGTCACTTTTTTGCAGGTTGAATTGACTAGCAAAAGCTCTTATCAGATTCTGTGTGTCTAAAACTACCAAGTAGACTTTGCTGGCACATGAGTGGAAGTGAGCCTTCGTCACTCAAGGAGGAAGAACTGACTGAGGCAACAAGTCTGCTGACTGAATATCATTTTTCAAACGTGCCAGGAGACTCCATGGCGGCCAGTCTGTATCGAGACACTGCACAGTATGGTGCCACCGATCAGCTTGGATGGACGGGTGGCCCACTTGCTCAAGAAATGCAGGTATGTGGCACCCTTCGTGTGAAGTTCGTTTCATATCTCATTATTTTTTCTCCTTCTTCTCTTTATTTTTGCTCGTCTATATGTCTTTTTTATGTTATAATTGCTGATTTTACAATTTACATCCCAATGATGTTTGCATAACAGAGTAAAAAAAATAAATTTACGTTAAAATAAATGATGAAGTTTTGCAATCATTAAAACCCTTATTAATTTTGGTTTTGAAACAAAACTTGAGTAAAATAGAGTAATGCAAAAGGGACTGAATTGTAGTTTCAACCAGCACTAAACCTTTTGATTTCTGCTTTAGCATTTTGTCCGTTAAACCACCCAGCCCCTTTTAAGTGAGAGTAATTTGAGGAAGGTTTCAAAATTTGTGTTCCTTATAATTTTTTACCATGCCATCTGGAAATTAAGATTACAAATAACATGAGTTACTCTCTAATTAATATACGCTCCAAATTAATAGCAAAATTAATCCAATTAGTTATTAATTTTTAATTTTATTGAAATTTTCATTTTAAATTCGTTTGAACCTTCATTAAAAAATTCAAAACATTTTAACAAAGTATTTAACTGTAAATTATACACTCCTGTGCTTTGTTTTGTGTTACTATTGTAAGACGAGGTAAACAGAGTTAATGTGATGCATATTAAAACTTGTTTTTCATGTTTAAACTTTTTAAACTGGAAGCAGCTAGTTATAAAGGCAGACAGGGTGATTTTTCATATGCTGCCTCGTTTTCAAGTATGGTTAAAAAGTATACATTTTAACACCAATAATACTGCAAAAGTGTTTCTGATAATCAAATAATGGATTAAAATTTTAATTGAGATTAAGCGATTGAGCTCAACTATTGATGACATCACAAACGAACATAATTTTCAAAAGCAAAAACATTCTATAAACGTGTTGCACATGTTTGAAAATGTGAAAATTTAAGTACTACTTATGAGATTCAGTGTGTTGTATTCAAATTCAAAGATATAAATTCAAATTGCAAATTTATCATTGTGTACATGTATGAGTTATCGACTGTGTGCAGTATGTCACAAATGAACACCTCTGAACTAAGAGGTACAGCACCTGTTTTTTGTGCAACACATTTTAGAAATGCAGGTGCCAATGCCCATCTAACTAGCGAATGGCGAAATGTATGTAACAGTGAAGAATGTGTTTGTGTGGTAATAATTCTTTCACGTAAGTCATTTTTAAAAAAAACAGTATGTTTCCTTTCAATATTTTAAAGAGTAGGTTGTTTTGACCTGCAGTTTAAGATTGGATCCCGTTTTCCTTTAAGCAATAATATAGGGTGTTTCAACAGTTCCTCATTGTTTTTAAAAAAATTGTTAAAACAAAAAAAATTACAGGATATTTTTAGAAAAGTGATTAACATAAAAAAATTACAAGAGGAACTAAAAGATAATTTGGTTGCTGAACCTATGATTCAAAAAAATTGTTATGCCATTAAGCTAGACTTTATTTAAATCTACTGCAGCAATTTTATACCTATATACTCACTCTTTTCCATATAACTGTGCAGCAGTTTTACACATATACTTTAGAGTCAGTATAGTATCAGAAGAAAACAATACATGTATCTAAGCTTTAAAAGTTTTTTACTGTTGAGTACATGTTTGCCACAAATTGGGCATCATTGGTTGATTAGCTGTTTTGCAAATTGAAAACGAATTTGGTGAGAGACTTTTGAAACACCCGCTCTAATTGCATTGTGCACTTCTGTAATGGCCAATGTGATGTGAACACATTTAACATGATGTGACATCAATTTCTGTGTTATAATAAAATTATGCCATCTGAAATACGTTCTACCAATCTTCTATAATTATCTGGAGAAGATTTAATGGGGACATTCATTAAATGGCTTCACCATAAGAGCCTGATGATCCCCTAGAGAGCCGCTTAGCAAATAGTGTAGTATTGAGCTGATGACGGAATCCCATCTGTCCCGCTCATTGCACGGTATTGATCTGTGATCTGTGGTTCAGTGTGTGCGCGGGAGAAAGCATGTCCGACTCTGACGAGGATGAATTTGCTGTGCTTTTATCAGAGCAGGAGGGAAAGGAAAGCTTTCCCATGACCACAATAAACCTCAGCATCTGTGATGAGGTATTTTACATGTTTTGTCACTGAGCTTGTTAATTAAATTTGGGTTTGCTAGTTTAGTGGTTGCAGAAGTGTTGTCACATGTCACAGTGTTGCATTCATAGCTGTGAACTTGGCTTCATTGAGTTTTTTTGGATTTGCAAAAACATTTTTGTGTATTAAAAAACTGAGAAGTTATTTAGATTATTTAATTAATACATAAAAAAGTTATTAGCAGGATTTGAAGCCATACGCTTTCCACTTAGTACTATTTCTCATTTAAGTGGTGATTGTAAGATTCTTGAGATGCACTTTTACATCGAAATTAGAAAAATAACTGTGATGTAAGATGTAACTATTATTCACTTTGTATAACTTCTACAAAAATCGATAATTATAAACAATTGTTTGTAATAGGTCCATATTTAAAACAGTGTTTAGATTTCTACATAAATGAATCATATAAACAGTTTTTCTATGTGGGCATACTTTACATGATTATGTTTTAAATTGGATATCAATGTTAAATGATGACAATGCTGTACAGTTGTTGTTATAATCAATAATGTAACCCACTGATTAAATTAATGCAAAGCTTTTGCAAAAACGTTCTTATATTTAACGGGAATTTTCTGATTCTACTAAATACTGTTAAGAATATCTGTATAAAGCCTTATTTTTTTCATACCAGTGATTACGCTAAGATTAAGGAAAAGAGTATCACCATTTTGTAAGAGTAAAAACAAAAAATAATGGTATTACACGATCTCCAACCTCCATGCATGGGGAATGAACACTAATTGACTGAACTTTTGCAACTGTTTCTGAATGTATCATTTAATAAAATACTTCATATCTTTTCAGACTAAAGTCAACCTAAAAATGATAATTAAACTCACATGACATCAAAAATGATAATTAAACTCACATGACATCAAAAATGATAATTAAACTCACATGACATCAACACCACACAGAAACAACTGCAAATCACACAATCTGCAATGGCACACACATACAAATTTATCACCAAAGGAAAAGGGTCGTCGGGTGGGGAAAGATTCAGATTTCGGTCCTCAAACTATCTTCAAACTCTCCTTTCGGGGGCCCAGTCACATTGACTGCCCAACCTTAGATGTTAAAGTGATACAGACGTAACACAAAGAACATCAATGTAAACCAACTGTAACAATGACAAAAAAGAGAAGGGGCTTCTACAACATGGCTTCAAAGTGACAAAGGCTAGACGAGTTTCTCATCACCAAAATCACATTAAGGCAACATCCACTGATTTAGCTGAATACCAACCAAACTTAAATAAAAGAAAACGGCGACTTTTAAAAACATTTTCACGAGATAGAAGAAGACTCGTAATAGAGTAACCCCTATACGCCATAATTTTATACAACCCAGCCGCCCTAACCAAAAACCCCTCCTTACTTGAACATAACCTGGCATACCTAAGTATTTGAAACCACATTATAACCTATCTTAAGTGGAATATTGCTAGTATGCATGACGAAGGAAAGGAGAAATCTTCAACTTTGTGAAAAATACTTGTTGAAAGGAAGCCATAAATTTGACCAAAAAATGATTCTGTAACAACTTTTAGAGTACCGAAGACAGTCAAGCAGAATTAGATCAACCAGTTGAGGAACCTGAGGTTCCCGCGCCAGCTCAGCAACATGCCGGTCAACGTGACGACGACATCATTGAAGATGAGGAGGAACTCAAATACGGAGCGCAGCATGTTATCATGCTGTTCAAGCCTGTTACCCTGTGCATGATTGTCGTCGTTGCCACTGTTGGCAGTGTCAAGTTTTACACCGAGAAAGGCGGTTATTTGTAAGTTATTTTGAGCAACATTTACTAAAATTTGCAAAATTTACAGTAAAGTGATGATAACAGGGAAAATTTTATTTTTCACAAAGAATAACTTACTAATCCATTTCCATCTTGTGTGGCAAATGAACTTTTTGTATAGCATTTTTTTTAAAAAGTAACCCTTGCTATTTGTCTTGCTGTGATCATAAAGCAATTTTATAAAAATTACGTAAATTTGTAGCATTCAAAGGCCTTTTCAAGTGTTTCTTTATAAATGTAATTCCGATAAGCCTTTTCGCAGTTCTAACGAATGATGATGAACGTGAAAAGGTCAAAGGTTAAGTGTACCACACAACACATTTGTGTACACTTGACAATGCCTCGCAGCCTAAGCTATTGTAATAGTAACAGTTTTAACAGCTAGCTAGAACCTTACCTAGTTCATTTTTTCTTGTTCCCAAGCAAAATCCTGCTAGTAAATCACTCTAGTCATAGGCTAATGCACTACTGAGTAAAGTCCACACAAAGCAACTGGTACTGAACTGATGTGGCAGACAGCTTTGCTTTACCCACATGTCATGTGATGATTGTAGTTAAGATGCATTGCTGTGGTACACTTAACGTTTGACCTAGAGCAACTGCGCTTGCAAACAACAAAACTATGAAAAGGCGTATTATAGTTGCATAGCAGTTCAGCCGAAATTACACAGCAAAATGCGATGCGATACCAAATAAAATTTTCATTGTGATTACATTTTTTTGTAGTGAAAACATTTACAAAGTTTTTTTTGACATTTAGGACCTTGAAGTGAATTGTATGACACTTGTATGTCCTTCCAGTAGTTCCACATTTTGGAAAACTGTAGAATAATCACTGAAGATTAGTATTTAATCAACTTTGTGACCTAATAGTGTAACAAGCTGATATTAACATATTTGATTTTTTTTATTTAGTTAAAAACTTTGTTTTTGATTTGTTCATCAAGGAACGGAAAGCTGTAGTGAAATTTTATTTAGGTAACTAATTTAGCTTTAAATTTAAATAATGGCATGTTTTCCAGGATATATACTCCTTTCCATGAAGAAACCGATGATCCCGGTACAAAAGCATGGCAGTCAGTCGTAAATGTTCTAATCTTCATGTGTTTCATCATCGTTATGACGATCGTTCTTATCGCTCTCTACAAATATCGGTGCTACAAGGTGAGTTATGATAACGTATCTAAACACTGGATTAAACGTCTACAATTAAATCGACTAACTTGCGAACGAAAGTTGTCGGCAAGATTTCCGACAACTGGTTTTGTCTGAACTTTTGTTGCGTACACACACGATATTCATCAGAAATATGGATTGAAAAACTTGTGACTGTGACCAACAAGAACTACTTTCCCTAAAATATGAGGGTGACCTGACCCTCTTTGATTTAGCGTTTTTGATTTTGGAGCCAATGTTTTAGTGAATTGTTGCCTAATTCTTTAGAGTTTTATCATTTTTGTTTTCATAATTATTGTCTCTTAAAATTTCTTGTAGCCATTAGGGTCAGTTAATGACACTAAATAACAAATTTGAAACTTCACTGAAAAATATTATTAATTTGTTAATTAATTGTGTGTTAAAATACATTAAACCGCGATCTAGTCAATAAGCTTTGCCATTAGAGGGTTGATTATTTAAATTCTTTATTTTCGGTAGATATAAAACAGTTCTCTTGCACATCTGGTAGTAGATCTTGGCAAACAACCTAAAATATTGTTAATTTTACTATTTCAGTTACATTTTTTCAATTCATAGGTAATACATGGCTGGCTGATTTTGTCATCTTTATTGTTGCTGTTTTTCTTTTCCTATGTTTATCTTGGGTGAGTACATAGTTTTGCCTACACTTTAATTCAAGGCACAGCAAGAGGATAGATTGTTGTATTGTACCGTTCAAGGATACATTGAAATATTATTAGAAACCGCATAATCATATTAGTAAGATACGTCTGTCATTAATTGAATCAATGAGTTTTATAAGCTCAGAATTTGTAATCTAAAAAGCTTGAGCTAGTATAGTACAGTAAGTCCTCGCTTAACGAAGCTAATGCTTTCCAGTAAATGCGACGTTATGCGAAACACCGTTAAACGAAGCCAAGACTTCCATAGAAAGTAATGTAAAAGAATTGAGATACGTTCCAGAAGCAAACATCACTGCTACTTAAATCATATTTTTCAAAGATTTTTGTGAATTTTACTCATGTTTCTACTGATTAATTTTTTTTTGCTTTCTTGTAACCACCTATATATCTTGCTTACCTAGCTAGTGGTATCTCTTTCATTAACATTTAAGTCTATGGAGCGGTTAAACAATAAAGACTGTAGTAGAGTCAAAGTCAAGCCCTGGAGCGACCTTGGAAGTTTTATCTCTTAGTCTGGCTGCTATAGCAGCAGGTTGCAAATAGAATTCTTTTGCATAAAGTTTGCTCCAAGGTCTTGCTTGATGCAAATGGCCAGTATATACTAGTCAGTCAGGAAGGAAAAACATCTACTTGTACAATAATTGCACTGTTTACATTACCACTGCATTTTTAGAATGGAATATTGCAATATGTACGGTTTTAGTGCATCAAATTAGATGCATTTAATGCATCAATGTTGTTGATAATACAAAAATTGGTTTCGAGCAAACTAAAAAAATTGTCGTTAAAATGAAATGGTATGTCATTAAGTGAAAAAAAGGGTGTCAAATGTTCATCGTCATTAAAACGAAGCATCACTAAAAGGACTTACTGTATATAAGCACGTACTTGAGCAATGAGCTTGTTTATCTACTTAGCATGTAAAATTATTAAATTAAATGGTAATTGGCCAGGCACTCCACCAATCAAAGTCACCCTTATTTTAATCCATTAATGAGATATGATTTCCTCACTACTACCAACCATGTTTAGCCTACGCATTGCAGATGTAGATAAATTTGCATGATTGTTAAAGGGCCTGGTAAGGAAATTATAGAAATTTTAGCACACCACGTAACCTGGCCGTGTGACACAAAATACCGCACAAGTTTCAAAAATCTCTATAATGTCAAGAATACAAATGTTTCCAGGTTGCACTAATGCCTTGTGGAGCTTACAGCACTTTACTATGGCCCAGTGCATTACTGTTACATATATGTAAATGACTTCTTTGCGTCTGTAAATGTATATGAGCGAAAATGACTTCTTGGGTACAAAAAACGTCTTTGGTTACTGATGTCTGTTTACCGATCTTTGGTGACCTCGTTACTGTACTCATTACATCATTCATCTTGCACAACCAAAAATGGCGGTTCTTCAAATTTAATACTGCTAGCGAAGTGATAAAAAATAAAAAAGCAAATGTTACAGTAAGCTTATAATAAGATAAGTTGAATATTTGTAATGAAAATAGGATTTTGTGTTGAAAAAGCTTATATTATAGTGAGGGTTAAGTTCGACTTTAATTTTTAATGGTAAATAACACAAAACAAACTTCTGTCTTAATAATATATGTGAAACTATACATTACAGTGAAACTTCGTGTAGAGAGGCTTTAAAGGACAAGAAAATGGCGGATCAAAGTAAGCCTCCGAAAATTTGCAATAAAAAATTATATCACCCAAGTATAATTTTAAGCAAATAAAGTACTCACGTTTTCGCATTTACTCCAATTTTTGTAAAATATTTCAACTGCTGCAGTAAACGTTGTCGCAGACATCTTTCATTTAGTCCGCCAATTGAAAAGCCAGCATGTGACTGATCACGTGGCATGACATCACTCGAACACAGTCGCAGTGAGTTCTGAGCATGTGTTCTATAAAAATTTGTGTTGTGGTTCTGTAACACCATGTAATATGGCGCTACTGTGACAGTCTCGCAGGAGCAATTAAAATGAAAACAAACAGGAAATTCTTTTAACGTGAGTCTGATAAACGCTTAAGATTGCCTCCAACCGTTATAATTCTTCAGCGGAAATTTTCTGAGACTTGCTTTAACTAGGCCTTTTTTTGTCCTTTAACACAGGTTCTTCTGAACCTGTTATCCAATCCCATTAATAATTCCTTTCTGTTTTTCATAGTTGTTCATCTCTACAATGTATGAATCCAGTATACTAAATTTGCTCGTAGAATACTATTAAAACTAAAACAAGTCGCATCTTGTTTATCTTATTGCGTTTAGTTGTGTGCAAATATTGATGGTTTTTCTCAGTTTTTTTGTTTTTAGTGTTGTATTGATGGCATACAATATCCCCATGGACTTTATTACTGTAGCTTTTGTGATTTGGAATTTTGGTGTGGTGGGTAAGTTGTTTTGCGTATTCTCTTCATCTTGATTCTCTTCCGTAACTGCACTCCCCACATTCACTTGCACCATATTTCTTACAAAATATATCTACAAGCTTTGATCTTAAATTAAACGATCACCAACTTTATTGCTTGCTCCCTTTTCTGTGCAGACAATAATTGTTACCAGAAATTTACAGTACTGGCAATGCCATTTATCAAATTTATTATTTACTTTGCAGAAGCTAGTGCTCTTTTTACTGTGACGAATGTCTCATTTTACTTTGTGATGGTATTTTGGAAAGGTTAAATTTTAAACTTCAGAAAATCTGCACTTATCGAAGTCTATATGTTTGCTTGCATCACAATTTAACGTTTACTTGTGTGTCCTTGACAAAATTACTACTTTTACCAATGTTTGTCTAGACATGTTGATTCCTAGAAGCTGGCTGTTTCCTGTATCTATTGCAGTACTTTACAAATGATCAAACAGTTTTTTGGCTGTTTCTTTATGCAATGTATGCTTTATTAATTTCGTAACTTGCCTGGACCTTTCAATAGTGAACGAGCGACTACCAGGCAGATGCCTTGTCAGCCATATTTCACTCGGCAAGTCTTCTTGTGGAGAGAAAAATGTCAGCCGACATGTGCAGGTCTTCAAATAAAGGTTTTTTGTATGGACAAGTTACAGTGCAAGGACAAGAGAAATAATTAGAATTTCTTAAATACCGTGGCACTCTTTCAAGTCTTTCTCTATGCCTGATAACAGTAATAACAATAATAGACATCGAAACTGTTAGTAATATCAATTAATAATATGACTGGTGAAACGCATATAATAAAAAAATAGCGGAAATCAATGTATGTCACTAGGAAATGCAAACACCAACAACTACATATACAACGACAATGAATAAAAACACAGCCGCAGCACATGTAAACACGATTTGTTTGACAGCTGTGCCTTATGTTTAACAAACCCAAAAATACGCTCATGCAAATAAAGTGTCATCCGGTCAGTTAGATCCATCACAATATTTTGCTGGTTGTGAAGTAAATTTCTGATTTTTCTTTTCAATATTCTTCTCTATCGTCCATGCTACACTTCCAGCAATGTTTTTCTTAATTTTCCAGGTATGGTGAGTATACATTGGAAAGGACCACTGAGGTTACAACAAGGTTACCTCATCGTTGTCAGTGCCTTAATGGCCTTAATTTTCATCAGATTCCTGCCAGAGTGGACCACTTGGGTTTTGTTAGGCGTCATCTCTATATGGGGTATATAAATCGACTGTAGTTTACCTCCAGATATGAATAATTGGATTTAAATTTGACAGCAGTTATATCACCAAGCTCAAGATATATTACTGAGCAAACTCTGTACTTTATTAATTTCTCATAATATTAGAATAATAATCAAATGAACTCGATTATCTGTTTTTTTATGGCAACCATCACTTAAATATAACTGTTAATATTCAAGTATTTAAGCATGTATAGAAATTTATACTTCTAACTCAGCGCTTCTAACCATTATATTAGTTTAAATTATTTACTTAGTAATATTAATATCATTCTCAACATTATGCTGTGTTACATAGTAATATTAATGTCATCTCAACATTATGCTATGTTACATAGTAATATTAATGTCATCTCAACATTATGCTATGTTACATAGTAATATTAATGTCATCTCAACATTATGCTATATTACATAGTAATATTAATGTCATCTCAACATTATACTGTGTTACATAGTAATATTAATGTCATCTCAACATTATGCTATGTTACATAGTAATATTAATGTCATCTCAACATTATGCTATGTTACATAGTAATATTAATGTCATCTCAACATTATACTATGTTACATAGTAATATTAATGTCATCTCAACATTATGCTATGTTACATAGTAATATTAATATCATTCTCAACATTATGCTATGTTACATAGTAATATTAATGTCATCTCAACATTATGCTATGTTACATAGTAATATTAATGTCATCTCAACATTATGCTATGTTACATAGTAATATTAATGTCATCTCAACATTATGCTATGTTACATAGTAATATTAATGTCATCTCAACATTATGCTATATTACATAGTAATATTAATGTCATCTCAACATTATACTGTGTTACATAGTAATATTAATGTCATCTCAACATTATGCTATGTTACATAGTAATATTAATGTCATCTCAACATTATGCTATGTTACATAGTAATATTAATGTCATCTCAACATTATGCTATGTTACATAGTAATATTAATGCCATCTCAACATTATGCTATGTTACATAGTAATATTAATGTCATCTCAACATTATGCTATGTTACATAGTAATATTAATGTCATCTCAACATTATGCTATGTTACATAGTAATATTAATGTCATCTCAACATTATGCTATGTTACATAGTAATATTAATGTCATCTCAACATTATAGTGTGTTACATAATAATATTAATGTCATCTCAACATTATGCTATGTTACATAGTAATGTTAATGTCATCTCAACATTATGCTGTGTTACATAGTAATATTAATGTCATCTCAACATTATGCTATGTATGTATCTAGCCTGTTAGCAGTCATACTATAATGCTTCTACTGTTTGTTTATTGTCTGCACTTTTCTAAGTATTGCATTCCATTGGCAAGAACGTTTATCAATTGAAAAACTCTTTGTTTAAGCCATATTATAATCTTTGTTATTCAACAAAGCTATGTTTAAACTAAATTTGACAACCATTGTGCGAATGAATTACTCTGCTGTCATGATAACAGTTTTTTGTAATGTAATAGATGGGAAAACAATTGATTTTGGTATCATTGCAAAGTCACATTGAATGGTGTCTGTTAGTAATTGAACTGTGATTTGTCTTTTTTGGCAGATTTGGTTGCTGTACTTTGTCCAAGAGGTCCATTACGTATTTTGGTTGAAACAGCTCAGGAACGAAACGAACCCCTTTTTCCAGCTCTTATTTATTCCTGTAAGTTGTCAAAAATCACTTATTAAAATTAACTACTAGTGTTAAAGTTCGGAGAACTTTGTGTGACTGGCTGTGCTTGAAATTGGGCCAGAGTTACAGTATCTCATTAGAAATTAATGATTAGACGATGATGTTGAATAAACTCCGCACCTTGCACGAAACATTGTTCTGCATTGTGTTTTCAAACTGCTTTTTTTGTAGTCTGTAATTATTAAACTTATAATTAATATTTTTTCTTAATTCTGCTAAAATGCATACAGAAAAATGACATAAAATGTATTTTTAAGTATAGACACTTAAAGTTTGACAACATTTGCTAGTGTATCTAAGCTGCGCAGAAGAAGGTTTAAAGGGTCAAAGTTGATTTGCAAAAAAATGTTGAATTTTGTTAAAATAAAAATTTGTGTTCTACTGTGCCTTAAAAACTCACATTTACAAAACTTTTACTAAACTAATGTGGATAGTTTTTTTCATATCAAGTTGTTCATTATAGATAGGTAACAAAATTGATAACAACTAAAAAACCGTATTTATTAATCATTCAAATGCCCCATCATATTTTCGTGTTTTACACTTGAGTCAAACAAAAATTCTATAATCTTTGTAAAGTGCTAAGCAGCCACCAGTTAGATATTGACCACGATTGTATACTATGTTAATGATTATTACTTTTTTCGCGTCTATGTTGTATTGCTAAATGTAGTACAGCTTCGTTTATTGTCTACCACGGTAATAGTCAGAGCGCTTGAAATTTTTTCTCATCTATCTCGATAGATGGCACAAGTGTGCTAACATTCCTGATTGGTGGATTTTTTCAATTTTCAGCTGCAATGGTGTGGTCAGTAACAATGGCTAAAGAGCACCATGGGAGTGGCGACGCTCCAGAAACTGGTACGATTTCTATAAAACTTTGTTGGTAGTTTTTGTCTTTTATTCTCGGCATACTTTCTCTGTTTTTGTTTTCTACGCTGCATAACATTTTTGTCAGAATTGCGGAGTTTTATCTTTTTTGTCTCTTCCTTTAAACAAAGTATATTTAGTACTTATGTTAGACTTTGAATTGGGTGCATATATTTTCCAGAGAATTTGATGTGCTATTTTCTAATCTGTTTCATTTTTACAACTTATCTCTCATTCCGGCAATAATACGATGATATGATAATAGTGCAATAAATGATAATAATAACATTTGGCTCGTAGTTCTCTAAAAACTGAAAACTAACACTTTCTCGGGATTTTTATTCTGATACTTAGCATTGTTGGCCTAGATTAAATTATCTGTTGTTCTAACTGTCAACATTGAAGTGCTACAGTACAATACCAGGTAACATCGATTATTCTCTACGTATGGGTAATGTAAACTCATAAAAAGAATGAGCTTTCAACCTTTATTTAACTAGTATGATAGTTTTGAATACAGTGTACTCTGTTATTGCATACCACGGATGTTTTGTCCGGCCCAATTGTCTGCATTACTAAGTGTTTAAAAGTTTTTTATTGTGTATGTTTACTTTTGCCATCTATTTGCAAATTAATTTGCTGTTAAACTTAATCCGGCATTCCTAGTGCAGCGACAAAGTTGTTGGGCATGCGGCATGCCGAGTTGTTAATATGATATGCCATTAAGTCATCTTGTTTACTGCAGTATAAAAACAATGAGTCACTCCGTCATTGGCTTGGCACCCGGTTGTTTTATGTACGTATGCAGGAAACACGCTGCTGAGATGTTTCATCAGCTGATGCATCTTACTTCTACTGGAAAAACTTTTATAGAATGAACAAACAGAAATTTTGTGTAAAGAAAATCGACTGGCTTCTTTAATCTCATTTTTACTTTACTGAATATGTTACGTAAAGTGACAACTGAATGTGTACACGCAATTAAATATGAAACGTTGTATAATTTCTAGTTTATTGAAGTCGCGTACTTTTCATTGAATTTAAATATCCTGCAAAGTAGCTGATGCTTGACAAGTTGACGGCATCTTCTAAAAATGCTTCGCTGCCTTCGCATCCTTTATGAAGCCACATATTGTACATTGTTTGTAACTTTTATTGTTAATACATGTTTGTCCCTCTAGTAGTCAGTTACAGAGTACTTTTTTTTGGTTCCTAGTAGGTTCACTATAATAATGTTATACTGTAATTGTCTGACTCCATTATCGTTGTCGTCACCCTTGTTTTTGGTGCTGTTTACTGTTTACAGTTTATTCACTGTTTCCACCTTACAGATGCAGCTCAAGCAGACGGCAGTGTAGCTGCTGGTTTTGAACCGGGGTGGGAGGAACAGGGCGATGCCCGGAACCGGCGGAGGATGGACAGAAGACAGGAACAGCTAAGTACAAGTTCTGAGACCGCTCGTGCCGCTGTGCGAACTCTAAATGAACAGCAGCATGCTCCGCAAGAGGGCAGCGCTGAGGACGAAGAAGAAAGTATGTGTATCTTAAATCATGTATTAAAATGTGATTTAATAAATGAATTAACAGTAACTGATTGAAAAATTTTACTTTAACAGCATCCCATAGAAGAATTTCTTTGTGTACTAGCAGATCGACCTGCATGATTGCTCAGTGGACATATATTTAATGTAATATTTAACTACTCAATGTAAGTAGTTGTGGTAGGACCAGTACTCTTTTAAGATAAAATACTTTTCTGACTCTGTACCATGTACCCACATGCAGTATGGCATATAAAGTGCTAAAATCGTTTTTGAATCTGGCTGCTTCTCATCCATTACCTGACCAGACTTGGCATTGCTTAACTTTACTTTGATCACTGAGTGACAAGTTAACCACTTGGCTGTTCACCTCGCTAATATATAGATGCTGCTATTTAAATGTCTTGTGTTAAAAAGACTCCTGCCATGTACTAAAAAGACTCATTTCATGTGTTAAAAAGACAGATTTTTTTACGGACATGTTTCATTTTATTACTCACTCATGTTATTTTTCAGGAGGTGTTAAACTAGGATTAGGTGATTTCATATTCTACAGCGTTCTAGTAGGCAAAGCTTCTTCATACGGTGATTGGAACACAACTCTAGCTTGCTTCGTGGCTATTTTAATTGTGAGTAAAACACTGCAGTAAATCCTTGCTTAACTACTCCTTGCTTGTCAACAGTTTGTTTCAACAACAACAAACCTTTTCCCTCTTTTCTCACTTAACGATTAATGTTTCGTTTGACTGTGATTTTTTGCTTGTTACTAACTGCAGTCTGTAGAGCATATCTTTTTGACTTCATTGCCTGATTTGTATTAAATTTCGTCTTGTACTACGCAATATGCTAGCAAGATTGATAAGTGCATTATCAGCCATATTTTATGAAACTAACGTTATAAAAATATAAAAAAGTACCAAGTTAAAAGTGACATTTATAAGCTGACATTTCGATTCTGCCAATTAGCATGTATTTTGTATTAAAATTAGGCCGAGTTAATTAGTTGGCTTTATTTAATTTGCAGCACTATGTTAGAGTTGCACTACATTAGCATTTTCTCCACTTATTTTTCCAACACGGCTACGCAATGACAAACCATGCTTCAATAACGTAGTAATAAATGCAAGCTGTAAAATTTTAAAACGCTTTTAACCAGAAGCTCGTACAAAGCCAATGTCCATTACAGCTTCATTTATCAATAGTTACAACTTTATATTGTAATTAAGAATCTGCATTGATTATGAAGTTCAAAGTCCGTTCAATGTACTGCTAGATCAGAACTCACTAGTCGTGAAATCACAAGATCTTGGAGAGTAAAAGTGTGAAAATACAAAATAATACTGAAAGTACAACATAACAGTATTTAATTTCGCTTTTAATTGTGTTTTCCGGGAGAATTTGTTTAGTTTTGCATTTGCACTATCAGTGAAACTGTATATGCACATTTCACAGTGAGACCTGTAAACCTAGCACAAAGCACAAAATCCACATAATATTAATTATTATTGAGTTCTGACATCGAAATTTGGGAGACAATAAGCTATTCTTGCCTAAAAACTTAACACCTGAAATTCTGAGTGCATTTTACAGTGAGTTTTTAGCTGTGTGAGAATAAAATTTACAGTGGACTAAAAGGTGCAAAAGTTTCTTTAATTATGTTATCAAAATGGAACTTGTTTCATCCATCTGAACATTTTTTCCGTATCTTTTCGTGCTTCATTGTAAACCTAAAAGTAAATTATGTAAGTCCTATTTAAAGTGAAGTCATAAATCAAATTCAAGTAAGATACATTTAATTGCAGTCACACCATTCTTATAGGAGGTGAGAGTCCTCTAGGGAGTGTGTTGACAAGCAGCTATTACATTTTTCTAGCTTGAAGTTTAAAGAAAAACAGGATGATTTTTCATATCCTACCTCATTTTCAAGTATGGTAAAAAGTATACATTTTAATACCAATAATATTGCAAAAGCATTTCTGATAATTAAATAACAAAATAATAGATTAGAATCTTAACGGTGTGGCAAGCCCAGCTATTGATGACATCACAAACGAACATAATTTTTAACAGCAAAAACATTCCATGAGCATGTATCAAAAGCGAAAATTGAAGTACAGTGCTACTGTGAGAGATTTGATGTGTTGTACTAAGCTCAGCAAGTTTTAAGATAAAGATTCAAATTTCAAATTTAACGCCCTCTGCTCACGCATGAACTGTCGAACGTGTGTAATTCGTCACAAACTAACACATCTGAACTGAGAGATGCGGCACCTATTTTTGTGCAACGCGTTTCTGAAATGTAGGTGCCAGTGCCCATCTAACTAGCGAATGGCAAAATGCACGTAACAGTGAAGAACTAGTGGCGCGAATGCGAAATTGCATTTGTGTGGTAATACTTCTTTTACATAGGTTATTCTCGAAAAAATAGTATTTTTCCTTTCAATATTTTAAAGAGTATATAGTTTTGTCCTACAGATTAACATTGATCCGGTTTTCCATTAATGACTGTTTATGTGTTTCAGGGACTCTGCCTAACACTGCTATTGTTAGCAATTTACAAAAAAGCATTACCAGCTTTACCGATATCAATCACATTTGGACTTATCTTCTACTTTACGACATCGTTGATTGTGCGTCCATTTGCTGATAGTTTAGCAAGTGAGCAGGCTTACATTTAGCGGGCAATGTTGTCTAGTTTTCTGTAAAGAAGCATCATTTGATGAAATTTAAATTATTCACAGTTAATGCACAGAGTCATATATATAGATATAGATCTACATTATGTATTATGCAATGATTGTGTGATAACACAAACATGGAGACAAATAAAATTAAATCAAGTCAGTTTGCAAATTTGCTGCTTTATGTCATAATCCTGTAATATGTGTGCCTGCGTAGCAAAATCGTCCATAAGTCGGCAATTAAAATTTTCTAGTTATCCACATATCCTGAATCTCCATTTCATGAAGATCATTTTGATACCAAGCTCATTGCTCTATGTTATTTCTAAGCTGAGATAATCCAGGTTGAAGTTGAGGTAAAAGCTATGCACTAAAAAACATAGACTTGAGAAAATCACTGTTAAAGTTAGCCATTGTTTTTTGTTGCGTTTCTATAAAGCACTTAGCAACAACTGTACGAAAATATGTTTGCTGTGGACTTTGTAAGAGCACATTGAAGTTATGTTTAAATTTAGTAGATGACGAAAATTTAGGCTTGACAACAGATAAAACCCGAAGCAAAATGACTGCTTCCACGAGCTACTATCGTAGTTTGAAAATGCAAGTTTTTTTGCAATTGCAATACTAGTTTCTAGGCAGAGAAATGGGCATGGGGTTATAAAATAGAAATTAGCATGGGGTTACATTTTTAGTATTTTTTGGACATTCTGTTGATAATTTGATGCTAGAATATAAAAGTCCAATATATTTAGCATTTGTTTTTATAAAAAACGAAAAAGTAACATTAGACGAAAATTTTGATGCATTTGACTTTGAAGCATCATAGCGTAGTTTTAACCGTGCTGACTTAGATGGCGCTTAACAGACTCACTTTGGGATGAAAGTGTTCTGACCCAATTAACAGACTGAATCTATTAGCTGACGCTTGCTGTATTGCTACTAGTACTTTTCTCTAAGAAGTACAAATAATCACTCTTCAGCTAAGTCTGCAAGAGTTTTAACTGTTAGGTTTTCACACTTGTGTTCTATTTGTCATTGTCAACTCTTATGCTCTTAGTTGCTCTGTGACATTTACGTTTGTAAAGTTGCAAATTCTTAGGCAACGAGTTTAATTGCACCAGGTAAGCGAGCGACGGATTCAGGGCAAAACAGATAAACATTCCTGCTTAGAAACAAAACTGTGATTAATAAAAAATGCCCGGTATTGAAATGAGAAGACGTGCTTGACATTGACACCTTGTTTTTAGCATGCAAATGTAAAATATGTTAGGTTTGAGCATTATCTTATGTCAACTAAGCACAACTGTTTCGCAGCCTGAATGTAGAAATAACCTGGGCTCTACCACTAGGCAAACTAAGGTGCCAAAATTTTGGGGTACCAAATTCTCGAAATAATTCTTTAATTTTTAAGTTTAGCGTATGTTTAACATAGGGTATATCTAGTTGCCAAAATGCATAATTTAATGAAACTCTTGCGTTATTTTGCTGTCCAAATATATGCTCCATCCACACTAAAGCGGACCTCTGTTCCCTCAGCAAAACACTTTCTGTTTTTACTTTAAATGGCTTCCTAAGATTATGTCATTGATACAGATATTGCTCATGTGTTACTCTGCTTTTGACCACAGTTGTATGAGTAGAGTAGGAGAGAAAGTAACCACTCCTTGATTTGATAAAAAAGTTTCTTGCAATAGCGCATACCTAATTATGGTAGATAAATAAATCCATAAGAATCGAAGGATAATCTTGGAAAGGGAAGGTAAAAAAGCCGGCGGACACCGACCAGCAAAAAGATTCACTAATGAATTACTTGCAACCAGGCCAGAGTTATGGCTGTGAAAATGATTTAACTAGGAAATTGTGCATATGAAAAAGAGGAGTTAGTGTTTCAAAAAAATTCGGATGAAAAGACTGAGAGAACATACATAAACATACATACAAGAGTACCCACATGCAAGAGTACACACATGCAAGAATACATACATGAACTTACACACGAGAGTACATGCATGATCATACATACATGAACATACATACAAGAGTACATACGTGAACATACATACAAGAGTACATACATGAACGTACATGCAAGAGTACATACATGAACATACATACAAGAGTACATACATGAACATACATACAAGAGAACATACATGAACATACATACAAGAGTACATACATGATCATACATACAAGAGTACATACATGATCATACATACGAGAGTACATACATGATCGTACATACATGAACATACATACAAGAGTACATACGTGAACATACATACAAGAGTACATACATGAACATACATGCAAGAGTACATACATGAACATACATACAAGAGTACATACATGAACATACATACAAGAGTGCATACATGAACATACATACAAGAGTGCATACATGAACATACATACAAGAGTACATACATGAACATACATACAAGAGTACATACATGAATAGTGTGCGGTAGAAATTGCAGACATTTTAATTGTTTCTGAAGACAAGTGGCTCACAAACTTAACTTCAACTTTAATTAACACAAACTGTAGATGGGTAATTAACTACAGTTAATTTGTACACTATAATACATGTATAAGCCTAATACGCGGGTACCTTTTGTTACATACAACAAAAATTCAAGGAGAAGGGCTTGGCAGTTTGGAATGGTTGCTAAAAATACTTTTTCCTTGGGAGTAAAACTACCTAGAACTGGCGCTGGAGATGACAACAGTAAATCTGTTTCTTTAGTCAGAGTGTCTGCTAGAGTTTACAAAATCTTAATAGTGAGAAAAAAGATCAGTGACCAAAGTATATATGTAGATTGGTATATTTCTTGCTTATTGGTAATCGTACGAAACATTGTGTGCCATTGTTACATATATAATAGTCTGAATTGCTAATTACAGTATCATTATGCATGAAATTTTTGTAGATTTTGTACATTGGAAATAATTGGCAAGTTTCTCAAATTTATTTTAGCATCACCTGATCATGTTAGCAATAGGATGTTATAAAGAATTTCCGCGTATCAATTTTGATAGATTTCTTAATTTTTTTTATTATAATACATCTAATATAGACGTACAAACAATTTAGATGTACGTGTAATTTAGATGTGCAACTACATTTAAAGCCTGATTATCTGTGACACTGGTAAATATGTTATAATAAACTTGCGAATTTTTTGCTATAATAAAACTGTACTTTAAAAAAAGCGATTACTGAAAGGCCGTTAATAGACTAAAACTAAATTAGGCTAATTAAACCGATATTTAGTGCAAACACGTTATATTGTTCATGTGTGTTGAAATTGCTGCTGCTGCTTCTGTACTGCTATACTAACAGTTTGCTGATGCTGTCATAAATACTGACGTGTCTATTACATGTAAAATATTGTAAATATTTAAATAATTTTGTAAATGGAATGTTTTGAATAAAACTTTGAAAACATCTTTGTTATTGACTTGCATTAAACAATAATATCTGCATTTTCTGTATTATCGTGTATTTTATTGATAAGAAACAGTTTAGTTTATAAAAATTTAACGTCAGTGTTGCCGACCCTGACGGTTTGGTTTTGAGGTAGTCGAAACGGTTAGGGGTGAGCATCGAACATTTGAATCGAATACAGTTCGAATCGAATTTAAACGAGTTTTTTTAGTTCGATTCATGGCGTTTATTAAGCACAGACGATCGTTTCGACAGCAACTTTATTATCAGTGCTAGAAATCGAGCCAACACAAATAACTAACACATTTATTAACAAAATATAGTTACAAAATCAAGAGTGAAATTTAAATTGTCAAAATTCAAGTGGAAATAGCTAGAAAGAGGTTCATAAAGAAAATGTAAAAAATTGTACCTTATACATGAGATTCAGGGGGGAGGCAAATATCACAATTGACGTGCACAGACTTTCAAAAGGGCGGAGCTCAACTAAAATGAGGGAGAGAAAGAGAATAGGAGAGGAAGAGTATTAGAGAGAAAGGAGAAGAGACAATGGAAAAAAGAGGAATAGAAAGGCAGAGAAAGAGAGCGAAGGAGGAGATGAGAGGCGTATAAGAAGCTAGAGGGAGAAGCAAACGGAGAAAGAGAAGGCTAATTATCCTACTAAAATAGTAGATTTAACAATTAAAAAAGTAACCGTGATTTTTCTGTCAACATTTTTTTCTGTGAAACGACTTTTCTAGGAAAAATACTGACTCCTGTCAATCCTCATGAAGACTGAAGTTTTCATTTTAAGTAACGAGAAGTAGAAACGAAAAATATGATTAAAAATCTGGCATGTCACATAACCCGAAACATTTGTATATCTTTGCTTTCACATGTAAAAAGTATATCCCAAAAAATTCACCATAACTCTCCATATAAAGTTATATATTATTACCTATCATTACACTTACCTGTTTATGTAATTTGAAAAAAATCTTAATAATGTAAAGCACAAAAGCCCTCCACTTACATGAGCTTAAAAATTTCGTCTTCAAATTTTATACCACTTGCGTACTGTCTTTTTGCATGCAGGGCTTGCATCGGCAGTAATGCCGTATAAAACTTGTAAATTTAAAAGCCCGCGGTGACTGTTAGGTGCATTCATTATGACGAAAAGTCATTTGAAACTAATATAAGTACTATAAGCGAAGTAATATAGCTTTCCACAGAAAGGTTTTTGGGACATAGGTTAACATTTCCTTTTTTTCCCGTGATTTACGTTTGTGTAGGTGACGTCATGTAATGACGACCTCGAAACAGTTTCGCGAGAGATTTAAAATGAAAACGAACTAAAATTCCTTTTAACGCGAATATGATATATGCATAAATGAGCTGTGAAGTAATATAATTTTTAGGGAGATTTTTCTGAAACTTACTTCTGGTACCACTTGTCTTGTGCTTTAAAATATTCGCGCCATCTGATAAAACGTCACTGCATCGCTATCCCAGTGTGCACCACTGATTCACCTAAAACACATTACTGATCTCACTGACAATACAAAGTTATTTATTATTACTTTGATTAGTTAGCGAACAGCCTGCTACGAATACTTTGATTATCTTTTCAAACTTTATGCAATGTTATCTAAACTTGTTTCTAACGGCTTATGCATGCACCTAACGGTCATAGAGGGAGAGTAAAGAGGACCTGTTAACCTATGTTAAAAGCAATAGATTATGATAGATAATTATGTTGATGAATGCTGGCATGAAGCCAGTTAAGGAGTGTTGTCACGTGAGTAAGCGATTCAAAATCGAGGTGTCGAAGCTCCGTGCACGATATATAAGCCTTGTGATGCGCCCAGCTCAGGGAATTGGATTGAGCCTGGGAGCCGGAGCAGAGCAAGCTAGATCAGGGGGCCTGGCACTACTATCTGTTATATTTATTGTGTTTGATGTTTAATAAACGTGTAGTTTTATAATCAGACTCTTCATAGTTTTGCCATCCCTAAAACACCAATAATCAGCTATACACAACCAATACAACGAAGTAATTTTACTGGGAGTTTAAATTTACAAGTTTCATATAGCAATAAATACGCCTTCGCCTACTTACAATGACATTTTTATTCAATGTTTTGTCTAACAACTCATTGGTGGGTTGAGTTGCGGCGTCACTCTTGACAGAATGGCTTCACTTTTATCAAGTTGGGTGTTCGTCTTTAGTCTCCACATTTTCCACCGTGTGTGGAGTCTGCTAGGTAAGCTGATGGCAATTAAGAGACTACATTTTTTGACGCGAAGTGGAGGGTATCATCGTCTGCTGACTTTGTTTAGTTGAACTTCTGTTTTTCTTGAGGTAAATTTGTAGAAATGTCGACTACATACAAAGCGAATAGTATGGGAGCACTGATCTGGTTGTAACACTTTTGAACTTGCTGTGACTTTATCGTTTTCTTATCGTATTCGTACCCCACGGCTCAATTTGTCACAAGGTTCAGTGGACGCCAGGAAGAAACGGCATGCATATTAACTGCTTACACTGACAGGCTTACTGTGACTAAAAATTCAATACAAAACTACTGTAATCTTAGTTTAAAATTAATAGTCTACTTATCGCGCTTAATGTTTAATGGTTAAATTACGCGTCGTGTATTTACAAACTAGTGGGAAATTTCCCCAATGAAGGAAAAATTATGTCAACCTTCTTGTAAAAGACGTCCTCGAAGACTGTGTGCGCTGCAAGTGAAACGTACCTTTCTTGATGAAAGCTAGCCAACAAAACGGTTCAATTTAAACTTAACTTTAATATAACGTTATTATTGCTGGAAAAATTGAATTGTCTCTGCTACACCTGCTACTGATCAAGCCGTGCTTAATGACTGCAAAGTACGCTCTGTGTTTCTTTAAAGTTTTCCTTCATTAACATTCGCAAAGGCTTAGACTACCTATACTAGGCCTTCATACATAGAACTGCGGGCTCTAGGCCTACGCAAGGCCTGCAAACATTCAACTACATGTACAATTTTTTGTACATGCTCTGTTGATCTACGCGTTTAACAACGTCAACCATCATGGATCACTGCAAAGCAAGTGCAGTCATGTTTATTACTTTCTTGGCATCAGCATTGTATGGTAAGTGATGATTGACAAGGACAGGTGAGTGTTTACCGGGTTCGATACTCGCCTTGGGTGTTTTCATGCTGACTATATTGTTGCGTTTTTCTGTGTGCTATTTGTCATAACTAATTCATGGCGTTGATTCGTTTCTCATAATGTTGGTAATGACAATGATGAAGCTGAACTTATCTTGGCTAAGATTAAATTGATTTTATCATAAATAGCTGGGTAAACCTGCAAGATATTGTACCAACTGGAATGTTCCAAGGAAAAGAAAAGTGAACAAAAGTTTGAAGTAACTAGTTAACTCTTTGCACACTTTGTGACGGGAATAAGATTCATTGCAGTTTGATTCAGAATCATTATTATTTTTTGGATACAGTAGTAGTAGTAGTAGTAGTAGTAGTAGTAGTAGTAGTAGTAGTAGTAGTAGTAGCAGTAGTAGTAGTAGTAGTAGTAGTAGTAGTAGTAGTAGTAGTAGTAGTAGTAGTAGTAGTGGTAGTAGTGGTAGTAGTGGTAGTAGTAGTAGTAGTAGTAGTAGTAGTAGTAGTAGTAGTAGTAGTAGTAGTAGTAGTAGTAGTAGTAGTAGTGGTAGTAGTAGTAGTAGTAATAGTAGTGGTAGTAGTGGTAGTAGTGGTAGTAGTGGTAGTAGTAGTAGTAGTAGTAGTAGTAGTAGTAGTAGTAGTAGTAGTAGTAGTAGTAGTAGTAGTAGTAGCAGCAGCAGCAGCAGCAGTAGTAGTAACATTTTACAAACGTAATTTTTAATGTATACAACGTTGAGTTAACCTACTAATACCATAAGTTTTAAACGATTATCAAAAATTTAAGACGACGACGATTACTTATGTAAATATTTCTGGCCTTTAAGTTAACACAGCTTTGTTTTTGTTGCAGGTTACTTATCATTACTGTCATTGTCATCATCATCATCATCATCGTCATCATCTAAGTCGTCATCATCATCGTCATTTTTGTCATCATCGCCGTTGCCATCATCACCATATTCCAGGTGTCCTGCTGGGTTTTTCCACTTGCAAGGCATGAAAAACTGTTCAAAATGGCTGAACTGTGAGGAATTAAAGAAAGTTAAAATGAAGAGGAAAAATTTTGTCATCGGAGGCTCAAAAACGGTAATTGTTAAAGAAAAGAACAAGTCACTCAGTATGTTATTTTACTGTTACATTATCATTTAAACTTAGGAAACTATAACAGAGAAGAACTACCTACAAAGCACAAAATTTAAAACACATTATCTCCGAATAGAAATTTTTAGGCGTGGAGGTTGCCGCCATTCACTTGAAAATCATGAAGTAACTGGGAGACTTCATGACGTTGCGTAAGCGCTTGGTGGATTTCCGTAAACGCGCGCTGCTTAAACTAATTCAAACTAAGGCAGGCTTCCTAAATGTTCACGCAAAAATATTGCAAAATTAGCTATCTAGTTTTAATTGTAAAAACTTATTATACTTTTGGTGAAGATTGACAGTGAAGAAGCTTGACCGCCCACGCATGAAATGATCGCGACTTTAAAGTGATTTTGCTAGTTACACGAGGCACTTATTGCATGCTAAATCTTTCTAACATTTTTCGTGAACATTGAAGTAAGCCTAACCTCCTAGAAGGCTCGACTTTACACCATTTTACATAATGAAAACAAGGAGTTTTGCCTTTCAACAGCGCTAGTGTCAACTAGCTCAGAAATTGACGGCTAATGACAAAGTAACTAAAAGTATACTGTGAAAACTTTTTTCCTGTTTACTTTTCCTGTTTCTTTTATAATTGATTCGGAATTTATTACATTCCCCTGCGTCTCCTTCATTCCTTATGCTCTCTCCTGGCTTATTTTAAATACACGGGGAAAATAATTGTGTGTGTGTGTGTGTGTGCGTGTGTGTGTGTGTGTGTGTGTCGTTGTTTTTACAACAAAGCAGCAAGAACATCAACATCGGCATCAGCAAAAGGGCAAAGCAGCAGTATCATTAACAATAGCAGCAGCAGCAGCAACAACAACAGTAGCAGCAGCAAGTTAAAGCAGCAGCAGAAAAATACACCAGTAACAGCAGCAACAACAACAACAACAGTAGCAGCAGCAGCAAAAGCAGCAATAGCAGCAGCAGCAACAGTAGAAACTGCAGCAGCAACAGCAGTAACAACAACGGAAATACCACCAGCTACTACGTCATTAAGAAGAGCAGTAGCAGCAGCATTAATAGCAGCAACAACGCTAATGAGTGATCAGTAGCATTACATTCACTTTTCCCTCTCGTCTGTGAGTTTTCTTTTTGCAGATTGACCTTGTAACGTGGAACAATCGGACAGTCGTCATGGCCACAATGCAAATGAAGCGCAAAGTAGACGGCAACTTGACGAAAATGTTAGAAAACTACATCAAATTCCAACACAAAGCCAACGTTGTTCAACTCATTGGTTACTGCAATAAAACGTTAACAATTTGTACTGAATACCATAAACTAGGTAACGCAAAGACTGTTGATAAAGTTCTAGAACAATCGTCAGTTAATGATACTGCTAGACGTCGTCTACAGTTGTGTATAGACTATGCAAAAATTGTTGATTTCTTCGACAAACAAAATCTTTATCAGTGCGACGCACAAAAATTGGACAAACTGTTGTCACAGTACCTCCTCACGGATGACCACCGGTTAATTCTCAATGACCTTGACGATATTAAACCTAGGGAAGCCAGATGTACGTATCTGAATCGTTCCATGGCTAGAGATCGGAGCATCGAAGCACCAGAGTCGAGATTATGGGACGATACTGAGTGCACTACTGTTGAATGTGCTGAAAAGAAGCGAGCCATCAAACATGCAAATGAAGTTTTTAGAATACCAGGCGTTTGCTTGTCGTTCTTTCTTGCGATTAAAAATGACCAAAACAAAAAGGGAAGATTTGCTTTTGCTGTTGATGCCCTAGCGCCTGTGCATCAGGCTTGTAGAGAGACAGATCCAAGTAAGAGGCCGTCAATAAACTCTGTTGTGGAATTTTATCAAAACGTACTGGCAAACAATCCAAAGTTTAAATAGTTTTTTGCCATCGCTATTAAAAATTAAATAAAATGTAGCATGCATAATAAATAAATTTCTGTGCATTTTGCCACACCTGTGTAAACTATTAATGACTATCATGAGGTGGAAGAAATGCAACTCGCTAGACTTAACAGTCATCACACGTATAGAATTATATAATAGATATAGTTGATATCCGGATCACATTCCTTACTATGTTTTTTCTTATTTAAATGGTCTTTCTAATCCTTATCACCGTTTAACCAAAGAAATCATAGATCAACAAAGTGCCTACAGAAATAACATCAGTTTTTTTTTCTGAGAAACTCGTGTTATACCAACTCACCTAAGTGGCATTCAGTGCTGCGAATCGCATCGATATCAGTTATTAAAATAATTTCTTTTTATTCAAAACTAAAATTATTTGGTTTACCTTGGTTTTATCAGTTTTATTTACCTTTTTCAGTTTTTTTCATACAGGGAAATGGTCCTATATTCTGTTTTCTGAATAGTATACATTTCGATTTTCTCAAATTAATCAACATATCATGATATTCTGTAATTTCTGTACAAATACCCAACACAACTTTTAGGCCTGTTAAGGAAGGAGTCAAAAGGGTTGCGTCATCAGCGTAACCAAACGAGTCCGTAAACTAATTTACAAGATGGCAACCAATTTACCAATGTATACTAAAAAAAGGACACCACATATTTAAATCTTAACATTTATCATGGAAACTTAATTACATACACATAATTTTATGGCGTTTTTAAGTATAATTTTTAAATTTAATGATTGACGTTTCTGTCTTTTTTTGTTTTTTTTTCGATATATTATTTTGATGTGTAATGTATTGAAAATATGTAACTAATATTATTACTGTACTGTATATATAAATTACATTAAATGTGTGTATGTATGTATTACATTAAATGTACTGTGTATGTGTTATGTTAATGTACTTTTTTGTGTACGAATAAAATAATAATTAAATACACTGGCTACCCTGTTTTATCATTGGTGGCAGTAAATTCGTAGGAATTAGTTCCAATCCACTGGACTCTTATTTTCTGATTTACGTAGACGCCGAGTAACAATGACAATGCCGAACAAAGCATGTTATATTTCTTTTCAAGCTTTGTAAAGAACGTAATAATTGCGATTCTATAAAAAGCTTCCGAAAAGCCAGTTAAACAGCAATATTATCTGTTTTCTTGTAAGCAAACTGTAGTTCAGAGCTAGACAGCAATTAATTAAACCTAATTAGCAAATTCCAGTCAAGAATTTTGATCAGACATGAAGAAAGTGTTATGGACTGTAATTACGTTTTGTACTATAGAGCTAGAGAGAAGGTTTTTGGCGGTGGGAATTAGTATGTATTGTAGTATATAATTTGAGGGCAATAGTCACATAGCGTTAAAAAGGAGTGTTAAGTGCACACAAAGCAATTGGGGGCCGTTAATAATGTGGTCACTATCTAGCCCAGGCAAACCATCGCTTTTGCGTTTTTTAAGCACTTTAATGGCCTCAAGTCATTTGTTCTATGCTCAACAGGTTGCTGAACACTTTATAATCATGATCGCAGTTTTTCTTAGTTCTCGCTCCATATCATCTTTCATTCACTACTCCCCCCCCCCCCACATTTATGTATATATTATCATTATTTCAATTATTAATCATTTCTTTAAAATTTCCACGTACAGTTTGGCCTGTCAAGCTATGCTTTTAGGTTCAAACTGTGTGCACCAAAATTACTCTGTAATGCAATTTGCACATGGATATGCTGCATAAGAATCTCTTTTGTAGTTTCTTATTGCATTTATATTTATATTTATATTTACTTCAGTTGAAAATTATCTGTATTTTTATTATAACTGTAAGGTACAGAGTGGAAATAAATAAATTTAAACTTAATATAGAGTTATGCAAATCATATCTTTCTTTACTGTTCTAACGCAGCCTATTAGCTTTGACCTTAGAATTAGCTAAATTAGCAAAGATAGAAGTATCTACTTTTCGGTTTGTATGACACTGTCAAAATCTAAGATGGTATTGCGCGAGAGTTCGCCTCCTAATTTCCGCAATGCTAGCATTTCTAGCTTTGTGTTTCTTTCCGGAATTTTCATTTTCAACTAACACTACACGGTACACCACATCACACCACACCACACCACGTCACACCACGTCACACAACATCACATGACACCACATCACACCACACCACTTCATTAATTTGAAGTAAATGAGGTATGCTCGCTATAATGACAGCACAACAACATTGTTTTTTGTATATTGCCCTTGCGTCATTTCTGCCAATAAATAACCTATTGTAAGTTCTTAATATTTTTGCAGCTGATCCTCTCTACGTACAACAAGCGACAGTACCAAGAGAATACGACGCTCACGGAGGTGAAGACGTACCAGTCTACGCACGAGGACCAATGGCACATTTATTTAGCGGAAATTACGAGCAACATTACATTGCGCATGCTCTGGCTTATGCTTCTTGCGTAGACGCAAATGCACTTCAGTGTTCTAAACCCCTCGTTGGTGACTGTGCCTCAAGAAGTTCTGTAATTCGAAATCAATCATCTGTAATCAGTATGATAGCAATAGTGTATCTGCTGATTTGTTAACATTGTTAATACATTAGTGGACGTTGTTAATTAAATTCTCCGGTATAGGTTATACGGTTACGTTATTTTCAAGATAATGCAATTGTACTCATTAATTAATTGATTAATTAATTAATTAATTGAATATTTAAAATGCATTAACATTAAAAATGGACAGGTGCATTGTACACACTTAAAATAGTAACACATAAATAGTACATACACAGTAGCCTGTTATAAATAAAACTAAAATCGTAATACATGTATATAAAAATCAGCCGTAATTAAATCCATAAGTCCATTAAATTTTTTATTAATTAAAAAGGCTTTTTGATTTGAACTTTTGAACATTATTGATTTTACATGCATAAATTGGTAAATCATTCTATAATTTTGGTACGCTACGCTAAAACTAAGAGAACCGTATGTGACTAGATTATAACGCGGTACAAGTGTCGATGAATTAATTGATCTAAGATTGCGATTGGCTTCAAAAAATCAGATATATAGGAAGGCGGTAAATCATTCCGAGCTTTGAATGTTAACAAGAGGATTTTGTATTTTATTCTGAAAGAAACGGGCAACCAGTGCAATTGCATGAAAACAGAAATTATGTGACCATATTTACGAGTGTCTGTAATAATTCGGGCTGCTGTATATTTTCTTCATGTTACCTCTCAAGTTACCAGTTGTGGCATTATGTCAAGTGTTATTATGTAATTTTGAAATACTAAACCAGTACTGAAATGGAAGATATTTTGAAAAATCATTGTTGATATTGATAACTAACATCGAGCTGTTAAGATAATATGTTTATTTCTTTAGTCATAGCAGTATCATGTAACTAAACAACAATAATGAAAAAATCATTGCCGTCTTCAGACTTGCGAGTTTTCTCTCTCGCAAGTGTGAACTGCTTTGCGACTTACTGTCAGTTACTGCCAAGTGTGAACTGCTTTGCGACTTACTGTCAGCGAGAAATTGCAAAATCTCCGATAGTTGCTGCAATTTGAATTCCTGCGAGTTACTGTCTAGTGTGAACGTCACGGCGAGTTACTCTCGACACTTCTCGCAGTGAATAGAGACAGGAGTGTCAACTTGCGCTTACTGTCGGAGAGTAACTCGCAGCAAGTTTTGCTCTCTAGTCTGAACATGTTTGCGAGTTACTTGACTAAAAAATTCGGTAGCCTAGACGAGCCGTTAATGCATTACAACTGGCAACTGAATTATTGATTTTTTTAGTGGAGTTTTAGACAGTCTTTAGTTTATGAGACACTATCAATTTATGCCAGGGATCTGTTTGAAATATTTCGAACCTGGTATTTTTTAGAAATGATGACAACTTGTGTTTGTTGCATAGATTTGAGTCTCTTAATAACAAAACACGGGCTTCAGTTGTTATCAAACCCTTCAAATAGTTATTCGTGGGCTGAGAAAGAGGGGCGAATAACACGTACGCATCACTGCTTAATATCACATCTTGTAACATTTGATGTGTTTATATTTCCAAGTGAATTCTAATACTCCCTGGGTAAATACCTTCCTCTAGGCAACAGTCACAGATAATCCAAACCGCTTGAGTGATAGGATAATACAAACACAAATACATTCCTCATCCATGAATAATAATATTGACTCTAGTTTAAGCAAATCGTTCTTCTTTGCTAGATTGTACAAGGCTCTGACATTTTGCCCACTTCTTTACCTTTTTTCGCTTTTCCAAAATATCTAACAGCAGGGAATCCGTCAACGCATCCCGCAACACAGCTAGAAGATTTTTACACCAGCCCACTGTTATGTAGATTGGTAGTTGCAACACTTCATTTTTCATTGTGTTTTCGTTTAACAATAAGTTTTAAGTTATATCTTGAATAATGTAAAAATCCACGCTTCTCTTTGTCAAGAACCAAAGTGATAGTTAGTTAGTTAGTCAGTCAGTCAGTCAATCAATCAGTCAGTCAGTCAGTCAGTCAGTCAGTTAGCTGGTTAGTTTATTAACCATAATAATAGTTACATATACATAACATACACAAATGGGGTAACCGATATTTACGGTCCATATTAAATAAATGCATTATTGCACGGCTATCATAAGCACCAGAAGATGAAGAAAATATTAAAGTAAAACACTAAATTATGTACCTGTTACTTACCAAACGTATTTAAAAGTTCAAAGCATAAGTTAAACGTATAAACCTATTTTGATATGAAAAGAGTTCGTTTAAATTATTCTAATCTACATTAGGATATTGCCGCCTAATAATTATGTTCTGTTACTGTACAAACAGCTATCACATCATCCTCTGTTTGAATTTACCCACGTTGTCTGAACTTGTCTCAACCTATTCTTACGCTGCTTATCATATCATCTTCCGAGGAAAAGCTATTGTTACTCGACCTGATCAGGTACATAGTTCGGGTAACCCGTCACTAAACCGGTTTACATGGTCTATAAAAGAATATAAAACATGTACACGTAAGCATGTCCACTGCAGGCTTTGTGCCTGTAAAAGAAAGAAATCAAGCTATGTGTGAAGATTATCTAATCACTTAAATGTAATTTGCTTATGTACCTTTCCTCATATGAAACAGTGCATAATATGTCTGCTACGTTCCTTTTTCATGTGCAGTTTTTCTTAAATTACAAGCTGCTTAATTGGCTTTGATGAATGCAACAATTGTGTAATACGCCAGCATTCATTTCTACTGATGCGTATCTTACAGAATGTCTATTTCTCCTAGAAGAATTTTAATTGTACTTACAGTTGATATCAACTACATTTATGCCAACTACAAACTACAGAAAACCCATATTAGATGTTCTATTCAATCTATTGTGCTGTCATAAAATACTAAACTCGTTGCAAAGGATACATCGGTTAGTTCTATGTTACCTAGGATTCGAATTTCTTGGATAACGCAAAACAAAATGAGACCATAAGGTGCCAGACACTCTCTGGAACAAGCTAAAAGCCCTAGAATAACTTTCTAAGGGACTACAAACTGGAATTATCACTGTTCAACTGTGACGTCATCAAATTCGTGTGTCATTCTTGAAGGGTACAAACTGGTCTAGTGAAATGGATCGCAAGTAACATTACCTGTCAGCTTTACTATTTTGTCTAACATGTATAATCTACCTTGTCCATTTGCTAACCTTATTCTTGTCACTTGTACACCTACAAAACCATAAGTTATTGTTTCACAACTACTTTGAAAAAGAATTTTTGCTTTGTAGGACAAAGATCTCCCAGTAGATCCAGGAGGAGCCGTTCTAGGGGAGGACGGAGGTCGGCACCAAGGCGCAACAACAGTCAAAGTCGCAGATCAAGAGGTGGAAGATCCCAGAGTGGTGGAAGAAGCAAGAGTAGAACACGCAGGGCCAGGCCATATATTCCGGAAGATAGAGGAAACTCACTTTGCACCTTACTGTAGAAAAGTGTGAAGGAGCCTAAAAGAGCCTAGATGCCTAAACAAGTCATACCACTTTGTCAAAAGCTTCCATCTGCAAAAATTGGACATAGTCGGAAATATATATTCCCCAATATATATCTTGCAACAAAAAATGACAAAAAATAGTTTGTTTCAACCACGAAATTATGTGTAGTCCAGTGCTGAGAAAATTACACAAACGTTCATTCAAGACATGAGAAGCACTTCTTCTATACACCACAGACATTGTGCTTATGGACATTTAAATTAGTTGAAGATGCGGCTTTTGTTTAAAAATAGAAACCACGTACTACACTTAGATTCATAAAATGCAGAATGATAAATAAAGAATTTTCTATCAGAACTTGTTATAAATTTGTAATTTTTCATTCGTGTACATGCATCTGATCTGTTTATTTTTGTCAATATGGAATAAAATAGAAGCCTAGATCAAAAGGAGTACACATTGCAGTGTGTTGTTTTATACATGCATAGAATTGTTAACCACAAAAAATAACAAAATGAAACTACCATTCCCCTAACTTTTGTTCTTGTTACATAAGCACTCTGGAATTTTACACCATCTAAGCAATGGCTTAATTTAGTGGCGTGATCTCTACATAGCCGTTCTGCTCTGAATGCTATAAACAAATTATAATCCTAAAATGATGAACTTTACATTTCAACTGAAACATATACAACAATTTCTCAGTAATATCTGTACTTTTAAAAGTTCCTGATTTGCGAAATAAAATACATCATCATATTTAATTCGGATTATACCTTTTTTAATACTTTCTGGTAATCTATGGAAAACTTTTTTGCTCGATCTAACTATTGTTTTCTCGTATTCATGCATAGCCGCCATATTAGCTGGGACCTTCCTGGGCCAATTTGTCAATTAGCAACTGAGGCAAGTTGAGTTTGTCACGGATTCCCGTGATTGAGTTCTACTCTGCTATTATACCTTTCATTTACAGCATTGCAAACTAGTTTATTCCGGTTCTTTAACATTTGCAAATTTATCTAGAGTCATTCAATTAGGTCAACCTTGAATTATTCATACGGGCTTCATTCCGAAGCTATAAATTCCTTCGTCACCCTTGTACAGGCGAGCATTTGACGTTTGCTTTTCCTACAAGCAGACGTCAAATGGTCCGCCTAATTCGTTAGGCTAATTTTTTCCCCTTTCTTCAATAGTTTTTTTTATGGTTATGTGCTGATGTGTATCTATAATTAGGTTTACTGCTGTTATAAGTAGTAACTATGTAATAGCGACAAATCTTGTAAATTGAATAAATTTTATTTGGGTGGCCACTCCTTTTAAACCAATGGTTATGAAGTTTTTGTTAAAAGTCAAAATTTAGTCTAAATTATATGTTTCAGTAACAGCAAACCATTCTAATTATCAACTCGTAGACTTAAGCGTTATGCACCTTTCTCTATAAAAAAAATATGCTAGACTATATACACTTCCACGTATTTGTTTAATTAAGAACCAGGCCGATGTCTCTCCCACAAACTTTCTGAAAAAGCGAGCTTTTTTCACAAAGTTATTAAAAATAATTATTCAAAAGAACCACAAATTTGTTAAAATAGCGCAAATCATTAATTTTTGCGGAATGTGTTCGTTCTTAAAGTGACCTCTACGAGCAATGAGTTTGGCGCTGGGACGTCGTGTTTACGTACTTTGTCACTCGCTAACTGCTGTCAACGTCCTGAATGAAAGATTGGTTTTATTATTTAAACGCGGGAAAAGCAGAAGATTTTTTTCACTGCTGTGTTGTAATGCGTAAGCCTACTCAAAGTATGTCTAAATTTTACTTCTATGTAAAGTGCCTAAACGAACAAAAAAACTTGAAATAATAGCTGTTTAAAAACTATATTATGAGACAAACTGAAACTGCTAAGTGCAAGAGAAATATACAAGTTTGACTCGCCCTCCGTGAGAGCCTGTGCCGTGGCCTGCCCGTTCCGATACACATCCTATTATATTAAGTTTATAAAAGGTCTAATGCTCTTTGATTGTTAATAGTTTCAATTAAATGTAAGACTAAGAGCTTCTGTTTTAGTCAGTGTAACCTGCCAACTCACACTCATTAAATGCGTGTCACTCCCTAAGTCATATGTGCACACACGCAATAAATTTCGTTTATCACACATTTTGCAAATTCACACAAAAATCACCTGGCTTTCGCCATGAGCACCAATCAAAACTTCACAACAAAATTAGCAGTACTACTTGTGCTATCAATAATACAGTACTTGTATTACGTACTGTTCACGTGTTGTACTCGTTCACGATGTATTAAGGGTATTTCGGTTGCTATCTTGTTTTTCTCATATATACATTACAAAGGAACAAATAAAACGTATAGCAAACTATGCTAACAGCATAAGAAAACTCAAAAGTACCCCGTAATTTTTTAATTTTTGTCTTAGTTTTTTTATACATGTATTTGCATTTTGACACCCAAAAATGTCAAAGTTTCTGGGATATTAAATTAGGGTTTCTGGGCAATGTGATCCCCGGGCTTTCTACATTTCACACTTATTTTTACATCAAATCATTGGCAGGTCTGTAGTATGCCCCTTACTGGTAATTCATTAATTGTGCTGTCAATAATAATAGTTTTTACACTATTAGTATTATGTCTTGGTTAGAATAGGTGTCAATTTTATTGGATGTGTATTCTTGAACATTCTAGATTGAATTAAGCTAATAATAGATAAATTACATAAGAGCATGCAGCAAATCAAATCTACAATGAAGATTAATTGAAATGTGATTAGGGTTACCATATTGTCTGAGTTGAAAAAGAGGACACTTTTTTGCACACTTGTAAGTAGGCAAAAATGACTAGTCTAGGGTCTATTAAAACAATGCAAATTATACCAATAGGCTTACATAGCAATACCAAATGGTTGTACTGCAAAAAACATTAACACATAACAACTGTCAGTTGCCTGCTTCTTCTTGGCTCTCAGAAACATTTTGGTTCTCAGGAATCGCATTTTGAGATGTTAGCAACACCTTGTATTGAAAATTAACGAGCTTTTCTTTGTCTCGTACTGTCGTACCCCTCTGCAGTTGGCAATGTCCGTACATACTTACGGATTGAGGCAAAACCCGGACAAACTGCCGATTTTTTGAAAACCTGCTCGACAGAGGCCCAAAAAGAGGACGTGTCCGGGGAAACCCGGACTCATGGTAACCCTAGCCCAAATTATATTTGTAAAATGACACCACACCTGGATAATTATAACAGTTAAAATGCAAAAATTACTTAAAACTTACATGACTGGTTAACAGTTTGAATTTCCAGATAAAAGTTGAGTAAGTTTACTGAGCCGCAAATGAGTGGCTCTTTTTTGGACAGTAGCAGTAACAGCGACTTTTCAAGTGACGAGTTTACCGAAATAGCAAGTCTTTTGAGAGCTCACCGGCTGTCATCTACCTCAACTGACTTCATGGATTCAGATGATTCTTTTCGGGAAAGTCAAGCTCAACGAAAGCGCAGTAGTAGTAGCCGCGCTAGCCGTGTGAGTGAACATAGTCATGAAATGCAGGTACGGCATGAATACTGTGTGTGCGCTACTCAGTAGTATGCTGTGTTGTTAGGCATTGTTGTGCCATACTGCATGTTATGTAATAAGCTTATTTGTTAAAATCAGTTGGCTCGATAACTCAGTGTTTCAAGTACAAATCCATGAAACGAGTAAGAAAATGAAATCTAACCCTCAAGCGTACTACCTATTGATGGTACTACCACATGTTTTTTTATATTGGCTTAGCCTCTTTAAGGTAAAATGACTCAAATGTTATGTGGCAATCATCACGTTATGTGGCTAGGCCAGTGCCCCACATGTTGCTACATGTATTAAATTTTGTCTGCAGTTTCTATACATCACATCAACTATATAGCTTTGAAATCAGATAGCTTAAGAACTAGCTTAAATTTAGAAATGAATTAAAAAAGTTTTTTTGCTGTTATAAAGATAACACGTGTGCTTGCATAGCAACACTGTCCATAAGTCAGCAGTTAAGCTTTTCTAGTGATTCACATACCCTGAATGATGATTATTTTGATACTAAGCTCGTTGCTCAATGTTATTTCTAAGCTAAGATAATCCACGTTGAAGTTGAGGTATAAGCCATGCACTGAAAAACATAATCTTGAGAAAATCGCTGTTAAAGTTAGCCATTGTTTTTTGTCGCATTTTCGCAAAACACTTAGCAACCACACACATGTTGGTTGCTACAGATTTCGCAAGAACACATTGAAGTTATGTTTAAATCTAGTAGTTGGCTCTTCCTGAAGAAGATCTGGACTGGACAATGGAAAAAACCTGATGCAAAATGACAGCTTCCAGGGGCTACTTTTGGAGTTTGAAAAGACAAGTTTTTTACAATTGTAATACTAGTTTCTAGCTAGAAAAGTGGGTACAGAGTTATAAAGTTACATTTTAGTATTTTTTGAACATTTTTTAATGCTAGAATATAAAAGTCCAATATATATAGCGTTTGTTTTTATTAAAACAAAAAATTGACGTTTAACCAAATTTTTGGTTCATTTTACTTTGAATGATCATAACATAGTTTTAAGTATGCCGACTTATGGACGGTTTTGGTTTGCAAGCAAATATATATATATGTGTCAGTTTATAATCTCACTCATCAGTATCTGTAAAAAAAATTTGGCTGTCTTACGTTTACGTTTCACTTTTTAACAGTGGTGATGTGATAGCCATCTGTTTGTAATAGTCATTTCCCTCAGTCGGTCAGACATGACTGACCGCTAATAATGGTGCAGAGGTCAGTTTGGATGCAGTAATCTTTTTTCGTGCTTTTTTATCTCAACTTTTTGTGTTTCTATTATCTAAATTAATAAAAAGAAAATTATTTTTTTGTCAGAATATTGGAGAGGAGACCGTAGATGATCAACAAAACGTTGAAGATCAAGCTAGTCGACCACGCACACAACATGAACGTCGGGAACGACAACAACGTCGTAGTCGTCATCGTCGTCGTCGAAACCAGGAGCAACCTGAAGAAGAGGAAAAACTAGAACTTAAATACGGAGCTCAACATGTTATTATGATATTCAAACCTGTTTCTTTGACCATGATTATTGTTGTGGCCACTATCCATAGCATCAGTTTCTTTTCTTCTAGGGGTGGTATAGACGTGTGAGTAGTAGTACACTCATATCTCGGTTCGCTGGACCTCCCTTTTGCGGATGTCGGAAACTTCGGAAAAAATGTGGTCCGTTAAAAGTCCTGCATAATGCGAACACAGTCCGTTATTTCGCGAGCTGACCACTAGTTCGTGGGCCGGCACCTTGTTTACATTATTTCATCAGTTTAACCACTTGTATGTCTCTATGTACAAAAATATAGAGTCAGTTATGCAGAGTTATTTGAGTCAATTGCCGACAGTTTTTATATATCCTTTTGTAAAAGGGTCCGTCCTAGACGTTTCTGAGACAATTAGGCGATTAATTCTGCATTACCATGAGTCTAATACACGACACCTATTGTATCAGTTTGGTATCAGAAAAGAGGGACAGTCGGCAAATTCGGACCAACGTCTCCCTGCTTTTGTCCGGCAAACCGAGATATGAGTGCAATAGTCACTTCACCATTGCGTCAAATACTTATGCTCTCAGAATAAAACTCATTAGTGCTTAATGGGATTTAAAGTCAGATGCCTTAATAGTAGCATTTAGCATGATCTAGGTCTAGTTTTTAATTTAGTAGTTATATATATGTAGCCTGATCTAGGTCTAGTTTTTAATTTAGTACTTATACAGATGTAGCTCTACACTTGGATCACTATTAAGTGTCGGGAATTGGACATTTCTATTCTCTGCTTCACTCAGTAGTGTGTGTAAAATTATATAATTGCCCAATATGATATAAGCTATTATCACTCTGGCTTAAAAGACCTTATTTTTGCACCTGCCTGACCCACAATAACTGTGATAATAGCAGTATATCCCTTTGCCCCGCCCTGGAAAAGTGACAGTAGATGCCCTTGAAGACCCACGATACTATATTGTGTATTAGCAAAAATGGTATACTTCATAATGAAGTAGTATGTTGACACTAGTTTTTACTTAATTGTATTTTTCAGGATCTACTTACCGTTTAAGGAAGACACGGATGATACTGCCACGAAGCTAGCGCACTCAATCGGAAATGGTCTCATTTTCATGATGGTCATTGCAGGATTTACAGTTGGTCTTGTCCTTCTCTACAAATTTCGATGTTACAAGGTGACTATTTGTGAAGCATTGTTTGTATGTCTTACATCATGTACGGGCCAGTTTGCTTCTTTGTGTTACGATTTTATAATGATTACAATTCAGCACTTTGCAAGTACATATCCAGCATTCAGTGACAAAACCTGCAGGTCCAATACTTGATGGGTAAGGCATAACTAGGACCTATTTCATTTTATATATTCCAGCAAAATGCTTACAACTGTGACACAGTATAGTATTGAACATCGAGCTTTGGAAATTGCACAGCATGAGGCTGGCAAGCAGGGCTGGATTACCCTATAGGCTAGTATAGGCTGTAGCGTAGGCTGAATAACTTGTACAACTTAAAATAAAATTTCAACTTTAAAAATGGAAGCCAAGAAATCTGAAAAGCCAATTTCAAAGTGGTTCCTCATTTGAGATAAAGGGTCCTTGTTTGTGGCCCTTTATTTGAGATAAGGGCCCCTCTTTGAAGCCCTTTATTTTGAATATGGGCATCTAGCTATGCAAATGTTGCTGAAATATATCACAAATAAAAAATATTTCAATATATCACAAATTAAAGGGTGGCTTCGCTGCTGGGGATCCCATGATTTCATTAGCTTAGGGGCCCCAAAACGTCATAATCCGGTCATGAAAGCCCATAATACATTTGCTTTATTTTCTTTTTTTCTTATTTTTGTTTTATGACCGAAAATTAGGACTGATTATTACCATATCATGCTAATAAGTGATGTTTTTAGCACTTAATCCACAGAGACCACAAATACGTCCATTTTTCTGAATCATGCAAACTTTTATCAGTACAAAGCAAAATGATGAAAATCATGTATTGAGAATCTAGTTGTAACATGACTGTTTTCTGCCCTGCACTTTATCAGTTGTCTAAAATCATAGTAAGGCTAAAAACTAGTTATAGATTCTTTCCATTCTCAGTTCATGTTACTCAGCTGCTTATTAACAGCCAATGTTCTAGGTAATGTAAACATATGGACAGAATGTGGTTTTTCTTGGCACATAAAAGTACTTTCTTTAGTTTCCTGCTAGAAGTTCACAAGTGCACACATAAAAATCTCTCCAACGACGTTTCCGGTATCCAACTCTTCGAAATTGTAAGTTTTTAAATCCTCCCAAATCACTCGTAACTTGTTGACAATAGCAGAATTTAGTTTCAGCTTAAATAATCTCACCATAATGTAAAGTAATAATGTTGACACATTTGGAATATTGTATGACAGTTTAACAAATTTTGCAACATCCTTTACTATATTTAACTAAAAATCCCTGTAGATTGAAAAGTCACGACTAGGCATGGAAACTTAGCCAGCAGATCAATAGCAAGAAATGGCGTGGGTGATTAAACTGCCCAGAAAAGATTTGACTAGTGACCGCCATCCTTATACTAACCTGGTTCAGCTTTGTTTAAGTTTGGTCGCCAAACGTACCTGTAGTCTCAATACATGTATATTCTAATTCTTTTAGCATTATTTTTATACAGTTAGGTACATGGCTACAGCCTAGATGCATATTTCATTGCTAATTTTTTTAGATATTGTATGGATGGCTTATCATAGCGACTCTGCAGTTAACGTTTTTCCTTACATTTTTCTATTTTGGGTACGTAATTTAATATAGTGATTTTAATGCTTAAGTTATCTAAGAGGACGATCATTAATGATGATAATTTAAGTCTTACAGTGCCTCATTCTGAGGGAGACCAGAAAAGGACAGTTTAAAAAACCCTTATGATGAACTTGTTCACAGGATGAAGCTACAACAGACATTAGAATGACTATTGAAATAAATGTGTGCAAATTACTGCTATAAATTGCATCATAGATATTACCAGATTCAATTTAGCGAAAAAGTATTTTACAGTAGCATTTTTTAAACATGTTTTTGTGATCCTGTTCCGAGATTTTTCCCAGCAGCAAACTCGAAGTGTGAACTGCTTTGTGAGTTACTGTCAGCAAATTGCAGGCACTGCGAGTTGATTTCCTGCGACTCTAGTGTAAACACCACGGCGAGTTACTCTTGACACTTCTCTGCAGAGAATAGAGAAGTGAGTGTCAGTTCGTGCTTACTGCCAGACAGTAACTCGTTTTGCTCTCTAGTCAGAACATGCTTGTGAGTTACTTGGCGAGAAAACTCACAAGTCTGAATGTGCCGTTAACCAAACATAGCTTAATTATTTCAAGAATGTAAAATGTTTGTGCTTTGAAATTTGCAACCCTGTCTAAACTAATGTCTAATGTATATCTACCAGTGGCATGCAAGGTAATGGCACTCAGATTTTTAACGTTTGTTCTTCTAGGGCTGTGTGTGAGGCCTACAATATTCCACTGGACTTTATCACTGCAATATTTATAATATGGAATTATGGAGTTGTAGGTAAAATTTAATTTTCTTATAAAGATCAGCTTGCATAATTATGCTGAACGTGTTAACTTATAAATGATACGTTTTAAAGTCACTTTAACGATAAACTTTTGACAAAGAAGTTACTAAAGTAGGTATTTGATATTTGAACTCTAAGTGATTTTTTCCGTGGTCACACGTCGTTGGAACCATTATGGTGGAAGGCAGAGTGATGTAGAATCTGTTTCGCTGTTATTGTTCCATATTACTGACATCACAATCATTACATAATGATGTTAGTACACTCATATCTCAGTTTGCTGGACCTCGCTTTTACGGATATCGGCAGAATCGGACAAAATCTGGGCCGTTAAAAAGTCCTGCTTACTGTGGACACAGCTTGTTGTTTCGCGAATTGACTACTAGTTGGCTGGCCGTCATTTTGTTTACGTCATTACATCAGTGTAACCAATTTAAATTTATTAAATTTAAATTGATTTATTTCACATTCACGGTTAAAAATAAGTACAAAAAATCACAAGAAAAAGTACAAGAATTGCCAAAATGTGAGGGCAACATACGACCGTTAGGTCCTTTACATATTACCCTTATTTGATAATCATTAAATAAGCAGTGGATGAACATGTATTAGACTGTACATAACCGTGTGTATATCTCTATATATAGAAATATGGAATCAATTATGCTGAGTTATTTGAGTCAATAGCCGACAGTTTTTATATGCTTTTGCATAGTAGCGGCCCGTGCCACGCGTTTTTGCGACAATTAGCCGACAGATTCTACATTACAGTGAGTTTAATACATGGTGCCTACTGTATCAGCTTAGTATCGGTAAATATGGATAATCAACAAATTCGGATTAACATATCCCCGTTTTTGTCCGGCAAACCAAGATTTGTTTGTTAAAATGCAGTATATGCATTATGTTTATGCATAGTTGAACCCCCTCACTGCAAGAAAGTACTGTCTTAAATAAGCCCAAAAGAATATGGCTACATTTTTTATTTTGAGTATCATTTCTTGTGCTGTATTCCAAAATTTTGTGAAATTTATCCTTCTGCAAAGTTAAGTCAGTACAGTGGAATAATTTCAGTATTTGACACAGTAACCATAGATATCATTTTTCATTGTACAGTATTTTAGGGATGCTTGTTATACATTGGAAGGGACCACTATTGTTACATCAAGCTTACCTGGTAGTTAACAGTGCTATATTGGCTGTTGTCTTTGTTAGAATTCTCCCAGACTGGACTACCTGGGTGTTGCTAGCTGTTATCGCTGCATGGGGTAAGTTGCTTTTTTTGTAAGAGCTCGTACGTTGCATTTTTGTTCCCAGCAACTTTTTGTAGTCTTAAGTATTGATTATTTATCACGTGCAAGGAGGTGTATTTAAACTTTCCTTATAACTGGTGACGTCGAAAAGCTGCACCTCGTGCATAATCATGATACGTTATTGTGTTCAAGTCACATAATGTGTAGACTAAATGTGTTTGTCAAATAAAATTTTGGTCTATAATCCCAGTGTACAACTGGTTCTAAAATTGCCTTACTCTGTACTCCTTGTTTTATTCTAAATTCTTTTTCATTCGGCTTTACTGTCTTAAAAACTTATTGTTGTCTTGATTGCATTAAAGTTTAAAGGACAAGTAAACACTCCTCATAACTAAAACTTAAAAAATTGGATTTATTTGAAATTTTGTATCACTTACATGCTGTCTTATTGTGCTCAGTACTTATATGTAACGTATAAGTATTACCAGCAACGCTGTATACAACTTGTAAATTTGAACTCCTGTGATTACCATAGGTGCAGCTATTTTGACCGTAGATCATTTGAAACAAGTTTAGATAACATTGCGTAAAGTTTGAAAAAGTAATTAGAGCATTTGTAGGATACTGTACGCTAGCTGAGCAAAAATATACATCACTTCACGTTGTCAATAAGATCAATAATGTGTTTTTGGTGAACCAGAGGTGTACGTTGGGATGGTAATACAGTGTCATTTTACCAGGTGACACGAGTATCTTAAATTAATAAAGTTTTCTTTTCCAACTACACATACGGGTTATCGTAAAGCTAAGCAATGAAACTTTGTATGGAAAGTTAAAATTAAGCACTTTTAGTAACTGATGATCACAAATCTTGTCACCTCTAAGATTAGTTTAGCTGGTTCCAAACGTATCTGTATTTTTCAGCATGCTAGTTTTTTTTTTACTTTTTCTAATTAATGAAAAGAGAATCACTGATTCAGTTACAGTTTCTGCTTTTTTCAGATTTATTTGCTGTACTTACTCCCGTAGGACCATTGCGCATTTTAGTTGAACTGGCTCACGACAGACAGGAAACGCTTTTCCGTTCCATCATTTACTCTTGTAAGTTCCATTTCACTTTTACCCGCACATATGTAGTTGCATTTTTCTTTCTGCTAAAGAAAGGTAAAAGTTTAATTCTGATAGACGTTTCTTGTTTTCGTTGTTTTTGTTTTTTTAAGTTTTTAACATACACAGTAAACATTTTTGACTTAATAGGAGTTATAAAATCTGAGCAGAACAGTTACCGTTATTCTTGTATTTCAAATATGAAGGTAACATGTGACACTTGCTTTTGCAGCAACAATGATGTGGTCTGTAACAATGGCTGGAGAGACTAGTGAGGAAGCCCATCAATCAGGTGTGAATTTCCTTTTCTCTCTCTCTCTCTCTCTCTCTCTCTCTCTCTCTCTCATCTCTCGCTCTTTCTCTTTTTCTCGCCCTCCTTTCTATCCTCATTCTTCTCTCTCTCTTTCTCTCCCTCCCTCTCTCTCTTTCTCGCTCTCTCTCTCTCTCTCTCTCTTTTTCTCTCTCTCTCTCCCTTTCTCTTTTTTCTCTCTGTCTCTCATTATTTTTTCTCTGGCACTTGCCTTTTTTTACTATTATTTTTCTATTCTGTAGCTAGTAGTACTCATGATGTGCCCACGGCAGAAGAGCAGCTTGCTTCCGGGGATCGGGAACTGGGAATGCGATTAAGCTCTAATTCTTCACCACCTTCCACCGAGCCTTCAACACCAGCTGCTAATCAGGAAGATCACGACAATCATGATGATCAGGAAGAAAGAAGTACATGCATTTGTTTTTACTGTTTTTAATGCATTTCACTGTCTCGTCGTTGAATTTATTTTGGCATATTTTATATACGCTTACTTAGCTTGCTAGGAAACGTGTATTTCTGTTGTTCTTTCTGATGCAGCTTTGCTAAATTTCTAGCCTAATGCAAAGTGGCAAATGCACTAAGTGTGGGCCTAGTAAATCAGGCATCAAACGCACAACTCTGTCTTACTCCGAAATGCAAAACAATCTAGGAGAACTGTAATTAACCTCTTTTTGAACCTTATTCTTCTGAAGCTATGTACAGTCAAACCTCTTGTTTGATACCAGGTTTGAGACACCACTAAATATAGCGCTATAGCCGGGTTGACGGTATAGACGGTAATCATTAAATATCAAAGTCATTCTACTGTGTAGCCTCGTCTTACGGCAAAGCTGGGGTTATAATGGGGAGGGGGGTATGTAACGAGGTTCGACTGTACTAGTGAGGCCTTTTAGACAGTTCCAAATACAGTTTTATTTATTTAAGGTTTATTTAAGTGATCGCACAAAAATATAATTATTGCTTGTTATATAGTGCACCTTTTACAAACGATCTAATGCTAATTACTTCCAATGCACCTCAGTTTTGCTTTTGTTTGTCTTTCTTCGCACAGGTGGCGTAAAACTGGGATTAGGTGATTTTATTTTCTATAGTATCCTTGTCGGCAAAGCTTCTACGTTTGGAGACTGGAATACAACCATTGCTTGTTTTGTTGCTATTTTAATAGTGAGTGTTCTACTTTATTTTTATTTTGATGCTACCTTACTTGGTTACATAGTTTGACGCCCTGCGCCTGCAAAAGTATTTCCAGCACCCCCTTCTAATGGTGAACCTCATCCTCACAGACCCTATGCACCCCCTACAAAATTTAATGTTTATTGCACATATTAAAGGTGCTTGCGTGTTTGGCCTATACATGTATTATATTGTACTAATTACCTGAAGTTAATTACCTGTCATTAATAATTAATTAATTTCAAATAGCTACATTTGAAATTGACCTCATTGTACATCATGGGTCTTCAGCACCAATCAAAATTTCTACAATTTCTGCTGTGCAGTTTTCATGTACATCTCATGACTAGATTTTCCACCAACCTGTTTATCAGAACTTCAAGATACAAAGTGTGTGTTATAAGAAAATTTTACTATACATATTAAAGCTAAAATTTTGCCTTTTAAAGTCTGTCTTTGTATTTTTAGGGACTAAGTCTAACATTGTTCTGCTTGGCAATTTTCAAGAAAGCTCTACCTGCTTTACCCATATCAATTACCTTTGGACTCATTTTTCACTTTGCAACATCACAGATTGTTCATCCTTTTGCAGAGAAATTAGCAGCTGAACAAGTTTTCATTTAGTGTGCAGGAATGTACGTTAAATTAAACATCTCATGTTAAAATATTATCTAGTTTCTGAACAGTTTTGTTTGGAACACTTTTATGTAATTATATTTCGTTAAACTATGTTATTTTTGATGTTTAATTTTGACTGATTTTAATTTATACATTTAGTTACTGTTTTCATAAATTTTATTGTCGTGATGAAGAATGTTTAATATGCTAAAGTTACGTAAGTGAACAAACATGCAGCAGTCAAAGGCTGGAAGGATCAGTTTTTGCACTTGATCATACAAAATTAGTCGCTAAATTCTAGAGCAGTCGCTTGCGGCATGTCAGCTGCTTATTTGAGACAGCAGTGCAGTGCTATATCAGTAAACTTATACATTGTGATCAGTAAAGTCTTGAAGCTGATGCATTTTAAGAGTTTTTGAGGTCTTTTTATAAAAGAAAAACTACAGTAAACTCCGCCTAACTCAAATCCAACCAGACCCAGAAAACCTTGAGTTAGGCAATGTTGAAAATTTTCCAGTATAGAAACTCTAAACCCCTCCTCCAGATTACAAGCTAAATAGAAGACAGTAAGTCAACCCTTCTATACATAAACGACGAGATTTGATGACAATTACATAAAGAATAACAAATTGTGTAGTGAAACAATTTTTTTATGTTACAAAAGGACATGTACACAATACCATTAAACAATATGACAGTGGGGCTACCAATGTCTTACGTTATGTAAGTTTGTGCGTAGTTCAATTATTTACACACATTTTTGAGTTAGGTGAAGTAAATTACTTGTATTTTGATTAAATGGACCATAATTTTTTATTTTAGTTAGGCGAAATCTTGAGTTATATATTTCAAGTTCAGCAATGCTATTTGTGGGAAAAAGAAAGGGGTTCATCCGTTCTGCTGAAATTCTTTTTGAGTTGAGCGAAAATTTGAGTTAGGTGATTTTGAGTTACACAGAGTTTACTGTATTATGCTTTTTAACGATTTTAAGTGTCTTAACAATGTAAACATTACTGGATAGCGTTTTTTATTCGGTTTTCTTGTGTCATAATGGTGGAGTATGCAGCAATTAGATAAAATATAATTTGGAAGTTTCTTGAGAACCAAAGTTCTAGGTCAATACTCCCTTGATACAATATGCAGAGGTAAAAAGACTGTCAAACTCCTGTGTTGACAGGTTATGATGTATCTCTTTAAGGTAAGTGAAGCTGAAGATTAATCCCGTAAGAGTTGTAAAACAATGATACTGTTATGTAATTAACTCTTGCTATACAACAGTAAGATAAAGCAGAGTACATTTATACTGACCTGCAGTCAGCCAAAACCTGTAATAACTTTTTAATTTGTAATAAAAACTGTTTCCTTTTTAACACTGATGTAAAATTTGTTGGGGTATTTTAGACGAGTTTCATCAGAATTATTATCAGTTTACTGCTTATTGTGAAAGAAAAATTACCAGGCCATGTTACCTCTTTTACTGTTGATTTTATTTTACTGAAAAAGTTTGTTGACTAGAGCTGTTGTAATACTTTTGTTACACCAAACCTTGTGTCTTTAATAGTTTTATAAAGTTAAAAAAAAATTTCATTATATTTTCGTACAAATAAAAGTATGGTTTTTAGTAAAGGTTTTGTAGGAACTTTCCTTATAATAAAATATGCATGTTTGAGTCTATGAGACTTAATAAGCTGCAGTTGACTAATGCAGGTTAAAGGCGTCAAGTGGTCAAGTGATGAAACGGTATTAATACTTACGGACAACCGCATTAGCATGAAGTGAACAGAGAATTACAAACGAAAGTTTTGTTTTAGCGACAGTACTGGAAATAATTCGTAAAATAAACTGATGCCAAGTGCAAGGATATGAAAATTCCTTATCCCAAAGAATATGAAAACTTTAAACTAAAGTTTCAGCAGAAAATCCTGTTAAAAAGCCCAATTAAATTCCACTGTTTACAGCAGATAAAGCAGAACTGCTCCATACACTACAGTCTGTCTTGAATTTACCTATTGCAGGCATTCGCAAAAAGTACAATTTAAAATTAAAACAAAACATGATGAACATGTTAATGAAGTTGTCATAAATTATTATTAGTATTTACAAATTCAGTATAACAAACATTACACAATTTTCTACCATAATTCGTAACAAACAATTTTGAACATTTACTTCTATGTCTCGTAACAGAAAATATTTCAAGTAAGACAGGATTTTAATTAGAATTGCGTTTCACTATGTTCTTCAAAGCGAGCCTCTGATTCTTCCTTGTTGTCGGATTCAATATGTTTTACTTGTGCTCTGATGAAGGCTTCTTTAGTTAGATACTTCTCTCTCTGAACTTGATACTTTATCTCACCGGGCACATCAGGAATGTATGCAGCCAGAGTCCCAGATATAAAGAAGACAACGTGCTGAAATAATGAACCAATGCTGTTTATAAAAGAGATGGAAACAAGTGTGTACGAGAAAGTGAGAGGTGGAAGAGAGATGATTTTGAATTGTTACTTTATTTTAGTCATAAGTTCGTGTGTGTGTGAGCGTGCGTGTATGTGTGTGTGTGTGCGTGTGTGTGTGTGTAGAGAGAGAGAGATAGAGATTACAGATAGATAGATAGATAGAGATACAGGGAGAGAGAGTGAGACTGAGCAAGAGAAAGAGAGAGGGGGAGAGAGAGAGAGAAAGGGGTGAGAGGGACAAAGAGAGAGAGGGAAAGAGAGAGTGTGTGTGTGAGAGAGAGAGAGATAGAGATTACAGATAGATAGATAGAGATACAGGGAGAGAGAGTGAGACTGAGCAAGAGAAAGAGAGAGGGGGAGAGAGAGAGACTGAGCAAGAGAAAGAGAGAGGGGGGAGAGAGAGAGAGAAAGGGGTGAGAGGGACAAAGAGAGAGAGGGAAAGAGAGAGTGTGTGTGTGAGAGAGAGAGATAGAGATTACAGATAGATAGATAGAGATACTGGGAGAGAGAGAGACCGAGCAAGAGAAAGAGTGAGGGGGAGAGAGAGAGACTGAGCAAGAGAAAGAGTGAGGGGGAGAGAGAGAGACCGAGCAAGAGAAAGAGTGAGGGGGAGAGAGAGAGACCGAGCAAGAGAAAGAGTGAGGGGGGAGAAGAGGGAGGACAAGAGAGAGAGAGAGAGAAAGGGGGAGAGAGGGACAAAGAGAGAGAGGGAAGGAGGGAAAGAGAGAGGTGTGTGTGTGAGAGGGAGGGACGAAGAGACAGAGACAACAGAGAGAGAGAGAGAGCGAAGGGTATTACCTCAAACGCAACAATAAAAGCAAGTTTTGCTGTAGTGACATGCCAACTTTGTAAGGTGGGCGTGTATTCTTCATCCGTACCGGGTGGATGGCGGTAGCCTCGGTATCTGTAAAAAATAGTACCATGCAAAAGATTTTTTCCCGTTATCTTAAACGACCTGGTGGCTTCAATAAAACACTTTAAAATTACATTTAATTCCATTTTTTCATGCAAGTGCCACAGTAACATTTGTAAATGTACTTCACTAGGTAATTTACAGAAACATTAACATATAAAGTTTCCTATTATACTATAGAAAAATATTTATAACGAAGTGTCATCATAATTTATAACGAAATAAGCTTCCTTTGATAGCTTTCTGGAAGAAATTCAAGACGAAATAGAAAAACTGCATTCACGTTTCAGACGACCAGTCTCTCCCATTTCTAAGCTATTGGTTACACTGAGACAAAGTTAAGACTTATTTATATGTATTTAGCAATTTTACTACAAGCTACCAAATCCCAACAGGCCTATCATTAACTCATGAGTAGGTCCATTGTTAGACTCCACTAATGCCATATCCAAACGTAAAAAACAATTACTTTCAATAGAAGACGACACTCTTTAATGGTTTTGCTGGATTATGCAGCATTTTGGGCTTGCTGGACAAGTGTGCTCGCATTCATTATCCTCAGTACATTTATGATTTTCTAGCGTGATGTTGGATGCGTTTTGAGTGCCGAAGGCCAAGTACCAGCAGCAATTTTTAATGAAAATAGCGTTAAAATTCGCGCTTGAAGTTTGTTTGCATATGAAAACTACTTCACAGTTCACATTACATTGTTAAAGGAAAACAGAATGATCTTTCGTAATTTTAATTTGACAATAACCTTCCCCATTTTAAAGTACGGTAGAATGTATACATTATAATGCCTATAATAATGCTAAAACATTTCTGATAATTAATTAATAGATTAAAAACTTAATTAACTGCGATCGCGCCCAACTAGTCATAACGTCACATCTAAACATCTCACTTTTCAAGTTTCAAAGGCACAAACATGTCACAAGCATGTTGCACGCGTTTGCAAAAGCGAAAATTGAAGTAGCGTTACTGTACAACATTCAGTCTGATGCACAAAAACTCAGAAAGTTTTACGTTTAAAATTAAAATTTAAAGTTTGCCACCATGCTAACAAATGAGCTCTAGAATGTGTATTCTACATCAGGACTGAACGTCTTTGAACTGAGAGGTACAGCATCTGTTTTTTCTGCAATAAACTCGCGAGATGCAGGCACTAGTGCCCATCAAACTAGAGAATGGTAAATAGGATGAGCAAAACAGCGAATAACTAGCTGAGTGAACATGAAATTGCATTTCAGTAGCAATAATTCTTTCACGCAAGTCATTCTTGAAGAAACAATAATTTATGTTTGCTTTCAATGTTTCATAGGGTACAGTGTTTTGAGCTATAGTTTAAAATTGGGTCTGGCTTTCGTATAACATTTCTTAGGAAGTCTCGCAAAACAGCTAGTGAGGTATATGCTACCACGAGCATTAACACTAAGATTTTACCGGCACATCGTAGTATTGACCAGTTCCGGATTGGCTGTGATGTCATCGTAGTCCGGTGCCGTGTCATCTGGGAAATCTTTAGTAGCGAAGATGGACAAACTGTTGTTAATATAACCATATAGATCCTTTTCATCGCTGTATGCATACATGTAAACCAGTCTTTGAATAAAGTCTGATGTATACGCTATTATGAAAGCCTGAAAATAAGCAACTGTTTTTAGTAACAGCAAATAATTTACGTTTATGAATGTATAATACATTTAGAGTCACTAAACCACTACTTCTAGTTGCCATGTAATATGATGAATGAAAAAGGCAAAGATTAGTTGTACAATAATCTTCAGTTTAAGTTGTCCCAACTTAGTGTCTTATCTCATATCTAACAAAACAGGAAATGTGAGGATTTTTCCTGAATTTCAAACACCAGGTGGCAGCAGTATAAGGTGTGAGCATAGACACTGATGTGGCAAAGCTTAATGTGTGAATCAAGGTGCTAATTTTTGTTATTGTGTTTGCCAAACAGTTGTATTTTTTCTTGTCTTACTGCTACATGTACACTCAACCTCGGATATAGGGGACACCTCGGGACCGGAAAAACCGTCCCTTATATCCGATGTTCCTTATAGCCGAAGTTGAGTCAGACCGAGGGTGTATCTAGATCTGTACTTTTATCCATATTTTTATGGATTGTTGCTACACATTCAGTGCAAACAGTATGTAGGAAGCTCCTTCAATGATACGCAATATATGTGACCGTGGAAACCGAGCTGTTCAAGGGCCAACTTTGCGAAAAATTCAGGTTAAAAATCAATCAATTTCGCTTTGCTCATAAGGTCCCTTATATGCGAGGTAATTTACCTGGTTTTCTATTACGCGGGACCCGAAGATATCGTCCCTTATATCCGAGTACCTTATATACGAAGATTTTTACATAGGAAAAATGTTACGAATAATTGGGACCGGTGTTGGTGGCCCCTTATAAGCGAGTACCTTATACCTGAAGTTGACTGTATTTTATATTTGAGCCAACCATTTGCTGCTATGATGTAAGTAATAATTACCGCCCTCCTTTTTTTAATTTCTAAATCTGTATTCACACGTCAGAAAACGTACAATAAAACTTTAGGTTACATTTTTACTATTAAATTAGCAATGTACTTTGCATTTGAGCATCTATTGCTAGGGCTTATTTTTTGCTCAAACTTTATGTATGTTTCTTTTAATTTGCAGATTATTCGATAATACTACAAAAGAGGTAGTTAAATCAAAAATTGACAACCTTGATTTAAATTTTAACATGCAATTAAAATTTCAATAAAAGTCAAGAAAAACAATGCTTGTGAAAGCAAACTGTCCAGCTATGTTTGAGCATGCGACCAGGTACACAGAAAGGTGCTTACGTTAAATACGACAGCTAAGTAGGTGACGCCTTTTAGAATGCTGTGCCAAGCGCCGATGTCCTGAGCTCGAGCCGTGAGAGGTCGCCGATACGTGGCAACGTATTTGAAAGCATCTATACGTATCTCGAGGATATTGTTGATCAACGCAAACAGCGGTGCAAGAGGGAATGCAGCTACAAACAACGTTACAAAGCCATATTGAATAACTGAAAAGTAAAAAAGACAAATTATATACTGTATTCAAATTCAGTAAATTACAATATTACAAATGCAGTACAGCTGAAGAAAATAAAAAAATAAATTTAATGAATGTACTATATCCACATGTGTAATGAATGTGGTGATGAAGTATAAAAACTATATACTATATAACTTATTCATTTCAATATAGGGAAAAGAACAGTTCAAATATTTCCGTAATTTTCCAGTTGGACCTAGACACGAAAAAGGTCTCGACCCCCCCCCCCCCATCCAGAGGATCGGCTTTCTGTTACACTTTATTAATTCACAATGCATTTACCTAATTCCAGGTATTCATTGAAACCACTAAGCAAAGCGTACGGCTTCAACAAGTAATCATACTCCCATTGATTGCAAGGATTGTTCCCCGGGATCCTGGTTTTCAGGCATTTGATAAGAGGTCTGTAAAACAATTATTGTAATTAATGTTTTTTAAATTATTCAATAATCAAGATTGATGATCTTGCGAGAAAAAAATGAGCAAAGTTAATGATATTAGTTTATAATGTAACAATGATATGTAAATGTATATGTATACAACAAATATGTGTAACAATAGTTTATGATATAATAATATTTTCATTTGAGAGAAAAACATTACCATCACTAGCACTTGTGTAATAAGAAGAAGGGTAATTAATCACTGATTGGCTAACAGCAAAAAACAATCATAAAGACTTTCTGAGAGCAGATACATCACTTATAAATTCCACAGTTAGATACTATTACTAAAAATTATTACTTGTTAGTTATTCTGTATGTAAAAATGAAACTAAAACAACTACATAAATTGTGCTACTGTCATTAGCACTTAGTTTACCTGTTTGTTGCACCTATAAACTCACATTAAGAAAAACTTTGGTATGTTCAATAAGGAAAGGTTACTATTAAAAAATTTACTATTAAATTCTGTAAAAAATGACAGTTGGCACATGAATTTGACACAAGCAAATATAAGAAAAGAAAGTGATTCCATCAAGAGTGACTAACACCAAAGAACACGTTGTCAAAATGTTTGACTGGACCTCTCTGTAATCAAATCTGTACCTCTTACATAAAACATAAAAAAGCTGTTGTACTCATAAAAGCAGTACTAGCACTAGGGTGTCTAAACTTGTGTAGGAGCAGTTAGTTCAGAAAAAGCTTCACTAAAAGTATACAGTAAACCGGAAAATTTGTTCGAGTTATGCGAAAGTACGAGTTAGACAATGTTCATAAGAAAATAAAATTAAGTCACTCATCAACAACAATTTTTATGAACAATCAAAAATAAAATGACTGGTCCACTTCTATTGTAGTCTGAATAGTATGGTTAATAGAATTCGGCAATAATAATATTGTGATCTGCATTAAACCACATTCGGCAAGCCATGTTGTGTGCAACATTCTGCTTAAATAATAAAACAAATCTCAGCATTTTTGCAGAAATTAGCGGTTAAAATTGTAATGCGGTACGCACTTCTGCGTAGGACTTCTTGCTTGGATGGCTGTTCGAGGTAGACAGGGTAATTTCATTCAGATTCTTAAGAATTACATAGGGAATTCGGCTTGAGTTACGCGATAATTTGATTTACACAAGCGGGTGTTTGTAAAGGGAAAGTCCGGTCCATGAAATCTGTTTGAGTACATAAGAAATGAGTTATACGTAGTTTACTGTATTAAGTTTACAGCAGAGTGCTGTCAGATTGACAATGAAGCCGAACACAAGCTGTCAGATTGACAATGAAGCCGAACACAAGCTGTCAGATTGACAATGAAGCCAAACACAAGCTGTCAGATTGACAATGAAGCCAAACACAAGCTGTCAGATTGACAATGAAGCCGAACACAAGCTGTCAGATTGACAATGAAGCCGAATACACAAGCTGTCAGATTGACAATGAAGCCGAACACAAGCTGTCAGATTGACAATGAAGCCGAACACAAGCTGTCAGATTGACAATGAAGCCGAACACAAGCTGTCAGATTGACAATGAAGCCGAACACAAGCTGTCAGATTGACAATGAAGCCGAACACAAGCTGTCAGATTGACAATGAAGCCAAACACAAGCTGTCAGATAGACAATGAAGCCAAACACAAGCTGTCAGATAGACAATGAAGCCAAACACAAGCTGTCAGATTGACAATGAAGCCAAACACAAGCTGTCAGATTGACAATGAAGCCGAACACAAGCTGTCAGATTGACAATGAAGCCGAACACAAGCTGTCAGATTGACAATGAAGCCAAACACAAGCTGTCAGATTGACAATGAAGCCAAACACAAGCTGTCAGATTGACAATGAAGCCAAACACAAGCTGTCAGATTGACAATGAAGCCAAACACAAGAAGTGAAATCTGCCAATAGCGAAAGACGGTAAAATAATGGTTAAGCAACCATGAAACAATTCGATTAGCAATTACCTTAATAAAAACACAAGTAACTAGACCAATGCGCTACAATCAACTTAGACATTATGTACTGCAACACAGTAACATTATTGCTTAAATAACTGCATCTCGCCGTGCATTTTCTTTAAGTATGTACTAGTTCAATTTCAACTTACGGTAAAAGGATTTCCATGAAGTTGTTGATAATCTGATTGCCTCCCATGATAATAGCAAGTTGTATGAACAATTCTACCATGCATCCAGCTGGGTCACACTGAAAATGATTTGTAAATGCCCTTACTACTCGTCTCATTTAATTACAACTGTTATGGGCAAATTACCCATATAATTTGTTTTTTATTTTTCCCGCATGAGGGAGCCAAAACTAAAGGGGACAAGTGGGCAATTGCTGGCAGGGTTGACTGGTTATTGCAGAGACTAACTTGTATTGTGGATAATGCAATTTTTATGTGACAAATTTAATGTTATGCTTCAACCATAAACAGTGTGCTCTCTCTAGCCGAACGAAGTAAGTGATTTTGTAAATCTAAGTATATTTATTACATTGCAATTTTCTGTGTAATTTTTTGTTCAAATTTCTGTATTTTTTGTTCAAATTGCATTACTGCAAATTTTATGTATTCTTTTGTTTTTTCTCCTTTAGAAAATAAAGACTGCAGTAAACACCTTATGAAAGGAACTGTCGCGTTTTGCAGTGTCAACAACAACCAATGAACAACTTTATGTAACTTTCACACTAAATTCCTACCCTACTACCTAAAATTTAGCTACTTTGATGAGATACTTGGAAACTTACTTGATCTAACCGGTAGCCAAAAATGTTATATTTCATCTCCCCTGGATAATTGTAGAATCTAAAAAAGAAAAAAAACTGAGTTTGCATGTGAAAAATGAAAAAGGTTTGCTATGTTGTTTCATAAAATCACATACACAAGCATAATGCTATGGTTCGTACAATTCTAGTATCAATGGCAAAATGTATGAAAGTATATCTACACATTATGCAGTAAATCTTTTACGAAGCTAAGAAAGTGTTATAAAGCAGCATATTGTGACTAAATACTAACTCACCATATATCACAACTGTACAGTTTTCCTGAAGTAAACTTTTGCTGTTACTTTAACTTCTTCGAACAAGATTACACATCAATGTAATGGGGCTCAATGTAAATATTACAGCATTTAAAATATGTTTATATTTGACATCAGCAGTGCTTTTGTGCCCATTCATTGCCAGAGCTGCCTTTCTGTGCTTCTCGCATACTCCAATGCCTCTAGTCTCATTTGACAATTTCTGCTTAACTGGTTGGCATCCATCTGTCTCGGAAGACAATGGAGTGTGCTCCAAGAGAGTCAGTTATTGATCACATTGATGGAGCTGCAGCGTCAAGTGTGGTTGAGCAGTGCGATCCTTGAACGAACGTCTCCAAGACGCACGCCTGGGCAAGGTGTATGGAGATCCTGAGTTGCCCAGACAACCGGAACCCCCTCTCTTCCCTGCTGGTGTAGTCCAAAGGAAAGCAGAGCGATACGTTTGGCACCAGATTGGCTGCACGAGCTGCCGGAGTCAGTGAGTTTGCTGCACTGGTCCGCCTTCGGGGCTCCACTCCTAATTTGGCAGGTTTACTCCTCTACACATGGCCGTTGGGTCACTTGACCTCCTCCGCCCTCTTGCCGTTGGCTGCTTGTGCAGCTCCTCCGCCTAGTGTCGAGATACAGTGTGGGCATCCTGCAAGCCTACAGCACCTGGTATTCCTAGGCGGTCACCCATTCAAGTACTAACCACGTTACTTTGCTTAACGTTGCTTAACTTCGGTGATCAAATGAGAACCGGTGTTTTCAACATGATTTGGCCGCAGTCAAAACTGCTTAACTATTACACACTTTATCCACTGACTGATTGTAGTACTTCGGACTATAACACATGCACATTGAGAGAGAAAGAGAAAGAGAGTATAGTTCTGCTTTTACTTACTTGCCTTTGAAGAAAGCTATGTAAACAAGGGATGAATAGTAATTGGTGAATTGAAATAGATACATCTTGAACGTAAAGCTGTCTTCATATTCTGTGTACGTTCTTGGACATTCTGAAAAACAATTTTAAGGTACCGTTTTTGTACAGTAAACAAAAAATTTAATTTACATTTAAATATATATAATATGACACTTTGCATGTATCACTGCTGAATATAGATTTCATTTCGCATAGCAAACAAAAAATTCCATCTAAAAATCTAGTCGTTTTGGGCAAAATGACATGACTAGTGTTTACGTTTGTTCACGATTGGCTCTGTAGCCCGTACTAATGATAAATGTCTTATTTTGACATCTAAATATGTAAAAATATTGTCAAAATGAAAATCCTAGTTTAAACACTATTACCTGAGATTACTGATCACCCACTTGTGTTTAGTAATAAATGCATAAAAATATGTGGGATTAACATTCTAAAATGACTGTTATGCAACAAATAAGAAAAAACTTATAAACAAAAACACTATAAACAGTAATTGCTATTAAAGCCTTCACTTCTAGTATCGACTGACAGAATCATGCAAAATTTAAGACCTCAATAATGATAATAATTCATTGCACTACCAGTTCAGTTTCAAAACTTTTTCAAAAGTCTCAAACAAAAACTTGCATTGTAATGCACAAAGGTGTGTGCACAAGGTGTGTGCACAAGGTGTGTGCACAAAGGTGTGTGCACACGGGTGTGTGCACAAAGGTGTGTGCACAAAGGTGTGTGCACAAGGTGTGTGCACAAAGGTGTGTGCACAAGGGTGTGTGCACAAAGGTGTGTGTACAAAGGTGTGTGCACAAAGATGTGTGAACAAAGGTTTGTGCACAAGGGTGTGTGCACAATGCAAAAAGCTTCATAATAATTGTAGAATTTCATTTACCTCATCAACTGCAAAATAATCTGTAAGGGACACAGTTTTAGTCATTAAGCGAAACATTCAAGACATATCTGCTCTAAATGGCCTCAAAGAGTGCAACAATGAACCATAACAGTATGGACGAAAAATCGACACAAAATGTGACGAAGAAACAACACTGCCGTACTACTTCTCACTAACCACATTTACTGGCTATAACAGGATAGACAACGTGTTCCAGGAAATGTAAATCTCAGCAGAAATACGTCTAAAAACTAAACGATTGACACATACAGAACTACAGACACACTGATGCAGCTAAAGACGCTATGCTAGCAAAAAACTGATTGCAATGATTGTTATACAACGCCGACAAACATGACAGTAATTTTGCCTTGTTACCGTGCAGAACATACCCATATCTGTGAACCATACAGCTAATTTTTTATATATCTGGAAAAGGATATAGCTGCATTACACACACAAACACTTGCTATAAACAAAGAGAAAACTGGGAATAATTTTTGCATGATAGAATCCATCATATAAGACTTTGATTGATGATGGGGAAATGGTTACCATGCAGAGGAATTAGAGACTGAATTATGTTGGCGTAACATAACTTTATTTTTTCTGTCAATTGGCAACGTACTACACAATCCATAAGTTTACTATTTACAAAGTGATTTGTTTGTTTTTCACAACGTGAAATTCAATAGATAATAGGAAACAGGTAAACAATATTATTTTTACACACTATACACAGGTGAAGCACGTAGAATAGAGTAATCATGACCGTCTTATGGTAAAAACGTTGCAGGTGATTGTGTTAAAATAAATAGCCATGTTTTCGTTTAAGTGCATGCTGGAATTTATTTTCATTTTAAATGCGATTTTCAAACTAAATTTAACCATCAAAACTGAAGAGAAGATTTATGCTGATCATCTGCTTTTCTTCTATTACTTAGAGATAACTACGCTAGCTATAGCATTATCTCTAAAAAAAATCACTAGAAAAGATCTCTGGAATGAATTTTTTATACAAATCACTCAATTAATGCTAGTTGCTGCCTAGGATAAAGAATGCTGCAGCTAGAAATTGAAAATACAGTCAACCTCGGATATAAGGGACACCTCCGGACCAGAAAAAATCGTCCCTTATATACGATGTCCCTTATAGCCAAAGCTGAGTCAGACCGAGGGTGTATCTAAACCTGTACCTTTCTGTACTTATACATATTTTTATGGCTTATTGCTACACATTCAGTGCAAACGGTATGTAGGAAGCTCCTTCAGTGATGTATGTGACCGCGGAAGCCGAGCTGTTCGATCACGTATAAACCGAGTTTGCGAAAAACTGAGGTTAAAAATCGACCAATTTCGCTTTGATCATATGTGAAATTACATGCGGGAGCTGAAGATATCGTCCCTTATAACCAAAAGTCCCCTATGTCCGAGTAACTGATATATGAAGATTTTCATAAGGAAAAACGTTACGAAAAATCAGGACCGGAGTTAGTGGTCCCTTACAAGCGAATGCCCCTTATACGCGAGTACTTTATATCTGAGGTTGACTGTATCTGCAAAAATTGTTTTCGTACAGAAAAATAAGAATTTTATAACTGAAGTTCTTGTGGTAAAAAATAGGCCTATATTTGTTGTTCTTTTTAAAAAAGAAGAGAATGTAGTCTTTGGGAAAACAATTTTCTGGTAAAGAGTTTTTCTGATAAGTGACTCAAACGTAAAAACTGACTGTATAAGCATCAGGAGTGTTGGGGGTAAAAACTACAAATAAACTTGATGTTTGTGAATAAGGGTCCAAAAGCCGCTCGATGTATAAAAAAATGCTTAATAACAAAAACCTTTAATGAGAAAGAGATTGGAGTATTCAGAACTGACAATAATATTTTTCAATTTAACAAATGAGTTAAGGTAGCAAGATGCAGTCCAGATGTGGTTGCAATACGTTGAGCAAGGTAAATAATCGACTTATAAACTAAAGACAGAAAACAACCTTGGGAGCTGAAAATTTTCAAGCATATTACACACTAATTTTATCTATACATTCTCACTTTTGTATCACACTTCTGTAAACTAATTTGTTAATAAATCATATGAATGCAATAAAATTGTAATAATTTTGTCAAGATTTAAAAAGAATTTAAAGAATTCCAAGAATTAAAGTAATTTTTAAAAATGGCTCAAGTTTTCTGAGAAGTCTTTGAAATATCGCATCACATTTAAAGTTAATCTAATCAAGATAATTTTAAAAGTACTTACCTTGCTTAGCACCATGATGACAACCAAGTTGATCATGGATGACGTAATGGATGTGACAAGACTGGACGTGGTGCGCACGATCTCGTTTTCATTAGAATAGAGCACGGCGTTGATGATGATTCTATAGACGATCACACCAAACACAGCAGCTAACACTAGTACCAACTGCAAGTAAAGGAATATACTCCTAAAACAAAAACAATTCGCAAAAATACGAGAAAAAACGTAAGAAGCAGTAATGTTCTTCAGACACACCTACAGTCACTACCAAATTCTTTTAGGAGAAAAATCTAAACCTAATAGAGAGTCTTAAAGGAAGACAGGACGATTTTTCATAAACTACTTTATTTTCAAGTCGGATAAAAAGTATACATTTTAACACTATTAATACTGCAAAAGCCTTTCTGATAATTAAATAAAAGATTAAAATCTTAATTACCGGCGGGCGAGCCCAACTATTGATGACATCACAAATTAACATAATTTTCAACAGCAAAAATATTCCAGGAGCGTGTTGCATGTGTTTGTGAGAGCGAAAACTGAAGTACAGTGTGTTGTACAAAACTAGGCAAGTTTTAAGATAAAAATTCAGATCTCAAATTTACTGCTGTGCTCATGCATGAGCTGTCGAGTTTGAACAAACTAACACATCTAAATTGAGAGGTACAGAACCTATTTTTTGTGCAATGCATTTCCGAAATGCAGGCGCTAGTGCCCGTCAAACTTGTGAATGGCAAAATGCATGTAACACGGAAGAACTAGTGGTGTGAATGCGAAATTGCATTTGTGTGCTAAAAATTCTTTCACATAAGTCATTTTTAAAAAAATAGTACGTTCCCTTTCGAAATTTTAAAGAGTAGATTGTTTTGACCTACAGTTTAAGATTGAGTCCAGCTTTGCTTTAAGAATCACTACATTCAAACACTAAATCCAGACACTCACAACGATATAAGCTGTATCACATTTCAAATGTGCACAATGCCAAAGACAATCAGTGCTAAATATCCATAAAAAATAAAGTCCCTTTTATTGCCAAATTTCTTCTAGATGTTTAACGTTTTCTTCCTGTATGGTATGATAAGTCGACAAGGAACATTCAATCCGTAATAACATAATTGAAACTATTGGAATTCAACATGACAGGTTATAAAAACTATGAATTTTAGTTTACACAAACTATGCTAACGTTACAGCTAACTGTGCATGTATTTTAAACTCAAATAAAATTCCAAAAGAGATTTAAAAGATTCATACATACATTTTTGGCTCTTTTACTGTCTTATCTAATGTCTAAGCATTTCCACACACCTACCCATGTCAACCAATCTGCCTCACCATCTAGCATACCACTCCTTATAAATTTTACCACTAGATGGGGCCACCTGACGATACACAATGTTTATCTAAAACAATCATCTTCTGATAGAAGAGAAATCGTTGTTAGTAATCCAGCACACCACATACGAAGTTCTTAGGTTAGTATCTAAAAGTACTTACGATAAAGAACAGAGATACAAATGAAGCCATTTTGCTAGTCATAGTTTTATAGCCGGACACGATGGGCACCATTTGTTGTGTGATGGGGTCCAAACGCATTTCAGTGGCAGCGGCTTCATAGGCAGGTCTTACCGTCTCCTGTAAAAGAAGAACAGTCAAATTTTAGCTCACAAAAGCCTGTGCAAGAAGGAGTCTTTTCTAACTGTACTGGAGTCTTTTCCAACTGCTCACTTTGATGACTCATTTGGTAGTACATTGCGTTGGTAAGAAAAAACACTGTACAGCACATTTAGTGTTCTGTTTATTTTAAGATGAATCACTTTTCCAACCTCACTGTTCCAAACATATTACCATGACAAAAGATATGTGATGAGAGATCAATTTTTCCAATGAGCCAAGTTTGCCAAACTTAAAAGCAGTTCAAGAGTCTGCCTTGCCAGAGACTGAGTTAGAGCTATTCCGAAAGTTTACTGAGTGACTGCCAGTGAGTTATTGACCCCGTGTCAGCTTTTTCGTTACCTTTTTTAATAGTAAAACGTTTCACTGAATCAGGAAGCTTTTTTAATAAGGTGACATTCATGAGGTAACACTTGGTACAAACAATTACTAAGTGAAAGTCCTAGCAGCAATAGTTTGTAGAAAACAAGAAGCAGAAAATACTTCAAAAAAAACAGAGAAATCAATAACCCTATAACAAAAAAAATGAAGTGTGAAATAAAGAAATGTGTTAGCACCACTTTGACAAAAATAAAGATGGAGAGCTGCTTAAATTTTAAAGAAAAAGATTTTTGCAGTTTACTTCAACTAAGCCGTCTATCTTTATTGATGAAATTTAGAAAAATGTTTACACTTACATCTTCTTCGAAATTTTGCACATCCCAATCCCATGCGATGATGTGCTGCTTCCGTTTCCATAACTCCAGAAAAACTGTGGCTGAGAAATAAAATATAATAGATAATTATAAATAATTTTGTCAAACTGGTGTAGTCTTATACTAGATTCACACTCGTAAGTCTGAAGAGAAATAACTAGGTTCACACTGGTTAAAACATGAACATCACAAATCATTAATCTCACAGTTTATTCACATTGGTAATTCTGGACAAAAACATTAATTTTACGTCACAGTCACACTAATAAAACTGGAACCATCATGAAACATTAATCAAATACTATATATATACTGGTATATCTGTATCATAGAATAACCGTTGGACTTGTGCCAGATTCACATTAGTAAATCTGGACTATTAAAAAAAAAGACATGTTCAATCAGATTACAGCAAGCAGCAATCTCAAACTTGTCTGGCCCAGGGAAGTTTTTAGCTAATCTTGGTATTTGATATAAATGGCATTTGCAGTTTCAAAATAAAATGTAGAAATTATCCAAAACTGTAAAAGCTAAAGAAATGTCTTACCCCAAACAGACATGAATATAGCAAAGAAAACCGTAGCACTATTATCAAAAAGATACGTGAGCTGAAAATCACAAACAAAAATACGTAATACAAAAAAAACACTTTTCAAAAATATCAAATGTTGAATAAGTGAAAAATACTAACTATTGGCAACTGCTACCCATTCATTAACATAACATATTAATGAGCCAGTATCAGAATACAAAAACACAAGTACGCTATTAACATACCTTTGAATTAAAACAACTTTCATGAAGGTACCAGTATGGACACCATTTATCACATTGAGGACACATCACAATGGCACCACCTGCTGGATTACTTTCCTCACAAATTTCATCGCTGAAAGAAACACAATGCTGATAAACATCATGCAATCAGCATAATTTAGATGCAATTTCTGTGCACAATTTTTAAGAAAACTAATTAGTATTTTTACTGCCAAATAAATTCAAGAAATATGCACAATCTTTGTACATATGTATAATTATGTATAATTTTTAAACAAATTATTCATGAACAAAATCGAATCGTATGCATGATTTTTGTAAGACCGCTTTTTACTGGTGGTTTGAAAACTTTCAAACTCAATTCGAATTCAATTCAAATTTCAAATATATATATATGTGTAATTCGAATTTGGCTTTTGGTAGAGATTACTCACCCCTAACATATAATGTATCAATACCTCATGTATTAAAAAACTTTCTAGGAAGAAACAGAACATGCCATTTAACACACTCAATGTTTGTGTTTGAGTAAATCTTATACTTGTCGCACACTAGAATTTGTGAACAGATGTACAACTTCAGACAAAAACGAGAAAGAAAATCCAAGCTTGTCTGCTAAGTGAGTGGCTACTAAGTGTGCTTAGTCTTAATGCTTATCTTAAGGCCTAATTCGATTTCTAAATTTTCTAAATATATGAAAGGTTGCTCTGCTCTTTCTTCCGTGTAGTAGTTTGAAGCATTGTCGTCAAAAGTGAAAACATTATCCGCAATATTTGTAATACTTTAAAGGTAGACCGAATTCTCTAATTTAACTAAAGGTTTCAGCAGATGGAACTCTAACAGAAATATTTTAGCATAGGTTGCTGTGCAATAAACAGAAACCATTACGAGTTTGAGAACTTTTAAACTTAAAAACTAGTGGTTATTCGTTCTCTCCACTTACGTGTGAACAGTTGTTGACAGTGTGAATGCACCATAAAGAAAACAAGCGAGACCAACAATTGCAGCAGGAATCAATGCGACCGTGTAATATCCCAACCATGTGAAATAGATTGCAATCTTCTCTCCAAAGTACTTCCTGTAAATGTAAGTAAAATTCAGAATTAAAACTCATTCAACTGATTGTAAAAAGTTTCATCAAATACAATAGACTGTTTTAAAATGGGTGTTACTGATTACAATATCTGTATTAAGGACAGTGTGAACTTAGCTTAATGAATTTTTATTTTGTAGCTAAGGTGGCTCCATCTAGCTGGAAATTTTTGGGCTTAGGTGTGGGCTTTGACCCAGTTATGTTGTCATTGTGCTGCTTTGTAGTGTATGTGAACAATATCTTGTGCAAGCTAGCGAAATTTATCATTAGATGTATGCCGCAACGATGTAAGTTTATTTCTGTTTAATTTTCATTTTGATTTATTCGTTGATATTTTATGTTGATTAACTAACTGTCAATCTAGCTAAACTATGTAACTTTTCATAAAATTAGCCAATGTCAGGCGATTTTGCCTTTCTATTTTAGTTATAAATATTGCAGAAATAAAGATCAGTGGTTTACATTAAATTCAACTGAGACATTGAGACATAAATGCCTCTCAGAGACACTAGCAATGTGATTACTAGTATTCAGTTGAATAGTTTACAACATTCAGAAAATATTCTGAACGGGTGTTATGACTTAAAGTTGTTGCATACGCTGTCAAGTAGACATCACAGTGAATTATTCCAACTATTTTGGTAAGTATGCTCAGCTAGCACACTGTTGCTCAGTTACACCCCGATGTCGTTTATTTCTGTTGGAGTTTGTACTTAGTTATAGTTCTCAACCATTTTGAAACTAAGCACCTTTTTGACCATAATTGATAGGTTATTACACCCTCGCACCTTGCAACGGGGAAAACGATAAGCCATGGTCTAGAAAAACTAGTGAATTTCGAGATTTCTGGAACATTTAAGTAAAAAAATTATAATGCAAAGTTTGATTGTATCAGATTCCAAATAATAAGGATACAATATTAAAAAGCTTTGATTTCCTTTCAATTTAACCATCCCCATTCCGCATGGGAGAATCAGTTCCCTAAACGAGAATGCCAGAAGTGTCCACAAATGACTTACCGTATCAAGTCCAAAGGTTGTTTCTTGTACCAATTCCTAAATCTCGCCCAGGTTTCAAACAATAACTAAATAGAACAAAATTAAACACTATGAATTTCAGTAAAAAAAACAAATTGCCAAAACTAGGATAAAACCAACTAGAATTATTCTGAATAAGCAACGGCATTTTCAAGACAAAACACAATATGTTAATTAATTAAATTAGTGACTCACTTTTCTGTCACTTTCCAGTGATGGAGTCTTTGCAACATCATCATCACCATCACCGTCATCTCTAAGGCGACCCTGCAAAAATATGAAATAACAAAACAGTCACAAAGAAAACAAACGTGAGTTTTAACCAAAGAAAAAACTGAGTACTGAGCAAAATCTAAATAAGCACGATTCTATTAAATTAAGTTTCATCGAGTAATATTAAGCTAAATTAAAAACTGGCTTGCAATGTTCAAGAGTTATGTTTAGCCTCATTTTAAGTTAAACTGGATACAGACAATTTTTGTCTACATGAAACATGTAGTGTGTTTCACATCACAAATGCGTCAAATAAAACTGCTCAAATTTCAGACCACCTGCGAAACAATAACCATTGTAAAGATAGGTAAAACTTTATGCTCACAACTTCTACATCAGGATTGCAATTTACCTCATGCAGTGGATAAGCAGCTTCATATGTCCCGTTGTTTAAAAGTGCTGTGATTCCTGCAATGTTTGACAACAGTTTGTAGTGCAAATTTAATCACAATAGTTTGGCAGCATTAATGATTAAATGAATGATTAACTTAAAGTAACCACTGTGGCTAAAAGCCATAAATTACTTCTGGCACATTTGAATATATGTGTGCTTGCATGGCAAAATCATCCTTGAGTCGGCAATTAAGCTTTTCTAGTTATCCACATATCCTGAATCTCCATTTCATAAGGATCATTTTGATACCAAGCTTATTACTCTGTGTTATTTCTAAGCTGAGATAATCCACGTTGAAGTTGAGGTGCAAGCTGCACACTGAGAAACATAATCTTGAGAAAATCACTGTTACAAGTTCGCCTTTGTTTTTTGTCACGTTTCTACAAAACACTCTTAGCAACCGTAGAAAATGTTGGTTGTTATGGACTCTGCAAGAGCACGTTGAAGTTATGTTTAAATCCAGTAGATTTTTTCCAACAAAAATCTGGGCTTGGCAACAGAAAAAAACTGCAATTAAAATTACTGTTTCCACGAGCTACTATCAGAGTTTGAAAATATGTGTTTTTCACAATTGCAATACTAGCATTTAGCCAGAAGAGTAAGGTATTATAAAATTAAATTTTTAGTATTTTTTAATCATTTTTCTAATGATTTGATGCTAAAATATGAAAGTCCAATATATTTAGCATTCGTTTTTATAAAAACCAAAAAAATGTCATTCTACTTTGAAGCATCGTAACGTAGTTTTAACTATGCCGACTCGTGTGCAGTTTTGGTTTGTAATAACACATATATTGGACACTAGAGATGCTATCAGCAAAGGAATCTGAATGAATTGAATTTTTGACTTTCGAACTTCAATCAAACCGAATTTCAAGATTTCGAATCCGAAGAATTCAAATTCAGTTTTAAAGCTTTTCTAATAAATTTTCAAATCACTAATAAAAAACAGACTCTTGCATATTGCTTAATTTTCTTCCGCAGGAAAAAACACAAATAATTTGTTTGAAAATTATTCACAGAAATTGCGCTAAATTGCATAATGATACAATTGGTAAAGAACAGGTGTAGTTGAAGAGGCGACTTATTCGAATCCATAATTTTAGGTTCAAATAAAATTTGATATAAAAAACTCACTCGAGTAGAATTCGAACTTTCGAACTCCGACGTTCGACAGACACCTAATTAGTCACAAATATTGTGGTTGTTGCAGTTTTAAAATCCTATTTATAATTACCGAATTTATTCTCTTCTTTATCATATCTTGCCCGCTTCAAGATCTCAAAAACGATTTGAAATCTCTGAGCTCTTGTGAAAAATGTGTCTTTATCTTCAATAATATACCTAAGCAGAAATTACATATAGCAAACTCAAAAATCAGTAATTTCACCTTAAAAAATAGAAAAAGCAGCAAACACTACTACTAATGCACACCAAAAGATACACGATTCTTAAACCTTCCCATAGCAGCTCAGCAGGCAATCTTCTTGTTAATCAAACCACTGTTTAGTTTAAAAAGCTGTTTTGTTTAAAACCAAAAATCTACTGAAATTTATACCAATGTTTTCAACAAATAATAGTAATAATTACAGAAAATACTGTTTTTGGCGATAACTGTCAAAAGCTCACTCCTTTGTACAATTTGATGCCAAAGCAACCATTTGGTGCTCCAACAAAAACTAGCGTTAGCATTTGTTAAAACAAGATTATTTCAGACATTTAGGAAACTATCACGCCCCTGGTAAGTTTTCGTTAACACGATATTAGAACTTACATGATCACAAAAGCTGCCAATGTTATATTAAACCTGTGCTTATATTAACAAAACAAGTAGTTTTTCCTGTAATGCAACGGAAACACTTAAAAAATCTTGATTGAGTTTCCTTTAAGATCATTATTTTCATTCTTCAAGCGAAAAGTAACTAATGTGTTAAACAGAGTCAGCTATAATCTCTTTTATTCCACTTAAAGGAAGACAAGGTGATTTTATTATATACTACCCTATTTTCAAATCCAAGTACACATTTTGACATAATTAATACTGCAGATTAATAACAGATTAAAAACTTAATTAACGGCGGGCGAGCCCAACTATTGATGACATCACAAACTAATATAATTTACAAAAGCAAAAATATTCTACGAGCGTGTCGCATGAGTTTGCAAAGCAAAAATTGAAGTAGAGTGCTACTGTAAGTGTAGTACTAAAACTAGGCAAATTTTAGGATAAAAATTCAAATATCATATTTACTGCCGTGCTCATGCATGAGTTGTCGAAACGTGTGTAATTTGTCAGAAACTAATACATCTGAATTGAGAAGTACAGCACCTGTTTCTGTGAAATGCATTTCCGAAATACAGGCGCTAGTGCCCGTCTAACTAGCACCTGGCGAAATGCATGTAACAGTTAAGAAATAGTGGCACGCACGCGGAAACTGTGTTTATGTGGTAATAATTCTTTCACATGTCATTTTTATTTTTGAAAAAAATAGTAATTTCCCTTTCAATATTTTAAAGAGTAGATTGTTGCTACAGTTTAACATTGGGTTCAGTTTTGCTTTAATAATATTGTTGGTGAGTTTTGAGAATTTTTTGCCAAAGTTTTATAGCATCTAGTTGGCTTTTTGGTGAGCCTTAAAAGTTTGGACGGTTTTTACATTGTAACTTAAATTTCAAATGCTATATTTATTGTAGTCTATAATATAATATCTTCCCACACATTTTCCCGTGTATGAGAAATAATAATTTTTTGTGTCTTGACAATTTTCACTGAGAATTTTGCAGTGTATAAAATTGAAAGCAACAAAAAATTATTTGCTGCTGGTGGCCGAGAAACTTCCTATTATTAACTTTTTTAAATTAAGACTGAAAAAATGTAACAATGTTAGAACTCACAGTTCCTGGTGATCCTGATCAAACGGAGCAGTAAAATAATTTGGCTCCGGTGGAATTATGTCTTCATCCACTTCAAACCACGTTAATCCACAACATCCACCCTCATCTTCTTCTAAATCATTTTTCTAACGAAAGGGAAAAAAGAGACTCATAATAGTAAATTCTTGTGCACCTCCAATATTGTAAAGTAATCTAATTTGAAGAAAAGAGTTTAAATAAATTAGTAAAAATGATTTTTCATAAATATGCATTCATAAAACCATGGTTCCCACAGAATTTTAAAATAAATATCCCGGATTCTTCCATGACTTTTACCTGGCCAAATATTGATTTTCCATGACCAAGATAAGCCAGAAATTGTATTACCAGTATATATATATTCAAACATTTTTGTGTAGGAACATCCATACATATAGTGATAAATAAAATGTGTAGGACAATCATTATTTTTAGAACTGAAATCGAAACCGGGAGCCTGCCATAGCAAAATTTTATTTGAACATGAATCACTGAAAAATATGTTTTTAAAAATATCGGTTCATCGGTTCACAGTGATTATTTTTGCAACCCTTTTCAATTTCCCTGACGTTTTGCCCCATTTTCATCATTTTCCCCGACTTTTTACAAAAATTATCTTTTTGCCTGACTTTTCCATGACTTTGCAGGATAACCTATATTTTCCTTGACTGTGGAATCCTACCAGCTAAGAATATGGGATAGCTACACTACAATTCTTCTGATGAAGGGAACCTAACATATAAACTAATCAGAGTTAATAAATTATTTACTTGCAGCAAATTTGATTAGCAATAGTTATTAAGCATTTAAAGTACATTTACATAAAACCCTCTGCTTACATAAAGCTTAAAAATTTCATCTTGAAATTTTATACCACTTACATACTGCCTTTTGCTCGTGTCGGCAGTAACGCCGTAAGGCACAGCCATTTTAATGGTAGGTCATTTGAAAGAAGTTGAGATAACATTGCGTGAAGTTTGAAAAAACAACCAGAGCATTCGCAGCACACATGTTGCTAACAAAGTAAAAGTCAATAAGATTAAAAATATGTTTTTGGTTAGTGAGTAGCGCACCCTAGAACATTTAAATTATTATTTCTAGTTACATAAGTCTTCCCAGCAGGCAAGCGAAATGCTAAGTAATATAGATTTGCATGGAAAGTTTCTTGGGACATAACTTAACATTGCCTTTTCTTTCCCTGATTTACATTTGTGTAGGTGACATCATGTAATGGCGTTGGAACAGTATTGTGGGAGTTTTAAAATTAAAACAAACAAAAAAAATTCCTTTTAACGAGAGTGCAACACATACATAAAATTGCTGTAAAGTAATATAGTTTTTTAAGGTGATTTTTCTTAAACCTACTTCAGGTTTCTCGTCCTTTAAATAAAAACACATTACAATAAGAATATAGAATTAAATATATATCGATCAAACGTTAATACAGTAGAATCGAAATATTAAAGTCTTTACATACCAGTATGGGAACTTTAATATTCATAATATCTGCATATTCACACAGTACATCCCAAGGTGCATGTACACGTGTGCAGAATACGGTATCTCTCAGGTTTTCCTAAAATCATAAAATAACACATTGATAAGTAACTACAAGTTTTACTTTGTAAACTGGCGAATGGCAAGTGTCTGACAGTGTAGATAGCAACCACATAAACATTATAGACAACAAGAAAACATCATGAGAACAAAGCGGGGCAAAATAGAACGACAAAAACTAGAACAAGCCATAAATAGGATGAGACAAAACAAAACTTTTCAACATTGAACATGACAACACGGGAAAAGGTAGAACAGGACAGAAAGGACAGGACAGGACAGGACAGGACAGGACAGGACAGGACAGGACAGGACAGGACAGGACAGGACAGGACAGGACAGGACACGACAGGACAGGACAGGACAGGACAAGGACATGACAGGGCAGGACAGGAAACAATAGAATATAACAGAATAGACAAGAAAGAATAGCACATAATAGGACAAGACAGAACAGGACAGGGAAGAATAGCACATAACAGAACAGGCCGGGACAGGACAGGATGGAACAGGATAGAACAGGACAGAAGAGGACAGGACAGGACAAAACAGGACAGGACAGGTCAAGATTTGAAAGAATAGCACATAACAGGATAGGACAGGATAAGAAAGGAAAGAATAGAACATAGCAAAACAGGACAGAAGAGGACAGGATAAGAAAGAGTACGAGATCAAAAAGGGAGACTTGACAAGGGCATGAAATAAAATAAACAGGATAGAATGAATCATACTACCCAAAAACAAACAACGGGTAGACAAAAAGTCACTAGGGAAGAGAATTGGGAAGAACAGGGGGAAACATGACAGGGCAAACAGAACAGAACAAAAGTGAACTGGGCACAAAAAGGCACAGTGACACAAAACAGAAGCAGATTGAATAAGCAGAGAAGAAGAAGGAAGTCATGCTACACTCCTAATAACGTTTAACGAATAAAAATATATAAACGCAGTTCACATCAAATTAATAAGTTTAATCTGTGAATAAAATGGCACAATTAACAGATACATACACACTGTTCTTCATCGTGTTCTAGTTCAAGTCCCCGCTCCATCAAGGCTTTCTCATAAGCCAGTCTTTTCTCCGTCCATTTATCGCTCTTCTCTTTGTACACCAGCACATAGTCGATGATCCGCACGCCATCAGAGAAAAAGAGATCTTCCGGCAATAACTTCTCCTGCGAGGAAGTGCCATAATGAATCATACGTTTAGCCGCAAGTGGCTGATTCTCGTTCATTATAACCGTGATGTTAATATCATTTCAGTAACAATGTAATCACGTAATTTAAAACACCTTCTGCATTTGGTACCATGCAAACCGTGCAAAAAGCAGAAATTTACACTAATTTATGATGTTTCAGAATTGGTGAAAGTTTGCCAGTTTAATACACCACCTGTGAACAGCCCGAAATTGTTTTTATTCACAACTCTCTTCCTTAATTGATTTCTATATCATTCTTGCAAATAAATTTATTACAGAGAGTAAATCAATCACCTTCTTTTGACCAAAGTTCGCTGTTAGTTTCAGTTGGCTTGATGCACTGTCTTTGAAGCTGTTAACAGACCCTGTAAAACATAGTTACGCAAAAGCCACATAATAGTGAATGAAGTTATGAGCTGCCACACGCATGTGCTTGGTTAGATTACTTGTAGGTCAAAATTAAATCCAAAATTTCACTGATCGGAAGTAGTATTAAGACAAAAAAGATATGTTTCATCACTATTACTGCCACAAAATCACAAATGTCAATGCAAGAAACACAATTTCTTATAACATTTACAGTTTTTACTTTAAAACAGTTAGTATAATTTGCACAATACCAAGTTGTACGATTATAACAGTGTTTAAGATGAACTTTGGTCTCTCAAGTGTGAACATTGCGCCCCTTATTTACAAGCAGCTAACGTGTAGCCACGACCTTAATTTGTTTGCTGTAATAATAAATGTGTCAATGTTTGTAAACATTTTGTTGACATGCGGTAACTAAAAAAATTAGTTGCTTAGTAATTTAGGGAGATTATGCTGTCTGGGGCTCTAACAGAACAAACATTAGATGGTGGATAACCCTACTTAATGGAAATAACATGAACTGAAATAATAACAGACAGGCTGATAGTTCTGTCCCGTCCATCTCTATTTGTGAATATAAGGTTTTTTGTGTAATGAGCAGATTAAACAATTACTTGTGGTGTATTAGAAACACTATTAACCTAGTTTCCGCGTGGTCATTATTAATTACATGTACAATATTTGCATAAGGTTTATATTCAAGTAGGTTGCGCAACTGCTTGTTGTGTAATACCTTGCACATGTGCACTACGTGGCACTTATCTAGAAGCTGTGCAAAATAACTGCTTGTGGTGTGTTATAAAATGCGCTCCTTACATGAATATGAAAGTGTACACATTTTCCAACGAGAATAAATTTTTTTCTAAAATGTGATGCACCTCAAACTTTGGCGCCCTAACCTAGTTAGCCAATTGGTTAATACGTCCCTGCTAACAGATTCTATTCTAGCGGTTAAGAACCTTTGCCATCATTCTGAACACTGTAATGTTAGAATATAAATAACTACCAGTACTTTTAAATACCTACTACTTTCAGTCGGATTCAAATACCAAGTTTTTTTATACTGCTCAGCACATCGCAAGCCAATATCCAGTATTTAAGGCTAAAGGTCACCTAATGTAGACAGGTGTGGTGGGACAGGAATATTTCTCAATATCAAAGATTATCCTCAATGATGAGACACTGAATGAGCAAAGGTGCCAACACCAATCTAACGACATGTCTAAAATTTTCCTTAACAAAATAAAACATAAATCACCCAAACACCTACTGACCAGACCTAAAGCTGCTTAATGGTGATTACTAACACAGCTACGCCTAACAACATTGCTGTGACCACTCGGCTACGCCCCTTGAAACCTCACTTTATCCCTTTAACCCATTATGCTTCCAAATTTCCCGGGAAACGCCTAAGCTCAATTGCAGATGCCCTACTTAACAGCACTTTCCACTGTGCACTAGTGGCATTCTTTTCTTTCACAAAGGGTTAAGAAAGCCACACATAATGAATATATACCAAGACGTTGTAGAACAAATATGGCGAAACATTTCATTAGGTATACGGGACCAGTCCTATGGCACAATAGACTAAGCCACAATTCAAAATGTAGTCACTCCCTTTCAACTTTAAAAAAAACCTTCAGAAAAGAAATATTTCAAAAGTATTGATAGCAACACAGTTTGATAATGGTAATCACGTGCATTCTTTTTCCACAGTAATCTTAATAAAATGCAACTATGCTCAACAGGTTACTGAACACTTTATAATCATGATCACAGTTTTTCTTAGTTCTCGCTTCATTTCATCTTTCATTCACTACTCCCCCACACTTTTATGTATATATTATCATTATTTCAATTATTAATCACTTCTTTAAGATTTCCACGTACAGTTTGGCCTGTCAAGCTATGCTTTTAGGCTCAAACTGTATGCATCAAAATTATTCTGTAATGTAATTTGCACATGTATATGATGCATAAGAATCTCTTTTGTAATTTATGGATTATACTGCATTTATGTTTATATTTACTTCAGTGAAATTATCTGTATTTTTATTATAACTGTTATATGCAGAGTGGAAATAAATAAACTTATAACTTATACACCATCTTCAAAGTTAATGAGGAAAGCCATCTTGTTTAAGACACCAGAACAACTAGAGTAAGAACAGACTCGATCAAATGACAAATTTGCTAACATTACAAAGAATATAAATCAGTGAAAAGAACACTCTAATATTAGTTTGAAGCAGCTAAATCTACAACAAAGCAAAACAGGTAAGAAAGATGTTACCTGGCAAATTATCTTCCATTGTCTCAGTCAATCAGATTAATCAAAACGTCAATTGGCAGGTTTACCTGAAATACGTTGAAAACTGTTACCTTAGACAATCAAGAGTTGAAAAAAGCTAAAAAAGTTGATAATTAAACAGGTAAAGCCCTATGAATGGTCAGTTTAGGCAAACCACAGGTAATACCATTTTTTCACACACTAGTTAAACCTAAAAACAATGCACATAGTTAAAAAATACATACCTTTTGCTAGACATTACAACACATTTTTGTCACATCACTATGCAAAACCGGTTTGCACATTTCAGGACTTCGATTAGATTAGCATACGATCTATTATCCAAGTTTAGCGTAACATATATTGATAAATCTGCACTCCACGCTAACAGCGCTTAACCTTTGAAACAACACAGGTAAATACAGCAAACCGTGTTTAAACACAAGTAAATTCAGCCGATAATATGCCAACAGTTTATCCTCAGCAACTAGACATGTCATATCATCACCATCTTCTAGCTGATAAAAAACGTGCAAATAAAAATGTTCTGGTTTTTCACATAGGAGGTACGGTACACAGTACTTTACTACTGAGCTGCTACTGTACTACTGAGTTTTAAACAAGTCACATATATATAACAGCAGTAAAGAAACGCGTAGCAAAAGTTTCATTGTTAAGATCAATAAATATGCTGCTAAGTTTAGCTTCAATTGTGTTTTTGATGCCTAGAAGGCTTTGACGCTTTTGATGCGTCACAGCAGCCAATGTTAAAGATTATTGAAATGTCACAGTCTAATATTTGCTTTCAGGTAAGACTTAAGCAAACAATGAAATTAGGTAACAATAAGACGTCGTTAAGTAAAGTAAGGCTTACCGAGTTTTAATTACAAAAAAAGCTATAAACCTCTTTTGCTAAGTTACAATTAGTTATATGTAGTCTAGCAATATTTCACTAACCAGCATCTCAGAAAATCATGATTCAAATCTAGACTCAATCCTGATTTTATCATATTTCTTATCTTTCAGTACAAAATTTAACACAATAATTGAAAGCCAATCCAATCAAGTAAGCACAAATACTGCTCTTTGGCACAGACAGACCACCTTTTAAAATGAAATAAACGGACTGTGAAATTGCATTTAGCAATGATTGGGCACTTTACTACATAACAGGTTTATTAAACTGTACTTCTGCTTTCTTGGCTTAAGTTATGACCTAGGTGTCAAAGTAATTATACAGTTAACAACCAGTTTTAAATAATCAAACAAAAGGTCTAAAAAGCAGAAAAAATGTAATAAAAAACATTCTATAAAAATTGAACGTATTTCCTAAATAGTCATAAAAACAAAAAGTATTTATTGCACATCATAATCAGCATATATTTGGCGACAACAATCAATTAATTGCACAATTTCATTAAAAATAACATTCATCACACTAATAAATGGAAACAATTTACTAAACAAAACATTTTCCAAAATTTTATTCCTATATTTACAGTTATTTTTAAAAACCCCATACGGATGCCATACCCTTTGCTGTCATTTTACGTACTGTGTCTAGTAAAACATTTGGATATTTCAATTTGCTATTGCGGAGCACACAATCATGTATTAGTGAGAAACCCGCCATCATGTTAGTATTGAGGTAGTGCTCATAAGGCTGTAGAACACTTAACACTTTCAAATCTTTATACAGTAAAAGTAAACGAGATTCAAAAGCACTGTCAGTCAAAAACGACATTTTGGTGAGAGCACTGTCATGATTTGTCACTAATTTCACAACTTCTTTCTGAACGATACACCGTAAAGTTTTTTGCAAGTTTTCAATATGGGAAATCTCGCTAGACGACAGTGTTTCTTTTGCTTGAGTGCTGCTTAATTTTTTAATCTGAGATGAGGCCACTGCAAACGCGCTTTCCAGTGAGTTGGTTATGAGATTTATTGTGAAAAACTTCTCTTCGGCAGAGATGAACATTTCTTCCGTTTCAGCAAATAATTCTGTTTCACTCTAAAGAAGAATAAGAAAAAACTAAACACAAGAAAAATATAAAAACTCCAAAATCAATGTACTTATAAAACTTTTGTCAAGCTTTCACGTCTGAACCGACATTATTCAAAGCACACTTGTGTGCTTGCATAGCAAAATCATCCTTGAGTCGGCAATTAAGCTTTTCTAGTTATTCACATCTCCTGAATCTCCTTTTCATGAGGATCATTTTGATACCAAGCTCATTGCTCTATGTTATTTCTAAGCTGAGATAATCCACGTTGAAGTTGAGGTGCACGCTATGCACTGAGAAACATAATCTTCAGAAAATCGCTGTTAAAGTTAGGGATTTCTACAAAACACTTAGCAACCGCACAAATGCTATGGTCCTTGCAAGAACACAATGAACTTATGTTTAAATCCAGCAGATGGCTCTTCTACTGGGCTTGGTAACAGAAAAAACCCTAAGTGAAATGACTGCTTCCATGAGTTATTATCGGAATTTGAAAATAGGGTTTTTTACAATTGCAGTACTAATTTCTACACAGAAAAGTAGGTAAGGAATTATAATATTAAATTTTTAGTGTTTTTTTAATACTTTCTTGATAATTTGATATTAGAACGTAAAAGGCCAATATATTTAGCGTTTGTGCTTATACAATACGAAAAATTGACATTTGATTGCATTCTTGGGTTATTCCACTTTGAAGCATCATAATGTAGTTTTAACTGCCAGACTCGTGGACGGTTTTGGTTTGCAAGCAATACATTTAAGAAAATTTGTCACCTAAGTCAACAAAAAGGAAAACAAAAAATCACTTTACACTGAAATTTATCCTCCTAATTTTACATATTGTAACTGTTGATTGTAGCAGCTTATTAAAAAATGAATTTCATGTCACAATTTCTTTCAAACCGATGTGTCATGGCTCTCAACGGTGATCAGAGACCATGAGATTCGCTCAAAACTAGTGACTACCAAAAATGAGTACCAACACTTAAAGCCAAGCTTAAGTCGACCTGCGACGCGATGCGACTCGTCTCAGCTGATAGGAAATAGTCATAGACACATGTTCAGGTCGACTGCGACTGATTTCCAGCAACTAGGAAGATACGAGTTCCCGGAAGTTGTAACACTGCTCAGGTTGATGGCGAATGAAAAAATCTCTGGCCAGACCATGTGACTAAACCATAACGCTCAATGATGAACAATGCTCAGGTTAAAACTGGATGGATACCATTTGCCCCGAGTAGTACAAGAGCAACTCGCTGGAACGGAGTCGCGTTGCGTTGAGTTGAGTTCCAATGTAAGCTTGTTTATGTCGTCTGGGTAAACTAGATATATTGGAACTAGCGACGTAATGTATGCTGCCAGTTGCCAAATCACCAGTTGCTAAATCGTCAGTTGCTATCAGGTGCATCGCATCGCAAAGTTGACCTAACCCTGTCTAACTAACACAAACGACTGTTGTTAAAATTTGTACTTTTACACAACTTTGATTTAATTCTTGTGCAATTCTAGAGTAAATGGCTATTGTTTAAACAATGCAAATTTTTCCTTGCGCTGACGGTTAGCATGGTAAAATGTTCATAGTACGGTTGAAAATTACTTTGTACCGATATGACAACTACACTGAATAAAGCTCACTGTTATCGTGAACCAACATTGTAAAAAACAACTAGGGTTTTTCCCTCCAAAATCTGCATTAGAAAATTTAAAATACAATTTTGACATGCACAATATTTTGACACATTTTGCTTTATTTTTACTTTTCAATAATAGTATTCTGTAGTGAATTTGTGTCCATCATGTAAGCATGTCTTATCAAAGATACCTCTGCTCTCCTATCTGGCGTGGAATCCACTTTCTCGAGCCAGCTTAAATGTGTTTTTATGCAGCCACAAATGTCTTTATCCGAGTAAATCGTTACCATGGATTCCAACAGCAGAGGAACAGCTCTCTCAGGTTGCATGATCATAAGATCTGAGATCAGATAAATCAGATTTAGAATTTATCAGTTACACATCTACTGCTTACTGTTTAGAGAGACTGTTGCAATCCAAAAATAGTGTGAATGTCTTAACAAAATTAGTTTATCATAGAATAAAATGGAATAGAACTTTATTTTTTACATGCAGCACATTAAATTAATATTTCACAATATTTCACAGTACAACTCACAATAGTCCATGGCATGTTAGTAGTAGTTAAAAAATAAAAAAAAACACAATATCTTAAAATTAAACAAAACTAAAAACTGACTAAAGTATTAAAACAGACATATTATAAAACATTTTGCAAAATTAGATATAAAGCAAAGATCTGTTTGTAAAATTTTACGTCAATAAATCCGTGTTTGTGTCAAAATTTAATTAATCAAAACGTTTGCTAAACATAAAACACAAAAATAACTACATTAAAATGTGTTTTACTTAAAGCAAGGACTAGAAAAGAGCCCATCAGTTTGCTCTCTAACTTTATAAATGCAACACAAGCAGTTAGAAACGGTCACGCTTCTGACGTAACACACTGCAAGCACTTACTAAGTATATTGTATTTCCACTAACACACCACAAGTAATTCGCAACTGTAACATATGTTGCAATATCAGGCGCAAATAAAGAAAAAAAAAACACAAATAGGCTGCAGTTTTTTAATTTAATCTGTCAGTGATTTAAAAAACTATTAATTTGCTTTTCAGCCGCTAATTATACCATTTAATAAGAAAAGTTTACGTACCCGGTTGGAATTGGTGTACTACGTGGGCAACCATCTCTTTAACGGTTGTGTCATCATCTTGAAGCAAACAATAAGCACAGTGCCATAATTCAAATGTGAGCTCTTCTGCAATAAAACATGAGAATTAAATATTATGACAAAGGTTTCCACTATGACAAGTGTACAAATTTATAAACATAACATTTGTCACATATTGTACTACGTATTTGATTGTTTGTAGTATTATGATTTAAATGGCAGTCTACTATACTAAACTATTAACTTTTTCTTTACTGTCACGTATAGGCATTTTTTGACTATAATTGTACAATGATTGTCAGAGATTAATTTCTTTTGTTTCTAAACATTTTTCTTTTTCCTTTTCAATATTCATTAATCTGGGTGATTACATCGTTAATTTCATGGTTCAAAAAAAATTATATTAATTAACAATTTAGACTAAATTAAACTGAGAGAAACCATAACAAAGCTATCTGTAGGTAAATAATCTTTATTCTGCTATCAATGAAGCCATGCAGGCTTTGGTTTTAATAGGATATTAACACGATTCTAATAAATTTTAAAATACCTAAATTTCATGAATGAACCACTCAGTGGTGGCAAAGATTTCTTTCATTAAAAACAAAACGTTGAAAAGCGAGTATCAAATGTGATCTTAAGCCATGGCTTGTATTGTGCATGGTTTGTACATTCCCAGATCAAGTTGACAAAATGACTATAAGTTTAAACTCTAACAGTTAAAGAATGACGACTCTGCCCCATCTTGTGGAAAAGATTCAACAGAAGACTGTACGAGATTAAATGATTGTGTGGCATATGAACTCGGGCCAACTCTGCCAGACGTGCCCAATAACTCTATTCATAATGCATGCGTGATGGTAAGTACACAGTCTTGTGTAAGTACACAGTCCTTACATTAAGTTTCAGCTCCAATTTTTCAGCGTTGTCTTTTAAAAGGGCATCTGTAATATACATCAGGGGGTATAGCTCAGTGGCAGCATGCTTGGTTCCCACATGGAAGGTTGCAGGTTCAACTCTCGACTGAGTCAAAGTTAAGGCTAATAAAAAATTGCCGCTGCTTCTTCAACTAAGCACGCGGGTTTATCGAAGTAACACACAGGTAATAATAATCAGGACCACCTTGGAAATAGTACCGAGGTGTTATTCGTATGTCCTATTAAAATTATTAGTATCATTATTATAATTACTACTACTACCACTATTATTATTATTATTATTATTATTATTATTATATCCATTCTGTGGTAAAAATAGCAAAAAGTAAACAAACCCTAATGCAATATTTTGTAATGTATGACTTATGCTGTACTAACCGAAAATACTTTGTGGGTCAATAAGCAACAGTTTTGCATGCATTGCAATCATCTGAGCTACTTCAGTTTTACAAGCCAAATTAACATTAGCAGCTTCCAGTATCCAAGTGACTAGTTTCTTTATCCATTTAACGTCCTCTTCTGCTTTCCCAGAATCCTGTAAGAAAATGATGACGATGACGACAGTGACGATTCATATGATGGCGATGACAAACACAACAACAAAGCTGATGAGAATGATGATGACCATAACAACAATTGATACAAAAACGATGATCGTGATAATTCCAATAACAATTATATGAATGATGATTTTGATGATAATGCTGATGATGGCAAGCACAATGCTGTTTCAAAAAGTAATGTTTGAAAAATATAATGATGGCAAAAATGATGATGATGATGACGATTACAACAATTGATACAATAACAACGATGATGATAATTTCAATGACAATGATGTGAATGATGATTTTGATGATAAAGCTGATGATGACATGCACAATGCTGTTTCAAAAAGTTGAACAAAATTTAGAATGAAATCTTCATCCATTCCATATTACCATCAATAAAATTATTTTTATAAACACATTAATTAAGAATTTTGGTAAATATGGGGTAAGATGCTTGAGTGAAAAAACGATGAATAAATGAATAATTTAAAAGCACTCTTTATCAACAAACACCATAGCAGCACCCGAAATTCCAATACACTGCACAATTAACAAACAATGGCAAACTAAAAATAGTAAACAAAATCTTCCTAACATATAAAACACAATGTAAATGCGCCTCAGAACACATAAAACACAGACTAAACCCGCCTTCTAACACATAAACACAGATGAAACCCGCCTACTAAGACATAAAACACAGACTAGACCCGCCTTCTAATGCATAAAACACAGACTAAACCCGCCTTCTAACACATAAAACACAGACGAAACCCGCCTACTAACACATAAAACACAGACTAAACCCGCCTTCTAACACATAAAACACAGACTAAACCCGTCTCATAACACATAAAACACAAACTAAACCCGCCTCATAACACATAATGCACAGACAAAACCCCCCTCATAACACATAAAAGACAGACTAAACCCGCCTCATAACACATAAAACACAAACTAAACCTGCCTCATAACACATAAAAGACAAAGCCCACCTCATTATACATAAAAGGAAGGAGTGCTGATCCTAAGCAAAGTTGTGCACTGGAAACGTCTTCAAATTTCCACGTATCTGACGGTTCCACAAATGACTTCAGCACGTCTACGGCTTTCGTACGTCGTAACTTTATGTGCACATCCATGGAAACAATCGAAGCTAAAAGTCTGTAAACCTTAGAAACAAAGAAAATAGGTGTCCAACTTAAAAAATGGTTTACTATCGTAATCAGATATAATTAACTACATACTGTAGTTAGTTATAAATAATAGATTTCAGTATTTTGAAAGTAAGGCAATCTGTTGCATAGGATTAGCTGTTTCTCAATATGGAAAGATCGTGTGTGCTTGCAAACCAAAACCGTCCATAAGGCGGCATTGTTAAAACTAAGTTATGATGCTTCAAAGTGGAATGACCCAAAAACCTGATCAAATGTCAATTTTTCGTTTTGTACAAAAACCAATACTAAATATATTGGGCTTTTATATTCTAGCTTAAATTTTATAACTCCTTACCCACTTTTCTAACTCTATTTTCAAATTCCAATAGCAGCTCGTAGAAGCTGTCATTTTGCTTGAGTTTTTTTCTGTTGCTAAGATGAGATATTCGTTAGGAAGAGCCATCTACTTGATTTAAATATAACTTCAATGTGTTCTTGCAAAGTCCAACATTTCTTTGGTTGCTAAGTGTTTTGTATAAATGAGACATAAAATAATGGCGAAATTTAACAGCGATTTTCTCAAGATTATGTTTTTCACTACGTAGCCTGCATCTCAACTTCAACGTGGATTATCTCAACTTTGAAATAACATAGAGCGATGAACTTGGTATCAAAATGATCCTCATGAAATGGAGATTCAGGATATGTGAATAACTAGAAAAACTTAATTGCTGACTTATGGACGATTTTGCTATGTAAGCACGCATATTATTAATGTAACTAAATAACTTCGTAACAAAATTGTTTTTTCAAGCTTTTTTTCAAAGCCAAGCATAGAAGATAGCACATCTTTTTCACAGTATGAAAACATTTATATTACTTAAACTTATCCACAATAAATGAGTCGGTGAGACTTAAAGGTAAAGTCCACAAAGAACTGGTCAGACCCGCTCTAACCTATGGACTGGAAGCAGCTTCTCTAAAGAAGACCGAAGAGAAGAAAATGGGTGTGGTGGAGATGAGGATGTTGAGATGGATGGTGGGAATAACAAGAAGAGATAAAATAATAATATCAAAGGAACAGTAAAAGTAGTGGAAGCCTTGCAAGATTGCGATGGTATGGAGACCTGAAAAGAAGAGTCGGTGAAGATCAGGTGGGAAGGGAATACATAAATGAAGAGATGGTCAACAACAGGAATTGCGTGGAGAAGACTCATTCACAATGGCGACCCCGCATAGGGAAAAGCTGGGAAGAAGAAGAAACTTATCCACAATAATTGCTTGATTACATCTTTTAGAACAGATAAAAGACTACTGTAAGTATAAAACTTATGACTTATTTCTTAAGCTAAAAGCCGAGTGCAAAGATATTAAAAACACATTTTTAATTTTTCAATAAAATTCCGAAGTGAAATAAAAAACAGATACAACTAAAATATAAATACCTTGGCTAAACAGGAAGGATAAAATTCCCATTTGCAAGTGTCTACTAGGGTCTCATAAACATCAGAGCAAATGTTTGTACAGTTTTCATCTAGTTCACTCTTCGTCCTGCACAGTTCTATGTACAGAGACAAACTTTCGAGTGTTTGTAACCTGACTTCGTAATATTGTGATTTCAGTAGCATGCACACGAGATTACGATCACAGCAAAAATATTGAGAATCTTCCTTTTGTGCTAAAAGGCAGAAAATGTGCAGGTATGCTTCCACCATTTTAACTCTGAACTGTGTGAGTCCTGGAGTTTCACACCGTGCATCACTGCTCAGTAATGGTATCTCACATTCAATAAGCCTGCGAAGATTTCCGTGCATCGACTCAGTAAAATGTTTCTGATTTTTTATTCCATCGCTGTTAAGAATGCCTACTACCAAGTTCATGGTTTATACTTACAGTAGTCTTTATCTGTTCTAAAAGATGTAATCAAGCAATTGTGTGGATAAGTTTCTTCTTCAGCTTTCCTATGCGGATTAAATGATAGTCTTCTTTCACGCAGTTTATAACGTTGACCGTATTTTCATTTATGTCCCTTCCACCTGATGTCTCTTTCCGAGTCTGCATCTTTATTTACTCCACTATTTTTTTGCTGTTTGCGCGTGTATTATTTTATGTAATTATTTGTTCCCCGCCATCCATCTCAACATCCTCATCTCCGCCACACCCATTTTCCTCTCTTCGGTCTTCTTTAGAGAAGCTGCTT
>JAQGDQ010001619.1:0-32403 GCA_030141605.1 Tubiluchus corallicola | reverse complement strand
ACTTTTTTATTTCCGTTAATGAGAAAGAAAGAGAAGGAGAAGAATAACAGAACTTCAACTTCATTTATTTATATTCAAATTTTATTACAAACAAACATTTCATATCAAAACACATTACAATGCAACATTCACAATTTAAACATACAATAAAACTGTTCTAGAGTGTTCTATCAATGGCCTTAATTCTAATTCGGCTGTACTCGTGAAAGATTTGAGTAAACTGTTGCCATGGTAACCGTTCTGCTCTCAGCTCAAGTGCGAGGAATGACGTGATAATAATGAAAACAGCAGGATTCCTGCAAAATAATTAATAAAATGACATTATTTTGAAACACATAGATGGAAATTTAAAAAATATGTATGCATAGGGGACCAAGCGGTCCGAGTACTCTATTCGTAAATCAGCCAATCGGCAGTCAGTTTGCCAAGTTACTTAGGCGCATTCCATTCTTGATGTAGTGATGAGCAACTAATTGAATATAAAATGATACCAGACAACTTGTACGGGGAAAATAACGTTTAGAAAAACTAACATGCTAGCTTAGCTTGTAAATGGCAGCGAGACGAGTTGTTTACTACATACCGGTTGCCACGGAAACATTCAAAGAGTCCATATAAGGACTGAGCTCGCGTCTTGGGTTTACTAGCAGCTCCTGGTGACATAAACTCCGAACTGCATCCGATACCCCCAGTCCCTCGTTACCTAAATTAATTAATTAAAAAATAATTAACAAACATTTTATTAAACAATTATGGCTTGGCAAGCACGAAATATGGATATCCATATACAAGCATTTCATATTTAAACACATATTACAATTCAACATTCACAATTTAAATACAACTAAACCATTCTTGAGTGTTCTATCAGTGGCCTTAATTCTAATTCGGCTATACTCGTGAAAGATTTGAGTAAACTGTTGCCATGGTAACCGTTCTGCTCTCAGCTCAAGTGCGAGGAATGACGTGATAATAATGAAAACAGCAAAATTTCTACAAAATAATTAATAACCGACATTAGAAACGCATAGATGGAAATTTAAAAATATGCATGTGTAGGAGAACATGAATTCACTTAAAATACCAGCAGTTACTTGTTTAACAAATATTTCTGGTCATTAACAATCTTAAAGCAAAACCGGACCCAATCTTAAACTGTAGGTTAAAACAATCTACTCCTTAAAATAATGAAAGCAAACAAACAATTCTTTCAAAAATGAATTAAGCAACGTGAATTATTTAAAAAAAATCTGTCTCCATAATTTATCAGTTAACTAACAGTTTATCATTTATTTAGTTAATGAAAATTCGTAGCTTTAACTGACTTAGCTGATTTTTTCTGTAAGCCAACTCAGCTGAAAAGTCAGTCAACCTCAGCCGAACTAGCTGATTTACTGAGTGACTCAGCTTCAGCCGAACTAGCTGATTTACTGTGTGAGTCAGCTGATGTAGTAGCAACTGACTCAACCTCAGCCGAGCTAGCTGATTCACTGTGTGAGTCAGCTGATGTAGTAGCAACTGACGCAGCTTCAGTCGAGCTAGCTGATTTACTGTGTGAGTCAGCTGATGTAGTAGTAACTGACTCAGCTTCAGCGAGCTAGCTGATTTACTGTGTGAGTCAGCTGATGTAGTAGCAACTGACTCAACCTCAGCCGAGCTAGCTGATTTACTGTGTGAGTCAGCTGATGTAGTAGTAACTGACTCAGCTTCAGACGAGCTAGCTGATTTACTGCGTGAGTCAGCTGATGTAGTAGCAACTGACTCAGCTTCAGCCGAGCTAGCTGATTCACTGTGTGAATCAGCTGATGTAGTAGCAACTGATTCAGCTTCAGTCGACCTAGCTGATTTACTGTGCGACTCAGCTGATGTAGTAGCAACTGACTCAGTTTCAGCCGAGCTAGCTGATTTACTGCGTGAGTCAGCTGATGTAGTAGCAACTGACTCAGCTTCAGTCGACCTAGCTGATTTACCGTGTGACTCAGCTTCAGCCGAACTAGCTGATTTACTGTGTGAGTCAGCTGATGTAGTAGTAACTGACTCAGTTTCAGCCGAGCTAGCTGATTTACTGCGTGAGTCAGCTGATGTAGTAGCAACTGACTCAGCTTCAGACGAGCTAGCTGATTTACTGCGTGACTCAGCTTCAGCCGAACTAGCTGATTTACTGTGTGACTCAGCTGATGTAGTAGTAACTGACTCAGCTTCAGCATTAGTTACTAATTAGTTACTAACAATAATTTCTATGTAAACGAAAATCCGTTAGCGCTGCAACTTTTTTACATAACCCAGGAGTAACCCGAGCAAGTGTTCACGTGAAATTTCGAGGCCTGAGTTTTGACCAGAGGTGACAGCACCAGTAACTAAAACAATCCATATGGTGAAAAGACAAGAAAATGGACAACCAAAGTAAGCCTCAGAAAATTCGCAATAAAAAATTACATAGCCTAAGCATAATCTTAAGCGAACAAAGTACTCACGGTTTCGCATTTACTTCAATTTTTGTAAAATGTTTCAACCGCTGCAGTAAACGTTGGCGTAGACATGTTTCATTTAGTCCACCAATTGAAAAGCCAGCATATGATGGATCACGTAGCATGACATCACAAGAACACAGTCGCAGTGAGTTCTGAGCACGTGTACTATAAAGATTTGTGTTGTGGTTCTGTGACGCCATCTAATATGGCACCGCCTTGACAGTCTCGCGGGAGTTTTTAAAATTAAAACAAACAGGAAATTCTTTTAACGTGAGTATGATAAACGCTTAAGATTGTCTCTAACCGTTATAATTCTTTAGCGAAAATTTTCTAAGACTTGCTTTAACTAGGCCTTTACTTGTCTTTTAAGAGCATACACTGACAGCATCTCACCAATTATTAAGACGGATGGCTGATTTAAAGAAAACCTAGCTGCATCACAAGTTGAATAACTGCCGCTAACGGAACTAGAGGTACCAGAAGCGGCGCTCGTCGCTAGTAGCTGCCAGCCAAGATTCTTATGCAACTGAAAAACACGAAACAAAATAAAAAATGTGTTCATAATAGGAAATTTGATGTCTCCGTATAAAAATCCTAGCAAAATAAATCAGGAGGAAATAAACACGTAAAAAAGACTTGAAATTCCATTATAAATTGCAGAATTTATTAAATTCCCATCTCTCTCACAATTAAATTAATTATTCACTGATACCTGGAGATACGAAATTAATACGTACCGGAGGGGTTTTCGTATCATAGAATTTTCATATCATGAGACAAGATTTACCCTATAAATGGCGTAATTCGTTCCAACCCCTCCCCTCCCAAAAACAGTCGTGTAAAATGTAAATATTGTATCCACCCGAAAGAAATATGTTTGTTAATGACAACATAATCAGTTACAGAAAGGAGAAGGAGGAGGAGGAGGAGGGAATGGAGTTTTGACAGATTGCAGAAATCATACGTAACTTAATTTACATGAACACATAACCGTAACATTGTTTTTTTTATTTTAATTCATTAAAAAACCACAAGATAAGAGAACAACAAAGCGTTCACATGAGATAAGAGCACAACAAAGCGTTCACATGAGATAAGAGCACAACAAAGCGTTCACATGAGATAAGAGAACAACAAAGCGTTCACACGAGATAAGAGCACAACAAAGCGTTCACATGAGATAAGAGAACAACAATGCGTTCACATGAGATAAGAGAACAACAATGCGTTCACATGAGATAAGAGCACAACAATGCGTTCACATGAGATAAGAGCACAACAAAGCGTTCACATGAGATAAGAGCACAACAAAGCATTCATGCAATGCTACGAAATGCATTCTGAGAGGACCGCTGTCTAGCGGCACTTTCGATGTTCGTTTTCGTATCTTGAATATTTTTTCAGTAACCGGGACGGAAATTTCATCGCAGCCCGATTCGTATTCTGAATTTTTCGTAAGGTTTCGTATAATAGGGTTTTCGTAAGTCAAGGTTCCACTGTATTATAATATAGCGACAAATTTATTAAGATTAGTAAACTTAATATTTGTTTTTTTGTAACTTCTTTCACTACGAAATATAAAACGATTTACTAATGCTTTACCTTACTCATTTTATAGTTGACTTTTCCTTTAATTCTTAAATTTATTAATACGTAAAAAGGAAAATCAGTAAGAAGTAGCATATAAAACAGATATTACCTGTAAAAAGTCAAGCAGGTGAGAGATTTGATAAATAGGCATGATTTCGAGAACGCCCGCGCTGGCCTTGCTCACGACTGGCGACATCGGACAACTGTAAGATACAACGTGATTATCAATCAGAATTAGAACTGTTATAATTCCTTGTGTTGAGGAAAAACTGATAGTCATGTGCTGCCACCTGTTAGGCCTTGAATGAATTTCTTGCTTTAAATTTGTTAGCCTGTACTTATATTCTCAGGTGATTCAATCTGGTTTTATGCAGAAATCAGTAGGACAGTAGACTGTTACACTCTCTTGGTGATTGATGTCTGTTTATACTTAATTTAGCCAAATTTAATGATTTGATAAATGCTCATGACCTGTTTCTGCAGTTTTCTGATGTCTTTAAGTTTAAATGCCAGCGCTGGCCAATATTAAGTATATTACATATTAAGAGTGAGCATTCTCAACTCGATTCAAATTTGTCTGTATGCTAAGTGCTTTTGCCTGTCTGTATGCTAAGTGCTTTTGCCTGTCCGTATGCTAAGTGCTTTTGCCTGTCCGTATGCTGAGTGTTTTGCCTGCCCGTATGCTGAGTGTTTTGCCTGTCTGACTGCTGAGTGTTTTTGCCTGTCCATATGCTGAGTGTTTTTGCCTGTCCGTATGCTGAGAGTTTTTGCCTGTCTGTATGCTGAGTGTTTTTGCCTGTCTGTATGCTGAGTGTTTTTGCCTGTCCGTATGCCCAGTGTTTTGCCTGTCCAACTGTTGAGTGTTTTTGCCTGTCTGTATGCTGAGTGTTTTTGCCTGTCCGTATGCTGAGTGTTTTGCCTGTCCGACTGCTGAGTGTTTTTGCCTGTCCGACTGCTGAGTGTTTTTGCCTGTCCGACTGCTGAGTGTTTTTGCCTGTCCGACTGCTGAGTGTTTTTGTCTGTTACCATCAAAACTGTCCTTTTACTGTCCTTTACCTGTTACCTTTTACCGTCAAAACTCTGTCGACACCAAAAAAATACGATGAGCGAAGAACTGCGCCAAAGTTCATGGGATCCTGTATGCAATCTAGCAACAACCACAACGCGGGTCTACCGTCATCAATGTAATATGGCTCCCTGTAAAACAAATGAGCATAAATGGGTGATGAAACTGATTGACGAAAAATGTCATAGAACTATTTTATTTTTTATTTTCAGTTTATATTCACACCAGCTACAATTACAATACAGTATGTCCTCACTTAACGTCGCCCCGTTTAGTGAGGTTTCATTTTAACGATGCTGAATATTTGACACGTTTCTTCACGTAACGACACACCTTTTCGTTTCGACAACGATTTTTTTACTTTGCCCAAAACCAATTTTTATTTTGTCAACAACTTTTTTAGCCAGTTTTATGCATTAAAATGGTTTATTTTGCTCCATTCTGTTTTAAATGTTTCTGCTTCCCGACTGACCACTAAATGCCAGCCGTTTGTATCAAGCCAGACCTGGGAGCAAGGAATTTTGCCAGCAACCTGTTGCTATAGCAACTAAAGTAAGCATCTCTAGAGATAAAATCCCCAAGGCTTGGCTTTGACTCTGCTGCAGTGTCTATTGTTTAACGGATGTCGTAAACAAAAGAGAAACCTCTAGCTAGGTAAGTAACGTATGTAGGTGGTTTCAGGCAAAAATAAAGAAATTAATTAGTAGAAGTACCAGTAAAACTCATAAAATGTTTAATTTATATGATATAAGCAGCATTGACTTTTGTCTCTGGAACATATCTCAATTCATTTACATTACTTTCTATGGAAGTTGTGGTTTCGTTTAACGATGCTTCGCTTAACGTCGCATTTTGCTGGGACACATTAGTGTCGCTAAGCGAGGACTTACTGTAGTTTGACGTAGATGAATTTTTTCGTCTTTAATTTTTTTGTGCAAAATGAGGCAGGCTTGTCAGCTTAACACAAAGCTCCCAGGCTATTTTTACTGATATAATAAGGTACTCGACTAAGTCATCGACCAAGCTTACAAATATTCTCACATGTCTATTAAGGCACAAGCTTGCTTTGGCCAAGCACTGCACAGAGCACTCGCCAACTCCAGTACGCAAATACTCAGAAGACTCACCAAGTCAGAAACATAAGATGAGTAAGTATTAAACAAACTTTCCATTATGGAAACACGGGAGACAATTGGAATTTCAAAACAGCATAATTGCACTTAAATGATTAAACAAAAAAAGGCTTACACGGGTAGTATGTCTTCATCATTAGCGTAGCTTAATTTTCCCACGTCCAAGCACACGCCCTGATGAAGCCGGTTGCATGAAAGCTCGTCAAGCTGCATTCTGCCTTTGTACTTGACGGGTTTTCCTTTTTCCGTGGCCAGTGCTAAAAATAGAACAAACAACAATAGTGCACAATTTAATAACTTTACGAACAAATTTTATGCGACAAAGGTTCGTTACATTAGTTGTTTTGGATGTAAGCACGTGGTGCCTCCTTGTGTTTGTTTTTTGCAAATTTAGGCTGTTGATAGACAGCTGAGCTAGGACAGGGAATAGGCCATTGGCCTCATTTTGCAGACAGGATAGGAAAGAAGTCATTCTTGTTCAGTACGTCGTGTCGTTTTATAACAAAATTTTGTCAGTCGAGTTCTCTTTAGCAAGTTAGTAAGATGCGACAAAGATGTAAGTTTGATTTCTTCATATTTCATAATATTATTATACATTTTCATTATAGCAGTTAATTATCCTTTTGACATTTGTTTAGCAGAAAATGTTTTTATTTGCTTCAGATAAAACGAAGTTGAGTCGCTCATAATACGTCAGTCAGTCAGTCAGTCAAATATGTCATGATGTGATAGTGATTTTGGAATGAGACGATGATTGCCCATTTTGGACAATAAAAAATCATAAATTACATCTAAAAGACTGTTGGACTTGTATTTAGCACATGTAGTGCACATTAGTTCAAAAGAAGGAATGTCAATGAATAAAACCTGAAAATATTTCCGCTATAAATCTACAACACCCGTTAACTTTACTCGCGCATGAAAATGCGACCAATTTTTTTTCACATTAGTTGGGAATTAATGATCTCATTAATTAGATTTCGATGTGTTAGAATATTATCAACATACTAGCAGAGGCCCCGCCAAAAATTTTGCGTATAAGTACACATATAATCAATAATGCGCGAACATCCTAAATAAACATATAACATGAAAGTAACAGTTAAAGTAGTTCTTCACATGTAGTCACATGCAAAACAGTGTGCTCATGTCACGATTTCTCAGAGAAAAGTGGCGAGACGTCGGTCCGAGTGTGCCGATTGTCCGCACTTACCGACACTGAGCTATAATACAGTAAGTGCCGTGTATTAGACTCACGGTAATGTAGAATCAATTGCCTAATTGTCTCAAATACCCAACTATCAAGGATACATGATACCTGATTGTCTCAAAAACGCCTAAGTACTGGCCGCTCCTGTGCAAAAGTATATAAAAACTGTCTGCAATTGACTCATATAACTCCGCACAATTGATTCTATATTTTTATGCATAGAGATATACACGTGGTTATACTGATGTACGTGATGTAAACAAAGTGACGGCCTGCCAACTAGCGGTCAGTTTGTGAAATAATGTACCGGGTCCGTAAAAATTTCCTCAACAAATTTACGCGATTCACAAGAATGGCATTACTGGTCTTCCAAAAACTCGGAATTCCGCGTATCTGCGGCAAATTCTCATCCCTATACTAAGATAATATCCGTATACTATACCGATACTAAGCTAATACAGTAGGCACCGCGTATTAGATGGCAGTAATGTAGAATTGATCACATAATTGTCTCAAAAACATCTAGTACTGGCCGCTCCTCTGCAAAAGTATATAAAGTGTTGGCAATTGACTCAAATAACTCCGCACAATTAACTCTATATTTTTATACATAGAGATATACACGTGGTTACACTGATGTACGTGATGTAAACAAAGTGATGGCCTGCCAAGTAGCGGTCAGCTCGCATGTGTCCAGGGTATGCGGGATTTTTTAACGCTCCAGATTTTGTCCGATTCTTCTGAAATCCGTAAAAGCGAGGTCCAGCAAAGTGAGATATAAGTGCATGTCAAAGCGCATGCAAGACGGCCGACAGAAGCCGGTTTGATGTCACGTGTGTAACGCGAACGCTGGAGACCAAAATGCGATCAGCCAAAACGAGTTCCAAAAACAATGTTAATTTATTCGCCATGTATTCCAAAAATGCCATCTTTAGGACAATTTATCTTGGTGTAAAAATACTTGCACATGATTCAAGATGCAAGTTAAATCTGGCAAGTAAGTGGATGGTTGACCCCATTTACCTTGTATATGAAGAAATTATATATATATATATATATATGACCGCAATTAAGACTCCTCTGCTGGTTCGTTGTCTCATTAATGACAATGATAATGAACTAGGTACCGGTCTCTCCACAAACATCAAGTATGAGGAAAGCCCTGCCTTGAAAGTTGAATTCCAGCTCGCAACATGCCAAACTGCATGAAGAGAGATTCAAAATTATTGATGTAAATACCTGCGATTTCGGTTAGTCTTTTATTATTCCTCAGGTCGCCTCTTTTCAAGTACACGCAGTGCACGTCCCTCCGTCCTTCTGTCAATGCAAGTAAAACTGGCATGGTGCCAAATATGATCTCGCCTGATGGTTGTACGGTTTTGTGCAGCCTGAGAATTAGAAAAGTTCTAATAATAAAATAAAATCTTTCACTCGCAGATGAGAAAACAGTTGGAGATAATTAGAATGCCTTTGTTTCAAACGTGTAAAACAGAGTGAAATAGAGTAAGCATTTGCACACTTCCTGTGACTAATGACAATGATCGTGAAAAGGTCAAAGGTTAAGTGTACCAGACAATGCATTTGTGTACACGTGTGTGTGAGACAAAGCCTCACAGCTCATGCCATAGTAATAGTAACAGTTTTAACAGTTAACTAGAACCTTCATTTTTGTCTTGTTTTCAAGCAAGATCCTGCTAGTGAATCATTCTACGCACAGACTAATCCATAACTCCGCGTAAAACAACTGAAGATACTGAACTAATGTGGCAGACGGCATTTGCTTTACCGACAGTTAAGACGCGTTTCTGTGGTACGCTTAAAATCTTTGACCTACAGCGAGTGCGCGCGTGCACAACGAAACTGTGAAAAGGTTTATTGAATAAGAAAAAGCAGCAAGTTACTTAGCACATATTTAGCATCAAATTTTTATAACATGTTCTGCAGTAACGGCACAGCAACATAAATAATGCAATACAGCAAGTCCACGCTTAACGAATTTTTGATTAGTGACGTTTCGTTTTAACTACGCTGAATATTTCGCATCTTTTTTTGACTCAACGACGCACATTTCAGTTTAAAGACGATTTTTGTACCTGTTTAAAGCCAATTTCTATTTCATCAGCAACATTTTTACCTAATTTGAACAACAGATAACGCATTGTTCTGTTCTAAGAACACACTACATGACAGTGAGAATACAATTACTACTCAAGTTTTTTTGCTTCCCAAAAGACTACTAAATTCTAACCATTTTGCATCAACGCGAGATCTATCTGTGAGTTATACATCTTCAAATTTCCGATTTAAAGGTACCTGGCAGCAAATTTTATGTGAAGAAATTTTGTCTACAACCTGTTGCTATAGCAACCAGATTAGGTAGATGAAATTATCCCTCGGATGCTCCAAAGTTGGCTTTGAATATGCAGTTTTTTAGTACTACGGCCAAATCATATGGAAAACACCGGTTTTCGTCTGATTACCGAAGTTAAGCAATGTAGAAAATGGTTAGTACTGGGATGGGTGACCGTCTAGGAATACCAGGTGCTGTAAGCTTGCAGGATGCCCACACTGTATCTCGACACTAGGCGGAGGAGCTGCACAAGCACGGCTAGAGGGTGGAGGAGGTCAAGTGACCCAACGGCCACGTGTAGAGGAGCAAACCTTCCAAATCACGAGTGGAGCCCGGAAGGCGGACCAGTGCAGCATGCTCACTGACTCCGGCAGCTCCTGCAGCCAACCTGGTGCCAAACGTATCGCTCCGCTTTCCTTTGGACTACACCAGGGAGGAAGAGAGAGGGTTCCTGTTGTCTGGGCAACTCAGGAACTCCATACACCTTGCCCAAGCGTGCGCCCTGGAGTCGTTCAAGGATCGCACTGCTCAGCCACAATCGATGCTGCAGCTCCATCAATGTGATCAACAACTGACTCTCTTGGGGCACACTCCATTGTCCTCCGAGACAGAAGGATGCCAACAGGTATTTTAGTGCATATTTTATTTTGATGTTGAATTTTCAAAAAAGCTTCAACATTAGAGAAAGAAAAATCGCTAGCTAGGTATTGGTAAGAAAGACAGGCTATTTCAAGCAAGCAGAAAGAATTCATCGGTAAAAACATGAATAAAATTTATAAAACGCTTAATTCATATGAATAAAGCAGCATTGATTTTTGCCTCTGGCACGTATCCCAATTCTTTTGCATTACATTTTTACAAAAGTCTTGGCTTTGTTTAACAACGTTTCAATTAATGACATGTTTTGCTGGAACGTATTAGCGTCGCTAAGCGAAGACTTAGTGTGTATATAAGTCCAATCTAGAAAGCGTGAATATAATCTCACTGTTCCACACACTCACAACATATTTCAAATCAGTTCTAATCTCCATCAATTAATAATGTTATCATAAGGACGGCCACATTGAACAGTTTCTAACTTGACATGCTGCTATAATGGCTGACCTGCCAATTAAATATGAATGAGTCACAAGTGTAAATCGTAGAAAAACAACAAAAGAACTGTTATTGCAGTTCACTAAAACAGAAATTTTGTGTGCCGTGCACAAAAAAATTCTTGCGCTTGTGAAAGAAAAATTCGCGTCACACAGCCACACAGACTCTAAGTGAGAGTGACAGGTATGTTATTGGCGTACCATTCCTGCTTCACGCTCTTAGACCGTTCTTTTCCTTTTCCAGGCAAACCATAATTGTAGTTGCTTTGATTCGAATGACTTTCACTCTCTAGTAGATCAGCACTTACAAACTTTTCACTTAGTAATCTGTAATGCTGGTGAAAATAATGCGGGCTTAACACACGAGCGAGTTGTAATACATTCTTCAGCCCTGACTTCTGACACGAGTGAAATTTAGCATTATAAAACAACTGCTTAAGACATAGTTGAGAAAACATTTGCACACTTTAAACGCACCACAAGACACAGTTAATTCTACCCATAATAAGACAAGTAATATAAATATTCATATTATTACAACAAATTAATTAGCTTTTTACACATCGTTTCTGCACGTGATGCATATTGAATGCGGGAAATCTTCATAAGCTGAGGCATAACAAACAAAGAATGTAAACCATAAAAGGCGTGAATTACTGCGCAGTAGATCGCGCAGTTAGTGTCGCCCTAGCGGCAGACCATTACGGACTGTTGTATGGTACGCGGTAGCGCCGCTGTTCGCTGTAGGCACACCGGTGTGTACTGTAGCAGATGAATTGACGAGACCATCAAAGGCAGGCTAGTCGACAGGTGCTCATAAATTGCTTAGCAGTGAGTAGCAAAAACATAAATAAAATCTTTTTAAATTTGTCGAGGATGCAGCCAGGTAATTATAACAAAATGCTAATTATAACACAGTTTTGTAACTTTCGTTACAAGTTAAATATATGTACACTAGCCAAAGACTGCAAGGCCTACACCTGTCTTTGGCGATTTATAGCAGCTGTTATATTTTTGAATATTATTTAAAGCAAGCATATGGCCCGAACAATAATTAGTAGTTAAAATAGAAACTATTATATTCGTATCTCATGAAAATTAATAGGCTTATTTGCAAAAGAAGTTAAAAAAGTTATTCACAAAGAAAGTTTGCAAATGCCTGGCTCAATTTTTCTAAAAAAACATTCCTATATTTAATATGTTTTTATCAGGAAATATAACTTGAAGAAATATTAGGAATGACTTTCGTGTGTAATAATAATTTTTTCAGTAGAGCAAATAATTTTTCCAGAACAAAACTTAATCTAAGCATCTGCATGTTTTGTTAATTCCAAGTTAACAGATATTTGAAAAGCATATAATCACACATTGGCCTTTGTTATGAGTTGGAGTTGGTAGTTGAACAAACGGAGATGCATTTTCAGCATTACTCCTCTTTTTTATTATAAGTGAACAAAAAACACCAAAACAAAACACCAGAGTTGTCATCCTAAGCAGCCGGCATTACTTCCACCTCTATAACAAACAACTAACTAGGTCAAAATCAAATTACGGAATTCAAGTGAGAAGCCAATCTGGCGCATAAATTAGAATCGGCAGGTGTGTCATAACACTTTATATATCATGTGTAGACTTCATTTGCTTTTAGCCTATTTTTTAGGATTCAATTAGGCTTACATCAAAATAAGTGTTCACTAAATACAGTTTGTTTACGTGTAAAAAATGTACTTGTATAAGCGTACTAATAAAACACCTGTGCCTAAATCCACTGACAAGTCACGGTAAACATTATTTATTGATGGGCTTAAATTAATTGATTTTATACAGGCCTAGTTGCAAAGGGCAATCATTTTACATAGGTAAATACATAGGTTCAGCTTCATAGAATCCTAGTATGTAATAATGCGTACACCATACATGTATGTGAGTGTGTCTGCATGGGTGTCTGAAGACGTTATGATGCCCTAGGCTGGCCGTTCAGTCCTGCTCATCTCTACTACTGTAATGATTATTTATATATGAAGCACAGTATGCAATTACTTGTTGGGTGCATGAGTGCATGCGCAAATTATTTATATACAAACCTAAAATAAAATATGTGTGTAATTATATAGAATAATTGCAGGGCACGTAAATGGGTGCAATTTTTAATGTGCCAAATCCGCCAAATTGCATTGGAGTAAAATGACGAAGAAACAAATGGCAGAACCTTCAACAAAAGGAAAAGAAGGATCTCTCTCTCTCTCTCTCTTTGTCGGTTTCTCTCTTTTCATCCCCCTCTCTCTCTCTCTCTCTCTCTCTCTCTCTCTCTCTGTGTGTGTGTGTCTGTCTCCCTCTCTCTCTGCCTCCCTCTTTCTCTTTCTCTCTCTCCCTCTCTTTTTCTCACTCCCTCCCTCTCTTTCCCTCAAAGAGAGGGAGGGAGAGAAGGATCAATAAATCAATAAAAATGCTTTACTTTTTTACAAAGTAGGCAGCCCGTCATGCAGTCAGCTAGCCTCTTTCCTTAGGAAGAACAATAAAAGTTTACTTACAAGAAAACTGGAGAAGTATTTGCAAGTACTAAAATACAAACTTATTGCTACAACTATTTTTCGTTTTCATGATGTGTTTTTAGTTTTATAAAACTAATAAATGTTTTATGTGAAATATTCTTCTTTTATTAAAAAGTGTTTTTGGCTTATCAAAATTGCACGTATGCCAATACTACTAGTGAACTTAAGAATATTATTATTACAGTCAATGCGCCGCTCAAAATTTTTTAATGATTCGCCGTTTGATGCCGCCAGCATAGCCGGTAATTGCAAAAACAAAATACGTAACAAAAATTCCGTCACTTACTCTTTACACACTTTGTAACACAGCATACCCGATTCCTAAAGCCGCCTTCAGTCGTAAAACAAGATGGAGATGCAGCGCATCACAGAAAGCGAGTGAATAGACATTTAAACTTTAATTTAAAATAAAATTAAAGTCTGTGACTTGTCAGCACCATTTCTGATTAAACGACATGAATACTTGGCATGTGGCAGCAGATGATGCTTTAAATGTGAGTTAAAGATTGGGGAACATGGCATCAAATTACGAGTGGTGATATGTTGCGTAGGGCGTGGCGTACAGAGAGGTTCTGTTATGTTATGTTCTAAAGACATAACAAAGAGGAAACAGGAATCTGAAAGTGGAGAAGAGAACTTATTTTTGATTTCTGACGCAGGTGAAAAAATAACTGATGAAAATGTAATTTCCCAAGAAATAATTAAGAAGTGGGAATCGCTTTTTCAGTTAAAAACGCATGCTCAGATACTAAGTAAAGAGATGGATAATAATAATATGCTATTGAAAGATGTCGAACTTATGTACATGATCAGCGATGAAGAATTAGACAGGGCACTGATAAGTATAAAAAGTGGTAAAGCATATGGAGATGATGATGTAGATGGAGAGTTTTTAATTGGTCTTGAAAGTAAAGCAAAAGAAATATTAAAAAAAGAGCTCAACTCTGTCATTTTGACAAAAAGTATACCAGTATCATGGAAAACAGGAACAATTTCTCTCATTCATAAAAAGGAAGAAAAAGAAAAGAGCCTATAGCTATAATTTCAGTGGTCGGGAAATTGTTATCAAATATTTTAAAAACTAGAGTAGTAAAGGAACTAGAATTAAGAAATGTGGTTGCCGAGGAACAGAATGGATTTAGGATTGGCAGAAGGTTGGACGATAACTTATGCATATTGACTCTTTTGAGAGAAATAGCTTCTATACAGGAACGAAGCCTTTGGGTGGTGATGTTAGACCTAGAAAAAGCTTATGATCGTGTCAACCATCAAAAATTGTGGCAAGTATTGACACATTTAGGTGCAGAGTAATCCTTTCTTGAATTTTGAAATCATGGTACCATGGTTTTAATGTTAGATTTGCTTGGAGAAGTATCAAAAGAGATAACGTAAGAGTAACGTGAGGTGTAAAACAGGGTGATCCTATGTCCTCTGTATTTTTCTCATTGTATATTAATAAAATGTTCAAAGAAATAAGTAGATCAAAAAGATGATACAAAATAGATGAAAGTATAATAGTGAGCATATTAGCTTTTGCCGATGACACCGCGCTAATTACAGAATTTGAAAATGAATGTGATTTGAAATTTGAAGTGTTATTGAAGATTGCGGATGATCTTGGAAAAGAGTTTGGCATGAAATTTAGTGCGACCAAGTGTGCATCAATTCTCCTTAGTGGAGCTAATGCTAATGCAGTCTTTAAGATAGGTGACATACCTATAAATGGAACAGAAAGAGAAAAATACCTAGGGGTAATTATAAGAGCCATAGAAGATGAACATAGCTGGAAAGAAAGAATACCAGATATTAGAAGAACCATAGGTGCCGTAAAATTTGTGGCAATGCAATCAGAAGCAAGATTAGAAATAGGAAGAACAGGCTGGAAAGCAATTGTAGTCCCTAAAATAATGTTTGGTTGTGTGGGCAGAACATACAGCCAAAAGGAAGTTGATTGGTATAACAGCATTCAAGAAGAATTTGTAAGATGGCTCTGGAAAGCAAAAGGATGCAGTGGTGCTGCTATTAGAGGTGAGGCGGGGTTTTCATCCTTTGAAGAACGAGAAGCAAAGGCGTGACTAAAATTTTTTAAAAGAATTATATTTATGAGTGATAATCGGTTACTGAAAAAAGTGGTAATATGGGTAGTGACACACAGAATTCGATCAAAATGGCTGCAAAGAATAATATTATGGCATTAGGGGAATTAAATGAGGTAGGGCTGAATAAAATTTATGATAAACATTTGGGTGAAAAAGCATGGGATGTGCATATAGAGAAAACTATAGCTGAAAAATTAGGTAAATGTTCAACAGTAGAAAGATATAGAGATTGCAAAAGTTGTATATCATTTGAACCCTGGATGAACGATACATGGGGTGCAGAATTGCTTGTCAAAGCTAGGGTTGGCGCATTAGAAGTATTGGGAAATCCCTTGTATGCTTGGAAAGTAGGTTACTGCATAGAAAAAAGACTTTGTAAATGTGGTAAAGATATTGAAACTGCAGAACACATAATATTAAGTTGTGAATTTTACACACAGATGAGAAACAAGGTCCCTTGGCAAGGAGTAACTGATGAAGAGTGCTTGAGATGGTTGTTATTTGGAGAGGGAAAAATTTATGCAGTCTGCCTACTGAAGGACATAATGGTCAAAAGAAGCATAGTGAATCATTTGAGGAAACGAGGTCCCTTGGCAAGGAGTAACTGATGAAGAGTGCTTGAGATGGTTGTTATTTGGAGAGGGAAAAATTTATGCAGTCTGCCTACTGAATGACATAATGGTCAAAAGAAGAAGCATAGTGAATCATTAGAGAAAGCATATGTATGCACCTTAGCATTTTCGAGTAGTAATCATATTATTTTAAAAAGCCTAGTAGTACAATATACATTGCTACTCGCCCTGATATAAAAGGGATTTAGGCACCGGATGGATGGATGGATGGATGAAAGTGAGTGAATAGACATTTAAACTTTAATTTAAAATAAAATTGTAGTCTGTGACTTGTCAGCACCATTTCTGATTATACGACATGCATACTTGGCATGTGGCAGCAGATGATGCTTTTAAGTTGAGTTTAAGATTTGGGAACATGGCATCAAATTACGAGTGGTGATATGTTGTGTAGGGCGTGGCGTAGGGCTAAAGCGCATGTGCTAAATTTGCCGAAAAGCAGTGTTGTGCTTCGGCAGCCCAAGTAGGGCAAGGCAATTTCTGTCGAGAATAGAGAATTGTGACATAAAAAACATAAAACCAAATTTGTTTTAAAAAAAGTAACTTTATAATAATGATGGATAGTCCTTGACAATTTACAAATGTATTTTTTACAATGTCATCATCATTATTATTAGCCCCATTAATATCATCATAACATTAAACTAAGTATTTAATGTTCTAAAGAGAGACCATACGTAGGGCACGTAGCTCACTAGCCCATTTACTTAGGAGAAATTGAATTATTTGTTCAAGAGGGAGTGAAACTGATCACCTGTCTGTGAAGTGAGACAAAATAAAAAATGATATACCTTAAGCAATTGTTGGAGTCACTTAAAGAACGGGTTTATTTCACTTCAAGATGATTAATATCGAAACCAAATTTAATACTGGCCATTCTACTAGTTCACAATAAGATTTTATCAAATGTATAATAAATTATTCAATGTATATTGACGTTTTCAAGTATTAAATCAACAAGCACAACAGATGCTGCCAGTATGGTTAACGACTCAATTTGTGACCTGTGTCTAGTGTCCTACTTGGGCAGTTCATGTATGATGCGTCGTGTTTGGGCTAGCCCATATGCACCAATTGCCCTGTTTCGGTTAGTGCCCTACTCCACGTTCAACAGTTGAATAACGGAAGCCCCTAAGATGATGATGATGTTCAGACGTAGAGATTCCCCTCTGAAAGTGAACTAACAAGTGTGAACGACTTGGCAAGTTCTTCAAGTGGTGTGTACCGGTCATCGTCTTTGTACTAGAATTGTGGAGCATCGCAAAACCAGCTTGGCTCTCACCATATTGCATGCAGAGGTGATTGGATTGGCTTCAACTTTGCATTTAGCATTTCAATTAGAGCGTTATAATTATAGTGCAAGTAATGGTCAAGATCTCGAGGTAGTGGCAGTCTTACACATTTTTTTTGAAGCAAGGCTTAATTCTTGACACGCAACTATCATTGGTGGTATCTTATCGCACTCTCATAAGTCATTTATTTAATGTTACACATTTACAATACTTTCATGTACAATATATAGTGAAAGGGCCTACAATGAACATAATACAAATAAGTTTTTATTGTTTCTGCACAAGAAAAGCCTCACACACTGTTTACCTATATACAAATGTAAATGTGTTGCAGGCGATCAAAAAGCAGGGCTTGTTCGATTGTCCCACACAGTGAAAGAAAAATAGTAATTAAAATAATCTGAAAATTTGAAGTGAATCGTATGATAAAGAAAACATTTAGTGCTTCCGAATGAAATGATGTAATGAATGAAGTGATGAGAGCGCTATGGTGAGAGCACTCTATCTGTTTCTGTGTTTGTGTTTGACTACGTCCCTCAATGTTTGTAGTGGTCCCGGTGGGTTGTCTCTGTGACCCATTCTCATGCTTCCGATTTCTCATATTGTAGTTCCCCTTTTTGTAAATGGTGCAAAATGTGCGAGTTGTGTTTTATTCTTATATCGCCTACTGCTGCGGTGTTTCATTATGTAAACTTTGATTATTTTTTTTACCTGTTGTGTTCTTTTATTTGTTCTCAAGTGTTAGGTAAAACTTTTGTACATTTCTCTACGATTTTTTTCCAGTACAACCTTGTTTATTTTGATAAGTTAAATTCTACTCTTTTGTTAAAATGTAGTTTCAGTTTGTGCTTTTCTATTATTAATGTATTTTTTATTCTTCTTTTTGGCTCTTTGGATTTATAGTTTAATAATGGTTTCACTAGTCACTCAATAAACAAGTTGAAACATACTCATCTTTAGCATGTTCAGTTTAGATAATTTTGCTATCCCGTTTACTAAACTGCATAATCTCTGTTTGATTGGTCATCAGTCTTTGGATTTTGCAACCCTATTATAAATTAGGGCTTAAGTCTATAGCCTCATTAGCCCAATGGTTAATTTTTCGCTGCCTGCATGATGCTTATTAGTGCAATTTGCTTTAGTGTCAGTAGACAAAGTTTCTAGATTGAGTTCTTAAAGTTAAAACCTGTTGCATAGTTACACAGTAAAATCCACATCACTCAAATTTAAACGGACTGAAAAAACCTTTTTAGTTTGGTGATGTCGACCATTTTTCAGTATAGAAACTCTAAACCTCTCCTCCAGATGGCGAGCTAAATAGAAGACAGAAAGTCAACCCTTCTGAACACAAACGATGAGATTTGATGACAATTACATACAGAATAACAAATTATGTAGTGAAACATGATTTTTTGTGTTGCAAGAGGACACGTGAACAACACGGAAAGATCTATCCCGGAGAAAATAATTGGGGGGAAGCGGACACGACTTCTAAGGCATCAGAATTTTTCCAGAAGACGATACTGTTTTTGAGTTGTACAAAACTTTTTCATTTTTCTAGAGTATAAATTGCGTTTTTGAGTTAGGAGAAGTAAGTTTACCTGTTTTTTGATTAAATGGATCATAATTTTTTATTTGAGTTAGGCGAAAATTTGAGTTAGTTGATGTTTTTTGCAGGAAAAATGAAGGATTTCGTCCTTTTGGCTGAAATTCTTTGAGTTAGGCAAAAATTTGAGTTGTTTGATCATGAGTTATGAGGACTTTTACTGTAATAATAACGCGCTCAATATGGATGCTGCATTATTAACTGTAAATTTTATTTTTGGTTTCTTTTCAATATAGTTGTCGCCTCCTGCATGTGAATTGAAGTCTCGCAACTGTGATCTACAATCTTAGGAAACCGAGTGTCGGCTGTTGTGGATAAACGTACTTAAAGCTTGCAGCTGTGGTCAGCACAAGAAATATTTTTGCTATTGAAGCATACTTTGTAAGAAACCTGAACATTACACAAGAATGAAACCCCACAAATGTGACGTATGTGACAAATCATTTTCTCAACGAGGTCATCTTCTCTGTCACATGAACACTCACACTGGAATGAAACCCCACAAATGTGACTTATGTGACAAATCATTTTCTGTGCGATGTAATCTTCTCACGCACATGAACACTCATACTGGATTGAAACCCCACAAATGTGACTTATGTGACAAACCATTTTCTCGCCGTGATCATCTTCTCAGTCACATGAACACTCATACTGGAATGAAATCCCACAAATGTGACTTGTGTGACAAATCATTTTCTCATCGAGGTAGTCTTTTCATTCACATGAACACTCATACTGGAATAAAACCCCACAAATGTGATTTATGTGACAAATCATTTTCTCAGCGAGGTCATCTTCTCAGTCACAGAAACACTCATACTGGAATGAAGCCCCATAAATGTGACTTATGTGACAAATCATTTTCTGAGCGAGGTCATCTTCTCAGTCACATGAACACTCATACTGGAATGAAACCCCACAAATGTGACTTATGTGACAAATCATTTTCTCAACGAGGTCATCTTCTCAGTCACATGAACACTCACACTGGAATGAAACCCCACAAATGTGACTTATGTGACAAATCATTTTCTGAGCGAGGTGATCTTCGCAAGCACATGAACACTCATACTGGAATGAAACCCCACAAATGTGACTTGTGTGACAAATCATTTTCTCAGCGAGGTAGTCTTCTCACGCACATGAACACTCATACTGGAATGAAACCCCACAAATGTGACTTATGTGACAAATCATTTTCTGCGCGAAGTAGTCTTCTCACGCACATGAACACTCATACTGGATTGAAACCCCACAAATGTGACTTATGTGACAAACCATTTTCTCGCCGTGATCATCTTCTCAGTCACATGAACACTCATACTGGAATGAAGTCCCACAAATGTGACTTATGTGACAAATCATTTTCTCAGCGAGGTAATCTTTTCATTCACATGAACACTCATACTGGAATAAAACCCCACAAATGTGACTTGTGTGACAAATCATTTTCTCAGCGAGGTAATCTTCTCAAGCACATGAACACTCATACTGGAATAAAACCCCACAAATGTGACTTGTGTGACAAATCATTTTCTCAGCGAGGTAATCTTCTCAAGCACATGAACTCTCATACGGCATAGACATGAGTCAACATAGACATTACAATGAGTCAACATAGGCATTACAATGAGTCAACATAGACATTACAATGAGTCAACATAGGTATTGCAATGAGTCAACATAGACATAATAATGAGTCAACATAGACATTACAATGAGTCAACATAGGCATTACAATGAGTCATCATAGACATTATAATGAGTCAACATAGACATTACAATGAGTCAACATAGGCATTACAATGAGTCAACATAGACATTACAATGAGTCAACATAGGCATTGCAATGACTCAACATAGACATTACAATGAGTCATCATAGGCATTACAATGAGTCATCATAGGCATTACAATGAGTCAACATGTTACAGATGCCATCGTGTAATCATGATAGTCGTCTGTTGTAAAAAAGACAGACTGTTGACTTTAATGTTCTGTTTGAATACTTGCGGCATCAACCATTAAAACACACTAGCTGTTGGTCAGTCAGTTAGTCGTGGATTACTTAAATCTATAAGCAAATAAACAAAAGACGATACAAAGAAAAAATAAATTATTACCAGCTAGCGTACTAACTGGCTAATGGCAAGTGACTTACGGCAGACTGCTTGATTATCCAACTGGCTGGCTCGCCCACTTACCCACTGACTGACGAACGAATGAACAACCAACCAACATTGCAGCTTAGGTTAAATTTATGAAGTTAGAGTTGGAAAAATAGGAGTATTTATTTTGACTAGAAAAATATTAATTTGCTAAAGCAGTAGTCTTTGTAAAGTATGTATAAGGTACTTGCTTATAAGGGACCACAAATACAGGTCCCGATTTTTCGTAACCTTTTTTCTTATGTAAAAATCTTTGGCATATTTATTGCGTTACCATTGTAAGAATTTAGAGATGTGTTTTTTAAGATGTCATACTTTATACAGTTTTTGTAAATAGAACAAATTTAATGTTTTACCATTGTCTATTAGACAATGATCATCGATATATCTAGGAACAATGGGAGTTTAAATGCTGTACAATCCAAAGCTCTGCGACAATGGAAACATTAGAATGTTTGGAAATGTTGGTTAATTTTCACGTGAACTGTATATCGGTCGGTAAAGTTCCACATTAATTTTAATAACCATCATTCATTATATCAGTGAATTATTTTGATGTTGATACTAAACGTCTCATTGGTATATGCATTGGTGTGCTAAATATAGCATCATTTCAGTAGTAGAATTTTTTATAATAATTATAATTATTATATGATATAATTTTATGGATTAAATATTACTATTGATTTTATGTTCTTTTACTTTATGTAAGACAAAAATTGGTTTATTCAACCTAATGTAACTTGTTGCTAGTAGGGGTGAGCATTCTCTACCAGAAAGCGAATTCGAATCGAACTGAATTTGTGGTTTTCGAATTCGAATCGAACCGAACTTCAGTGTTTCGAATTCGAATTGAGTTTGAAAGATTTTCCAACAAGTTTTCGAACCACCAGCAAAAATTAGTCTTACAAAGATCATGTGTATCACTAGATTTTGTTCTAGAAAAAACGACTAGTAATTTCTTTAAAATTGTGTACAGAAATCACAGCTAAATTATTCTAATTGCATGATGTTTCAATCATTTTAGTGATAAAGAACATGTGTGATTGAAGTGCTGAATTATTTGAATCTATAGTTTTGGATTTAAATCGCAGTCGAACTAAAAAAAACTCGTTTGAATCGAATTCGAGCGTTCGATGCTCACCCCTAGTTGCTAGCAGGCCTAAAATTTTATTTTTTTATAATGTGCAACTTGATTTGAGCAAAACTGTGATAAACATCAATAATAATAATAATAATTATTATTATTATGAGTTAACATGTTAGTAAAGTAACATAACAGAAATTCAACTTTATAATAACCACTCATTGCAGTGCCCTTGTAATTATATTACAGCATACAGTGTTGTAAGAAACTATAATAGGTATCTTAAAACATCATCTTTAAATGATTTCTTAATCTTTAAGTTTACATTTTCGTTGTTTATGAAATGTAGGCTAATTGTGGCATATTACTTGATATATATTTTAGTTATTAATAAATAGCGACTATCAGAATATATATATTTCACTTCGCTGTGTTTGTTGATTAATTTAATTATGGTGAAAGCATAAATTCTATTTGTGCTGTTGACGTAAATAAAGTTATATATAAAATATTTATCCAAACTGAAGTATAGTTATGCAACTTGAACACATTTCGTTAAGGCATCTCTGTATGTGATAAAACATTTACCTGTACGTTTTGCACCTTTTCGTTCTCTGTAAAGTGTTATAGGGATATATCTATACAGAGCTTGCTGAACTATGTATACCTAAGTACAAGCAGAACAGTCTTACTACCAATGTATGAACTTTGCATATTATCATCATTAAAACATGGACACTCAAATGCTTAAAGATATTGTAATATTATGTACTAGAACACAGTATTTATATGTAATCAAAGAGTTTAATGAACTTAAATCAGAAGACATAAATTACGACCACACAGTTCGAATCCAAATGCGTAATAATAATTGAAAGCCTGTTCACACATAGGAACTATATTGTACCAGGCTACTATATTGATAACATTACAGATAGTCTTATAATTTACAAAATTTGCCATGTTCTCAATTCCTATGGCCCTATCCTAATACTTAATTAGCAGTAAACAACTTAGTCAATAACTTCACCTGTAAGTCTTCGACACTTGTTCCTTTTAACTAACATTTTAGCAATTCAAATCATGTTCAAATCTTGCAACATGATAAATTTGAGTAACGCTATAAATTAATCTCTCTAAGCCTCATAAATAACTAGCTCTCTTGTCATTGCTCTAAATTTAATATCAGGCACTCTATTCCATGCTTTAAAAAAGTTTCCCTAACAAGTTGAATCAGTTTCAAAATTACATAATATAAGAAGTTGATGTAGTACAATTCAATAACATTGACTTAATGCCATGCTTTAAAATTGCTTTCTTCACAATTTGAGTCAGTTTGAAAATGACATAATATTAGACAGGGTGGCGAAAGACCAAGAGGTCACCTAGCAGCCATCCCTATTTATGCAACATTAATTAGCATGGTTAACTACGTGACACTAGTTGTATCACATGCAAATTATAATCAAACAAAATATTTAGTTGTATCATTTTAACTGGTGAAAAAAACAAAAAATGTTATTATTGACATGAAGACTCTTCCTGTGTTTGTTGCTGAATTACTACAGATGATTTCATATCTAGGAATGTCATAACAGAAGTGAGTTTTATTAGAAAGTCGTGTATTACCTATTGCAATAAGGTGACACGGATTTCGAAATTTCCTCAAGACTTCTAATATTCTGAGTATTTTAGGCAAACTGTTTAGATTACTATTTAAATTAGTTAACTTATAATATTTGTCATCGACATGGTTTCTATTAATATAAGTCTGGGTCTTGTCGGTCATAATCCAATAGATTTGGCATAAAAATGTTGTGCCAGTTCGAAAATATTAACATTAATTTCTGCATTTAAAAATGATTGAATATTTCACCATTTTTTAAATTTTGCAGTGGAAAATTTGATTCAGACAAAGTACACAAAAGTATGATTCACTAGAATTTGATGAATGATGGTTATTAAATTTACTATGATTTATGCATGTGCATTTCATTTGGCGCCATAGATCACAGATATCACGGCAAATAAAACGTTGATTATGCTTACAATGTTTTTAAAAATAGAGCATGGATGGGCCATATTAATGCAGAAACACTCTATGTATATTTTGTTGTATTCTACACTACAGTATAGAGGCAAAGGGCTGTCTCACAACATAACAGTAAGGTTTGCAATAAGTCTATAACTATAATAGTTATAGAAAGTCCCCTCGTTTTATGTTCCGAGCAGCACTTCTATCATTAATCGTTGGTGATTAAATTTAACAAAGAGTTTTGGGAGGCCGTCCCCTTCTGATGTCCCAGGTAAGCACTTGTTTCAAACAAAACAGACAACCTGGAAATAAAAATGCAGGCAGGCGAAAACAAATGCTTCAGACACGTGGATTAATCAGAACTTTTATTAAAATTGATAAAGATAGAAAATAACACCAAACTCTGTAAGAAAATTTAACACACAAGCGGTTTACTTTTCGTCTGCTAAAAAGTAGTTCGAAATCCTCCGCCTACATGCCAAATAATTCCACATTAGAAAAAAAAGAAGAAAATTATTGTTCCCTACATTCCTTGCAAATATTAGCTGATTCGCGACACGAGAAATTAAAAACGGTTTATTTATATATATATATATATATATATATATATATATATGTATGCCAAAAAAATTATAGCATTAAAAAGCCTCATCTAAATCTTCCCAGAATCTGTGCAATATTTTTCTTTTTTTAGTTGTAATTTTTCTGTAATTTCTAAAGTGATGGAAATAACCCAGTTTCCCGGTGTGCCAGTCCGATACTATATTACAGGATAACTGTTCACAGAGGGATAAAGATAAACTATAGAAACTGCACAATTTGAAACTGTAAGGGTTGTTACAGGTGCAGATAGAGGTCTAGTCACGAAATTATATAATTATAATGAATGCAAGTGAGAAACATTATAAAGCTGCAGGTACAAACACAAACTAGCCATGATGTATAAGATAAACAACATATTGGCCCGCAAGCTGCAAAGACTGCCACTGCCATTAGAGGAAAACGTGTATATTTAATTAGAACAATTAATTAGACTTCTAATTAGAACAATTGTGCAACAACTTTTATTGGGTCTTTTTTCCGAAGACCATTGTATTATGGAATCATTTATTTGTTAATGTTCGAGAGAAAGTTACTATTGGCAGCTTCAAGAAGCACTATTGCAAATAATTTAGAACAAGTACATGAAAGAATTTTATGGGTGCAGATTTGACCAAGATGCATTCAAGGCTAAGAATGCATTGCAGTAAATAAAAAAATGATCTCGTCAAAAATCACAGTAAGGAGAAACGTCACTGCGTATGTTGTTGGCAAGCTGAAGATGCTAGACAACATTTCTTAGCATGTAATTTCTCTAGGTCACAAACTCTCTGTAGGTTTGCTATTAAATGCGACTGACAGGCTTGCAGAAGATTATAACTTTTTGATAAGTAACGTAATTGAATTTATTGAGTGAAGCAGAATGATTAGTGATTACTAAAATGGCTAATGCTGTCTAATGCTGTATATAAATTTATATACACGTTGAACTAACCCTGTTTGTAAATTAGACATATATTTCAATTTGTGTAGTTTACCAAAGATTTATACTAATATGACAAACAGGGAAAAATATTATTACTGTAATTTCAATAATGTTTTTTAGGCATATCAAAAGTTCAAACAGTTCAAACAGCTTTAATTTAGCTTGCTTGCTGTTTCTTAGACAATTGAACTGCAACGAATATGTGGAAAATGTTGTTACAATAAGTTTGAATTTTTTTAATGAAAAGGCTTTAATCCTCTGGCGCTTGATGCTGCCAACGTACCGCTGATGAGAAAAACGTAACAAATTTCGTACATGAATTACAGTACGATTTGGCATGCTGAGTTGATAAATTCTACGATTTCCGTTATTGCTTTAATGGAAAGTGCAAAACGTGGAAAACAGCAGACTACAAATCACCACGCTTCGATTTTAAAGTATTTTACTAATAAAAAACGATTTTAACATTTTAACTATATGCGCCCGTGTATACAATACTGTACGTTTTTCCACAAGTAAGCCAATCATTTAAAATTATTATTGTTTTAGTCGCACATTTCAAAAAATGGATTTGTAATTCTTTTGTAATTTATTGTCCACTTCAGCATGTAACTTTACTTTACAATTTGCGTTATCATCTTATAACTATATGCCCCCTCTCCCCCTCTCTCCCTCTCCCTCTCTCCCTCTCTCCCTCTCCCTCTCCCTCTCCCCCTCTCCCTCTCCCCCTCTCTCCCCCTCTCTCCCCCTCTCTCTCTCTCTCCCTCTCTCTCTCTCTCTCTCTCTCTCTCTCTCTCTCTCTCTCTCTCTCTCTCTCTCTCTCTCTCTCTCTCTCTCTCTCTCTCTCTCTCTCTCTCTCTCTCTCTCTCTCTCTCTCTCTCTCTCTCTCTCTCTCTCTCTCTCTCTCTCTCTCTCTCTCTCTCTCTCTCTCTCTTTCTTTCTTTCAATCTTTCTTTCTTTCAGTAATTCCTTATTTCTTTCTTTCCTTCCTTTTCTTCCTTCCTTTCTTTCTTTTTTTATATCTATCTTTCCTTCCTTCTTTCTTTCTTTCTTTCTTTCCTTCTTACTTTCTTTCTTTGCTTCTTTCTTCCTTTACTCATTTGGTTATTTATTTATTTATTTCCGGCGGAATTACGTATTTCAGCCAGCACGCTGGCGCCACCTGTTACGAATAAAAGAAATGATTATTTTTTTTCAACGCACACATTACTGAGAACCAAAGAATAATCCTTAAGACAATATTTCGTTAGTTCGTGAGAACCATAAGGACCTCGCCATTTGCAGGACACAAATAAACTATGGCTGCTCACAATATAAGTGCAAATTTCCAAAAGCTGCAAAACAAATTTAAATAAATATGTTCATGTCTATTGCATAAAATGCTAACACAACACAAGCTGTTTCATCTGCATCTACATCCTTACGTCTCAAAACCTTTTTAAACAGCACGGGAGATGTCGCCACTCGTGTAAGTTCATTTACAGTAGCACCCATTCCATTAATTCTTGGCTGCAGCCTGTAAACTTTCAGCATTCACGACTTCAATCTTGAAACATTCAGCACTTAATAATTCCCTAATTTTAAAAATGTTCCCTAGAAAGATCAGTCATGTGATCACATTAACGTGTAATAATCGCTCGTTTTTTAATATGGATCTTATGAAAAGCTGACTCAGTAACTGCTTGTGGTGTGTTATTAAATGCGTTGTTAAAATGTTGTGTGTTCTCGTCCTGCAATTATACATTTAGTTTAAACATCATTTATGGGAGTATACAAGCAGAATAAAAGTATCTGATTTGTTTAAATACAAAAATTGTTTATTTACAATACACAACGAAAAATATCCAAGCAATAAGCAATTATGGTGTGGGGGGCGGGGAATCGTGACCCTACAAGGGTTAAGCAAACATACTAACATTACATGAGTAAACATAAAAACACTCCACTTTACATATAAACATTCGCGTGAAGTTAGGCAACGACCCCCACATTTACATTTCAAGAACAAGTCAAAATTTCATCAGACTAATTTACAATTGATAAAACAGTGAAGAACTGCACTAGCTTCGCTAGATGCTGTAACATTTCACAATTTATTTACAATGGAGAAAAAAAACAAGTCAAAAAACTCCAATATACATTTCTGCACAATAACATTTTATGAACATTCCTATCATTTCATTAAACAATTTATTTACAATGGAAAAAGCAAGTCAAAAAACTCCAATTTGTATCATTTCATCAAACAATTTATTTACAATGGAGAAAAAAGTAAAAAAACTCCAATTTACATTTCAAGAACAAGTCATATCATTTCATCAAACAATTTATTTACAATGGAGAAAAAAGTCAAAAAAATCCAATTTACATTTCAAGAACAAGTCATATCACTTAATCAAACAATTTATTTACAATGGAGAAAAAAGTAAAAAAACTCCAATTTACATTTCAAGAACAAGTCATATCATTTCATCAAACAATTTATTTACAATGGAGAAAAAAGTCAAAAAACTCCAATTTGTATCATTTCATCAAACAATATTCAAAAAACTTCTGTATTTACATATTTACATAATTCTGTAGTTATAGCAGTGGTTATACTATGAGTTAAGCTGCTATATTATTTACTTATGAAGGCTCGGTAACTGGACCCATGGAGGACTCCGTATTTTTCTTATGATTACTATTATGTTCATTAAAATATATGTAGAAAAAATGTTCAAAACGTTCCAAATCTGTTCAACTGAACATTTCTTTGATGTTCAAAAATGTTCATTCTAACATTGAGAACAAGTTCAAGACAACTTCTCCTGTTATGAGCAAAAATATTCATTTTAATGTCAGCAAAAAGCTAAAAACTGATTCAACGCAGTTTCTCTTTGGAGGTTATGAGCAAAAATATTTATTTCAATGTTGGCAAGACAAAAGCCAGTGTTGGCAAGACAAAAGCCAGTGCAAGACAGCTTTGTACTGTGAGAATGTGCCAAGTCAAAAGCCAGTGCAAGATGACCCAAATTTCTCTCCGGAGGTTTGGAGAATTACGTTTCAATTTGAACGTTAATTGCTATTTGCAATTTAGAGCTTCAGCATCATCAGCGGATACATTACAGTTTCTCGGATTTTTTAATATAAAATATAAAATATAAAAGTGCTTACATATTTAGCATAATATTTAAAGTTGACATTCAACACAAATTTTCTGCAATGCATTGTATTCTAAAGTGCAATATATGCTGCAATATTCTGTTAACTGCAATGCATCACAGCTGCTGCAGTATGTTCTATTAATTGTCACATATCCTATAAGCTGCAATATTCTGTTAACTGCAATATATCGTAGCAACTGCAGCATATTCTATTAATTGTAACACGTCCTATAAGCTGCAATATTCTGTTAACTGCAATATATTCTAATAATTGTCACATATCCTACAAGCTGCAATATTCTGTTAACTGCAATATATCGTAGCAACTGCAGTATATTCTATTAATGGTAACATACCCTATATGCTGCAATATTCTGTTAACTGCAATATATCGTAGCAACTGCAGTATATCCTATTAATTGTAACTCATCCTATAAGCTGCGATATTTCTAGAAACTGCAACCTTCAACAAACAACAATATACCATACAAGCTGCACTATATTCTATGAATTGTTAACGTATCCTATAAGACGATGTATTTTTAGAAACTGCAATATATCATACAAACTGCAATATGTTCTATTAATTGTTACATATCCTTTAAGCTGCAGTATTTCTAAAAACTGCAGTACATTGTATAAGCTACAGTATGTTAAGTTAGTTGCACTGTATCGTATACAAGTTGTGCATAAAAACTATTTATAAGATAGATTGACCACGATGCTGATGATGCTGGATGTTTGTGAGGCGGCAGTTACCGAGCCAATGAGGAGGAATTTTCTGAGGAGCAGGGGGAGGGGGATTGAAAACAATCATTAATAATAATTTTTATTTCTGGTGCTTTAATGAAGAAGCGTAGTTGTTTAAAGTACGCTCAAAATATTTTAATGATTCGAAGCACCAATGGTGCTTTAATGAAGAAGCGTAGTTGTTTAAAGTACGCTCAAAACATTTTAATGATTTGAAGCACCAATGGTGCTTTAATTAAGAAGCGTAATTGTTCAAAGTACGCTCAAAACATTTTAATGATTCGAAGCGTCAAAAGTGTTCATAATAAAATTGATCCCCCTCCCATGCCGATAGTGACCAGGCGGTGGGAAGCTAATTTTTAATAACATGGCGACACATATTTCAGCCATATTTAATTGATTGTATATTCAAACGTTATCTATACATGGACAGCCATGGTTACAATATTAGGCAACATCTTTAAATTATGCAAGGTGGCAAACTTGATGCCTATAGTCAAAATAAACGCTTGACTATATACAAGATTTTAATTATGCAACGTGGCAAACTTGATGCCTATAGTCAAAATAAACGCTTGACTATATACAAGGTTGTGTGTCATAATAGCAATTATTTTCATAGAAGAAACATTCAGCCATTATTCCTCATATGCTGGGAAAGGATGAACAAATCTTTGTTATGACAAAATGATGGAAATTAACATTACTGGTTCATGTAAAAAATGTAGTGATAGTGATCAACGTGTCACATAAAATGATGTGATAGTAACATGAAGAGACAATTGTAACTTGATGCGAGTCACTATTAATGTCTTCATCGAGTAACATGATACATAGCCATGTCACAATATAGTGATGGATGTTATAGAACAGTGATGGAAAGTACCATCATCAACGTGTCACATAAAATGATGTGATAGTAACGAAAAAACTGCCATCAAGGCGTCAAATGAAGAGGCATGGTAACGTGATGCGAGTCACTATTAATGTCACGTGAAAAACTGCCATCAAGGCGACAAATGAAGAGGCATGGTAACGTGATGCGAGTCACTATTAATGTCACGGAAAAACCCATCAAGTCAAAAAAAGAGCATGTAACGAATTAATGTCACGTGAAAAACTGCCATCAAGGCGACAAATGAAGAGGCATGGTAACGTGATGCGAGTCACTATTAATGTCACGTGAAAAACTGCCATCAAGACAAATGAAGAGGCATGGTAACGTGATGCGAGTCACTATTAATGTCACGTGAAAAACTGCCATCAAGGCGTCAAATGAAGAGACATGATAACGTGATGCGAGTCACTATTAATGTCACGTGAAAAACTGCCATCAAGGCGTCAAATGAAGGACATGGTAACGTGATGCGAGTCACTATTAATGTCCTGAAAACGCCTCAAGGAGAAGAATGACAATACGTCACTATTAATGTACGGAAAAACTGCCATCAAGGCGACAAATGAAGGACATGGTAACGTGATGCGAGTCACTATTAATGTCTTCATCAGTAACATGAACATAGCCATGCACAGTATAGTGATGGAGTTATAGAACAGTGAGAAAGTACCATCATCAACGAGTCACATAAAATGATGCAATAGTAACGAAAAAACTGCCATCAAGGCGACAAATGAAGAGACATGGTGACGTGATGCGAGTCACTATTAATGTCACGTGAAAAACTGCCATCAAGGCGACAAATGCATTATAAGAGAGAAACTGAATATTTTAAAGAATTGTCTTGATGAAATTGAACATAATTACTGATTATTAATCAGTACTAAAGCAGTAAACAAGTAAAACTGATAACAGTGGTGGCAACTACTGCTAATATATCACATAAAGTGACATGACAATGACGAAGGTAAACAGTACCGAAACTAGAATATTTCAAAAAATGCCAAGGCATCAGGGAAAAACTCCTGTCATGACATATGGAGAAATGCACGTCATTAAAGATTGCACACTTAAAACTGCTTGATAAAGTTGAACGTAACAGTCGGCATTGAAACTGTACCAACAATAACGGTACAGAAAACAGCCGCTATTTAAAGATTACAAGATCAAGATTCCTTTGTTGAAACTGAACATGATCATTGAAAAATACAGTACGAAAAAAGGTTCCTTAAAGATTGCACGTTCAAAACTCCATTAAAGATGAACGATTGTTGACAAAATTGAAAGTTATTGGCATTGAACTAGTGCCAAAAATTATAGAACATACAAAAACTCCATTAGAGATTGAACGATTGAAATTGCCGTGAATAAAATTGAAAGTTATCGGTATTGAACTCGTACCAACAATTATAGAACATACAAAACTCCATTAAAGATTGAACGATTGTAATTGCTGTGTATAAAATTGGAAGTTATCGGTATTGAACTCGTACTAACAATTATAGAACATACAAAACTCCATTAAAGATTGAACGATTGAAATTGCAGTGGATAAAATTGAAAGTTATCGGTATTGAACTCGTACCAACAATTATAGAACATACAAAACTCCATTAAAGACTGAACGATTGAAATTGCTGTGGATAAAATTGAAAGTTATCGGCATTGAACTCGTACCAACAATTATAGAACATAT
>JAQGDQ010001174.1:0-57471 GCA_030141605.1 Tubiluchus corallicola | reverse complement strand
AATTTTAGCAAAATTAGAAAGCTTTATACTTGCTCAAACAGTTGATGCCCAAAAACTGTCCTTTTTTAGCATAAAAAATTCTAGTAATTGATAATAAACAGAGAATTATCAAAGAATCGTCTCACCCTAAATTTATCCAGATTGTTAATATCTTTGTGGCCGTTGTCTACCGACAGCCCTTCAACTTTGTCAAGATATTTGTTTACTGAGCCAGAAACTTCGGCTAAATTTTCCTCATAGTCACAGAGACAGTTTCTGAGGTCTTCGAAACCCTGCGACTTTTCTGCTACACCTGGCGTGATATAAATCAGACATGAGAAAAGTTATTTCCTCTACAAACCTGGTAGCAGTTTTATTCCAGCAAGTGCAATTAGGAAGCATGTGTTATAAACATCAAATTTTAACTTTCTGCAGAATGCTAGAAATTTCAAATGCATGCACCTAGCTAATATTCAGCCAATGAGTAACAACTTAAGTTACTTAAGTGCATTCAAAGTAAAAAAGGCATGAATACATCCGATTATACAGGCAAAAAATCTACCTCGTATTTAAACATAGAGTAGCTCAGTCTAGGGCCTTTCAAGCTTGGTCACTCTCAAGCTTTTGTAACATTCGGCAAAAAATCTGTGTTAGTATGTGTTAATTTGTTTGCAATAAACAGTGAAATGGTGGTATTTCTTCAATAATATTTTTATTGACAAACAAAAAATAGTTATTCTAGTTTATTTAAAGAATTTGCTATGAGTTTACTTCAAGCTATGTAAATGTCGAGAAAATGCATCGCAAGTAAAAATATTCAAGATGGGCGAAGGAGGGTTAGAGAGTGACTCCGTCTGAGGACGGACCCATTATTTCGTTAGCCTAAGGGCGGCCCTAAAAGGTCATAATCCAGCCCTGTTTATTGTATTATAATATTCTGCCATGTATGAAATCATCATCATATCATCTGGAGTACATAGAAAAGAGTATATACACACTAAACAATTGCACAATTAATGAGTAAACAATCTGCAGTACAAGTAATGTAGTTTGTATCATTGTTACAAGTTCATAATATCTTCTAGATTAAAGTTCATAATGCCTGCTTTATAAATCACACGACATTCATAATGAGCAGAAAAGCTAAGCAGAATGACTGGCAATGACAGTTAAGCAATGCCAAATCTGAAAACTGAAAAAGCAAGTAGACAGATGTCTATCAGAATGCTGCCTCGTGTTGGTTCTATCACTAAAGGAAGAGATGCGAAGGTAGCAGATTAACAGTCATGCGGTTGCAGAGCCCACACTAATTTTGCGGTTTTGCGGATTGCAGATGGTGAAATGTGTGTGGATATGTTGCGGATTGCAGATGGTGAAATGTATGTGAATTGCAAATTTTTTTGCGCATATTTTATGCAAAATTTCAGCCAAATAGGTAAGGTAAAATTTTCAATTGTTTGCACACAGTTTATCCGCTTTCGGTACAATTTTTTGTTTTGTTTTGTTTTGTTGTGGTGTGGTGTGATGGGTATGATATGGTGGGGTGATATATGTACATTATGGTGTGAATTACTGTCGAGGGTTTACAAGCAAAATTCCTTTGCAGGGGTCTAGCTAGTGATTAAGTGTTGAATAGTGATTATAACTCCTAGGTTCATACAAAAACATATAGGGCACACATAGCAAGTCTAGTTTTTGCCTACGTTTCTGTGGTTCTTGCTGATACGTGGATGTTCAAATTTCAAATAAATACATGAATTTTCCAGAAGAGGATATGTGCAGTTGCGGATAAATGAGAATATGATAACCGCACATCTCTGAGGAGGATACAACAAAAGATTGTAGTTAAGACACTTTTGTCAATTCAAAGATGGTTTTAGAAAATTACCACTCATAGTGAGCTAGGTTCTATGCCATGTATTCTAGCTTCCACTACAATAAATTACATAAAAGCAGCATGTAATTGAGAAGATAATGTTTAACCGAACTTAAGCAGAACAGAATTTTTTCAGAATCAAATCTTGAGACCTGTAATCGAATCAACGTCTGTATCGGTCTGATATTTTGTACTCCATACCTGCTGTAAGTTTATTCCACCTGTCTTTCAATTCGTTCATGGCTTCTTTGATGACCTCCTCGTCAGAATCACAGCTGCGTATGAAAGCTTCTCCTAGAGAAAGCATGTTCTCCACGCTTCCGGACTTGTCCTTGATGTCTCTCTGAAAGCTCTTAAGGGAAAAACAAGTACAAGATTAAACAATGAAAACTGGGATAGCAAATCCAAAAAAACAATTGAACAAAAATTTTGGAATCAGGATTCAAATGAAATGAATTAAAAGCCACCGCTTGATAAAGAAAAATCAATTTCATTCACAATCCGTCAGGTTGCTGCAAAACGAATACTCACAGAAGCATTTTTCACACAAACAGCTGTTCAACATTTACTAAAATCTTGGAAAAAACTTGTATATTACAAAAGACTGAAACTTGCCATTTCTGATTGTTTACAATGGTCAAAACATATGGGAACGTGAATGTTATTCAAATTTTTTCTATGTCCCCCAATTTGAAATGGCCAGATTTGCAGCATAGGGTGTCAAGTAATATTTCCAAGTTGGTAATACATTTGGCAGGTAAGAGATCGAGAAAAAATGGCAATTAATGAAGAACAATGGTCTCATATCACTGACCCCAGGAAGGTAGCCAGAACCTGTTCGAGTGGTAAATGGTACGAATAATCCTGACATGGGTGGGATTCGAACTAAAAACCTCTGGAGTGGCAACCAGGTGCCGCTTACTTGACCGCCAATTACTTGACCACCATACCTTTCCTGTCAACTAAATTTTAATACAAATTGCTACCTTCACATCTTCCAAGAGTTTTTCACTTTCCCTTATGCTCAGACGTCGACATTTCATGCTCTCTAGTCGCTCTTCGCTCTCTTCAATCCACGGCACAAGATTGTCACAAGCATTCTGAAAGTTTTTAGCCTTTTGAATGGTCTTCTCAAGCTTTCCATGTTGCTTGTCAGCCTGTCTCGTCACATCTTTCATTTGTTGCCTAAAAATTAAAAAATCCTAAAATTAAAAACTTGAAGATTTACAAGTATATCTTCACCCCTAGCATTGCTTAACATTTATGAAGCTACAATAGGATAAAGATTGGATGCATTTTTGAAGTTCATTAAGTTTTTACAAAGTCCAGCTTACTGCAAGCTACAAGTCCAATAACAGGACTTACTTATCATAGTGACTAATGTGGCAGGACTAGAACATAAGTCATTATCAAGAACAATCCTCTAGGTTCAAATACGGTGACACTAATTGTCTTGTCCATGTTCATATACACAGCAGTCGCTGTTTAGACTCACAGTTAACAGAATCAATCGCTTAACTGACTCAAAACGCCAGGTACAGGCCACTCCTATTCAAAGGTAGAAACAATGAAAATCATTGAAAATCTGTTGCTGTGTGATGCACGTTTTCTCGCAAAACACTTAGTGCTTGGCATACATGAGCTGCAGTTGATGGTGCCCTTGTTTGCCTTTCAAGTGGTTTCGTCGTCCTCTGTAGATTCGTCTTGGCTCCCCTTGTAATGGTGACGATTTTGTCATCGGTTATTTGCAATGTGGCCTGAATGGAGAGCTTCAAAAGGAAACCGCTAGACAAGTGATTAAATGTTTAGCTTCCAGAAATTCTTTGGGTAACGAGGTTAATTGCAGTGGGTGAGCGGGAAACAGATTCAAAGCAAAAGAGTAACGCTAGCGTATTAGCGCATGATAAATGTACCTGTTTACAAACAAAACCGTACTTAACATGATTGTTTCTACATATATAATGCACAAAAGGGAAGTAAAGATGACATAAGTAAGGAAGTAAAGTAGGAAAGGCTGTTTGGGGCACATACAAATGTCTTATTTTAAGTACGCAAAGGAAAAATATTGAGTCAATTAAGCGAAGTTATTTGAGTCAATTACCGATAGTTTTTACGTATATTTTAATAGAAGCGGCCCATTTCAGGCGTTTTTGAGTCTTTTAAGCAATTGAGTCTATTAACCGTGAGTCTATTAAGTGGCGACTACGGTACCAAAAATCTGTAGACATTATAAAAAAAGCAAACAGTCAAAACAGTTTGAGCACGTTACCCAATTTGATGTGACAGTAAACATTGTAGAAAGTTTAAAATGACCAAACTTATTCTCAATGTCACTTTTGACAATTTTGTAAAAAACCAGGGTGATATGAAATATTTAAATGAATAAACTCAAGCTTACTTCATTTTAGCCAGTTTTTGGTCATAGATTCTCCTTTCTGCAGGTGACAATTTTTCCAAAAATTCTTGCCCAAGACTCAACATGTGTTCAAACTGCGCCTCTCTTTCACCTATTTCCTTATGAGCAAACTGTCAATAATAAAAGATCTTTAAGCAATACGTAACTGAACGAAGCACAATTATAAGAAGTTACGTATTGTTTCAATTGCTTAAAAGACTCAAAAACGCCTGAAATGGGCCGCTTCTATTAAAATATACGTAAAAACTATCGGTAATTGACTCAAATAACTTCGCTTAATTGACTCAATATTTTTCCTTTGCGTACTTAAAATAAAAAGAACGTTAATTAGCTAATTACACTAATCATCTTCTATGCAAATTATCTTTTGTCCGAAGAGTGAAAGTGTTGTACAGATTCAGAGAGGTCATGGATAAACATTGTAAGTGATGAGTTTTGGAAGAGGAATTAGACTTGGAATAGACATGTACTTTGGAGGGAAGTGGAATCGACTGCAAGACTGAGATCAATGGACAGCAGAAGGGAGAAAGATAGTCCCGAGGAGATCGAAAACGACATGGAGAAGGACGGTGAAAGCAGAGATGAGACATGCAGAATGGAGGATTCGGAACAAGGCCAAAGGGTGGCAAAAGACAAGAGTTTGGAAACAGAGAATTTGTCTTGGCCTTATGGCCTTATAGCATGGAGAGCTAACTTTAAGTTTAAGACAAATTGCTAGTAAACAATGACAAATACCACAAGTTTTCTATATATGAAGAACGGTAACAATGCCAAATTATCAAAATACTTATAAACATAAAAAATTATGACAATTATAATTTTTATGTTCCCATTAAGATGGCCGAATCTCTGAGATGTTTACCTCGTGTTCATCAAACTGCTTTTCCAGTTTGGTTGGCTCTGCAGACAACTCCAACTCCTGTCCGAAGAGTTCTTGCTGCTGAGTCAGCCACTCCGCCATCTCTTCATACTCGGTTTCAAACGATTCGCCTTCTTCCAGCAAACAGTGCAGTTTCTCCTTCTCTTCAGCTTTTTTCAACAAAACAAGAAAGACGTTCAACTTCTCTGCATACTCAAAAAAATAAATGGGTTGCAGTCTTAAAAAACATTACAGGTTAGCAATCTTTCTGCGTAGGTGTTGCAATTAACATATGTTTAAGAACATCAGCGAAATATGTTTAAGAACATCAGATAAATGCTACCTGTACAAATCAAGACCCAGCAAGTTTTTAATTACTTCTTGCTGACTCTATTTATTGTTATCATAAATTGATTACATGACTTTTCAAAACAAGGCTATCAGAAAAACTAATAAAAAACTCACCAATTTTAGTCTCCAAATCCTGAAAACCTTTCTGCAAGCCTGAAAGCTTATTCTTTATCTCATTGTTTGTTACGGGATCTTTCAAAATATCACACAGCTCATTGCAACTGGTTACTACCTCTCCGAGAAGTGTCTTGTTTTCAGCAATTTCGACTTCCAAGCTCTAAATATATAAAAAGTTAAATGTACGTACTTATCTGAAAAACAAAAACAACAAATTTTGCATGCAGACTGATGGTGTTAGATATAAATTTCCGAACTTATATGAAAACTAATTAATTGTAAGTAATTAGTTGTCTTAAAAGCCTGACTGTATGCACCCTCATTCATTCATTCATTGATTTTTGCTTGCTTCTTTCTTTGCTCACTTACTCGATTATCAGTTTATTTGGTTGTTCATGAGCTTGTTCGTTTGCTTGTTCAATCATGTTTGGCCAGCCATAAAACTGAATGGCTACTGTTAGCTACTTGAATGTCTACAGTTAAATGTATGTCATGTATTTTTACATAGCTTAGCCATTACAATCTGCTCTAATAAGCAATATTTTTATTTGATTTTGTAAGCTGTTTGTCATATGCAAATATATAATTCAAACAACAAAGGCCCCATTTTTTAGTTTCAACACAAACAGTGGCGATTCATACCTAGCTCAATTTTGGTCCTGATATTAGGCCCGAGTATAATTCTACAGCTAGCTGGAAAGAATTCAGCATAAACAAATTCTGAAGCAGAATTGTTCTACCTGAACTGTTTTGAGCTGATTAGCCGCCGGTGCTATTGTCATTGTGTCCATCTTTGCACTCGTGTTGACCAGCCAGTCGTTACATTGTTGCATGTTGGAATGCAAATCACAGCATATTGTGTAAGCATTGTTCAGCTGTTGCTTCCGCTTGCTTAGACGCTCCGATAACTCGGAATAATGATTAGTGACTCCCATCAGCTGCAACACATGAAAGCTAGTAGCACACAGTTCAGTTACTGTAATCATTACCTATAACAGCCCTGCGTGGTTTTTTATACTAAGTGAATCAGCTGAAATCTCACTTCGTTACGCATCTTTTTTACACTCAGACTCTCTAAGCTAGAATCACAACTGAAAGATAGAGACTACATGTACTGTATTAAGGTAAATCTCTGCCACGTCACTGGAATCTAGCTTCATTGTTGAGAAAATAGTCTAAGATGAAATACTGAACTGGCAAAAGTTTCTCAGCTGTGTTCAGATGTGTAAATGTCCTCCATAGATGAGAAAAATACCTGAAGTAGTAGTAGTAGTAAAATCTTTATTTGCCATTTTAAAACATTGACCATCATAATAGAAGACAGACAATCAGTGTTAGTTCATATAAAACAAAAATATTACTGAAGACAGTAACACAGATAAATCTGCCCACAAAACTCGTCCAGTCATTTATTAACTAGGCCGTTCTTTGCTTAACTCTCATAGCTAAGGACACACTGTAACCACTTGTCTATTTCCCACTTCAAAGGTGTTAACTTCAACAGCATCCAAGTACCATAAAAAGATGTCACGATGATGAAACAATTTTTAGCTATCTCACGTTGCTCATACCATTAAAATTTTCCCAAAATATCTCTAATACGGCACAAGTGGCTTAAGACACAATTTTACAGCAGTTCATAGACCTATTCACACTCCATACACATACATACTGATCCATAAGAAAAAATCTACACGGTTATTTTGCAGGACGGAACTAGGGCAAACTACTATAATGCCAAGAAAATGTGCCCAATCTAAGTGAAGAAAAATAATGGAAGACAATACAGGTCAGTCAATTCAATAACTATCTGCAGTATGCTTACCTTTTCTACAAAAGTCTCTGCCTCCTCACTATCAGGATCTAGATTTTCTAACATGTTTGAAGCTGTATCATTTACACCATCTACTAGAACTTGAGCATCATTGAATTCATCTTGCAAAACCTAGCAAGAAAAGAACTCTGTTCATTTGTTTGTCTTTGCTAATGTAGCATTGTTTCACCCGACACATGCCAACAGACATTTAAATGTTTAGGTTCTTCAACACCAGGGTCGTGATGCTACTAGAAGACAGTTTACAAAATTAAACGAAACACTCGGTCCATTAAGCCACAAAGCTCTGTAGTTAAGGTTTCTCATATTAGTCAAAGCACAGCAACTTGATAATTCTGATGACTAAGACTGCAAATTGTTTGGCCAAATAATGTTACAGACTTGATACCACATAAACCTAATTAACTTATGAAATTCTGTTTTATGATTGTGAAAATTGCAGTTCTCTTAGCTAGGCACAGTTTTATTTGCCAGGTCAATTAATTCCAGGCATCTCTACTCGATAAATCACAACATGCTAAGAAAAATTAAATAAACCACAGCCCATTTGAGGAAGAAACTCTTCTGCAAATGTCACTAAACGTGTGCTACAATAATAATGAAGCCATGCATGGTTGGTACACAGGTCTAAAAACATCTCTTTCAAGAAACGAATGCATATGCATCACAATTCTAGGTTCAAAATGCTATCTATAAGTGTGCAAAAAGTTTGCTTCAGGTGCAAGACTACAGTTTTTTGCCCACCTGAACCTGCTGCATCTGGTTAGTAATAAGCCTGGGTTCAGTGGCAATGGATCCCAAGACAACCATTAGTTTGTCTTTCTGGTTTAACCAGGTCGATAATTTTCCGTGAGCGTGCTGGAATGCAACCACTTCCTCTAACGTTTTCATCTTGTGTTCGTATGGCGACTTTAGATCGGTCCACTTTTTATCTAAACCAAGAAAACAAAACTATGTGATAGCAATAATTCTAGAAGCATACTGAAAATATACAAGCATGCCAAGTGAAAATTTTTTATTAAAACATAGTAAATGCTGACAATTTTTAGCATAACTAATCAAAAATCAATATCAGCAAAATGGTTACTTAACCAGTCCTATTTAACAAGAAAACATAAAACCTAAACAAGATAAAACATCAAGCTTATCATACTGTTAACATAAACGCAAAGAATATTCAAACTATTGTAAAAAATAAGCTTATTAAAACAACTTAGTCCAAATTTGCTGCTATAAAATTATGAATGTGACACAAATTAGAAAGTTATCAAAAATGTTAACCAAGAAAACATATTTGTTTAAGACAGGCTAGTTTCTGTTAATGCTAACAGCAGTATATTATGCATAACATAGTGACATCTATTAATAAGAAAACTGAATAATTACAGGTAGTCGTTTGACTGTTTGACTTTACGACGTGGCCAGAACTTAATTAATTAAATACATAAATCCAACCATAACTCATATTTCATTCTATTTTTTTAAACAAATGAGCTTTAAATTATTGTCTGTTTCGATTAATTAATCGTAGGTACCACAATACTTAGGGCGCATACACACACAACGTCTTGGAGTGCTTGAATATATGCTGGATATACGGGTCCGATTTCCAATTCTTCTTATGCCCAATCCATCAGAACCGATTATGAAGACGATTAGTGTACTAACTGTTCGCGCTTTAATACAATTACATATATACCTAAATTCTCTAAATCATCTTGCACAATGGTAAACCAATGCGAGTCGGATTCTTGCTGTGAAACGTGTGCCACTCTTGTCTTAATGTCATCAATTTTCTTGCCCGTCTGTTCCAGATCGGAGATTCTCCCCTGCAAATTTTTCAGTTCCCCTTTTGCTTGATTCACCTCCACGGGGATATCGGGCGAAGGCGCAGTACTCTGATTCTCAGCCCATTTTGTTAATTCCTGAAATGCAATTTCAGTAATATTCAATTAGCACAGGTAAGGCAAACATTTTGGAGTTCAGAGAAATTGTGAATTAGGCTGTCGGTAAGTTAGTTTTTTCTTATTCATAAGATTTTGCACATTGCTGATTTACATCAAGAAAAAAGCTCATACGAATTTAGAAATTATAACTTTTTAATAAAAAAGTCAACAAAATGTCAGTGTATCTGCCTATTATATAAAAATCTAATTCTGTGTTTAACTATGCATTATAAGCTTATACAATGCTAAGACAAGATTACTGAACTAATAGAGGTTTTGGGCTTGGAAAAACAAGGATTTTTCTATTTGGTCATGCCACAAAAACTACCAAGCCAAAAAATCACCCAGCAGACACCCGTCCGAATACTAACCAGAGTTGGCAAAGTTTTACACAAAAAGGGTAGTCAGCTCCATCCTATGATATTTTCCTCATTTGAATAAGATTTGTTTGCTATCAAAATGCAACCCACATGTTTAATGTGACAGAAAGCAACTATGATATACATGTATTGTTTCACCTTCTTCGAAACGTAATAGTGTCCTATATAGTTTGCCAATGAACATTTGATATCTAATAATGACCTTACCTTTATCTGCGCTAGAAGGCTCTCAATGTCGGTTTCTGTAGCTTTAAGCTGACCTTGTTTGTTTGTCAGTTCTTCTCCGATCTTGTCGTACCTTTGCGTGACTTCCTGCATTTTTGACTGTATCTCCGTCATTTCTAAATTGGTAAAACAACATGCAGGTTAACTCAGAAGAATTTGTCGAAAGTGTCAGTATGACACTTCTGGCAAATTAAAATAAATATTAATCTCATGATTCAACCAGCATACCAACAGATGGGCGAGGTGCAGTCTTGCGAACGTAAGTCCTTTTCTCACCATGCATGATCTCGTCAAACTTGGCTCCACATTCTAGGAAATCATCAACAGTTGATCCGCAGTCTTTGTGCTCAGTCAGCAAGGCCTGAAAGCACAGCAAGATGTGTTACTGCCAATGTAAATGCCAGGAAAAGTATGAGGTTAGAAACTATTTGTAGGTAAACGAAAGTTAATATATCCAACTTTCATAAAAGCAAGTAGTAGTCTAAAATTTATAAAAAATTTACGAGAGCTTTAACAACCTAAAAGTTTATTGCCAATTAAGAAAACTCCCTTGGGCAAAATCAAAGATAATGACTGTGAGAATGGCCTAATAAATTGTTTATGATTTTAATTGTTATCTGCTTTAACATGAGTCTGTTTCACAAAAATTTATATTCACTATAAATATTTGTCTATTTTTAAATTTTACAAAGTTAAACTGTGAAGGTTAGCTACTCTGACAGTTTCTCAAATTTGTCTGATATATTTGATGATGTAGTCACAATTTCAAGATCAAATCTCACGAAATAGTTTATGTGTGATGCGTTCTATCGCACAAGAGGTTAACAAATTCATGTTAATAAAAGGAAATTGTTAACTGATATTAGCTTTAATATTAACTCTCCAGTGAAAGTAATAAATGGTGCGACGCCTTCTTTATTGCTTTTTAGTAATCCAGAAAGTCACACCTCTACGTTTGTAAGAATCTGTTGAATTTCTTGAGTGTCCTCTGACACGACAGAAAGCTCGTCGACCTGCAGTTCCATGTTCGTCTCCCATTCGTCAATGCTGGCCAACAGATTCTCGTATTTCTCCCGCAAGTGCATTCGTTCATCGACCAGTTCGTTCTTCTCTTCCACCATGTTCTCAAACGTCCGCCATTTCTTTTCTAACTGTTTGATGATGTCCTTGCAAGACCCAGCATCAACAACATCACTCCTTTTCACCAGCTCTTTGCCTAAAATCAGATGTGCACTAACTTTACCAAATGTTGTTAAAGGGGTTTTAAAAAGGTTATGCTTACATTTCAAACAGGTATATCAAAAAAAACAGAATATATATGTATATATTCTGTGGATTATCAGGATTGTTCGTTAAAATATGCAAAACAACAAAAGTTAGCAAACTATGCTAACCTACGAAAGTTCTGTACACAATTGATTCTCATCACTTTCATAATTAAATTTATGGAACTTCTTAATTTAAAGGATAATAGGTCGATTGCTGAATGAGTGGCAACTATAAGCTTTCTGGCCAATGCAATGTAATTTTGTAAACCTATATGAGCAAAATAAGTGATGATGGACAGCACACATTTATATAAAAATTATTAAAAAATATTAGCAAGATAAAAAGATTTTTATACCATTGAAATTATTTCAATATGCAGCAATTCTTTCAGAATAACACAATGCCGAGGTGCCTGCATTTTCAATTATATCCAAATTATAAGCATTTCTTATCGAGCAAAACAAACCTAGTTCAATCAAGTCTGCAAACTCTTGTCGCCTCGCTTCCATACTGGTTGCTTGCTCGTCTACAACATGTTTAAGCTGGCTGTCATCTAAGGAATGCAGATCAGGCGCACTCATAACTGACGTTATTTCATTCAGCCATTCTTCTGCATCAGTTGAGACGGCTAGAAACTGATCGAGTTGCTCTCTAGTTGCCTCTAACACTTGACATCTGTCTTCTAACTTCTCTTGTACCGTTCCTAACCTATAAAAGACAATCATAACATAATCTTAAAACAAAAATTTATCATCGTTAGAAAATGAGGCTGAACTAAATAATGTACTGTATCAATAATAAAGGATAATTCTAGATCACAAGCATAGGCAAAATTAATAAAAAAAATTCAATAATAAAAAAGGCACTATGTTACAGTCAATTCATTGTGCACTATCTTCAGGTGAAAAAATAAATGGTGTTTTTTACTTCTCTTTTCTTTCCTTTTTTCGTTCATTTCCTTTCCTTTCTCTCCTATCCCTTCATTTCCCTTCACTTCCTTTCCCCTCCCTTTCTCTTTCTTTTTCCCTTTGCCTTTTTTCTTTTCTTTTCCTTTCTTATTTTTTCCAATGGGGAACTGAAATGTCATGTCTTCCTTTGTAAGTATTTTTTTATTAAATACTTTGTTTCAAATTGCATCAAAGTAGTATCGCGTTATAAAATGAAATTAATTTCGGCAAACTAAGCAAATGCAGACCGGAAAGACAACTTAAATATGTGACCCATTTTCTTACCAGCATCTTTACATTTTTATTCCTCTTATTACTTGAAATGATTGTTTGTCTTTTTCAGAACTTGTACCTGTCATTCAACTTGTTCATTTTCTGTGACAGAGCCTTGTCTGGACTCTTCCGCACCAGCTGTTCAGCTGACTCGGTGACGGCGTCGACATTTGGTAGCGTCTCGGCGACTTCAGTTTTCAGCAACTTAATTTCTTGAAGCTGCGATTCCAGTACTTCCCTTCGTGTCCCAAAAAAAACATAAATTAAAATAGAATGTTGCACATTTAAAAAGCTGTTATTAAGGATCACTGCTTTTTCTTGATGTTGAAAAGTAATCTTGACCTTGTTTACATTCCTTTGAAGAAATAAATCCATTATAAGTCACATACAAACAGAGCAGCTAAAAACAAAATGAGAGAACACCATGGTCTGATATACAAATTAACTTTGTATGAATAGCTCGATGGTAACAGTGTTTATGCAATTACCTGTTTAAACTGATTTTGTTCAAGCTGTTGATATTTTTCTCCAAATCCTTTGCCCAACTCTGAAAACCCGCCACGGCCTCATGCACATCCTGTGATTTCACCAGAACTGTCTCAAGCTCTGCATTTTTCTCAGTAACTGTAGCTGCAATCTGAAGAAACAAGAACAGAGATGTCAAGATTCACTCTTTTGCAGTAAGAAACATTTCAAACTCATCCAAGACATCCACAAGACTGCCCTAATTATAATCTACATTTTTTAGCAATGATCAAGTCAGTAAAAAGTGAGTAAAAATTTATTTATCTCTTTTTATTACAAAGTAAAAATACACAAAGTAATAAACAAACATAAAGAGAAAGAGCAAGACGAGGTGGTGAAAAGAAACCGAAGGTCACCAAGTCGATCACCTCTATCGGAAGTTTATAAATGTAATGTAAGCTGTCAGGCAGAAAAGAAACAACAAAACAGTAATTGACAAGATAATTTAAGGTGCATTTACAGTTATGACAGGGAGTAGATGAGTTTCAATTTAATACAAGAAAAGCGTAAATAATTCAACAAAATCAAGAAATCAAGCAAACAAATCATAAACTTAACTCAAGAAAAGCAAAAAAACAAACGATAAATCTTAAAACCCATTGCACGTATTACCGAAAAACGAAAAAAATGCAAACACAAAAAGCATGTACAGTCAAATCTCTTTATACTACATATTTTGGGATGTCAAAAAAGTTGGAACTAAAGCGAGTTTGGCATTATAACGAGGTGAATTAATACATACATGTCTATGCAAACTTACACAATATGGGCATTAAACGAAATTGGTATTATAAAGAGGGAGGCGTCATAACAATGTTTGACTGTATTTGTATTGATAAGCATTATGCAAATTTGACTATGGTGTGCTAAAATCTATTGCAGAAGCAACTAGAACAGTACTTGCAGAGTATAATTGTTTACTAATCTGCTCAACTGCTCAAGTTATAATGTTACCAATCGTTCTAATGTCATCTAGTTTATGACACGTGCACATGCTTCCTACAATCGTGCCAAGCCATGTTCTAGAAACCACACTTACGTTGCTGCTCAAACAAGAATTGGAACAGAATGCCACAGAAATTTTGACTCCCAAAATATTCTATACAACAGTGTAGTGAAAAAACAAAAATTGACTTCCTAATTTTTAACATAAATTACGGTTAAATAAAATTTTACAAATGTTCACAACATGACGTAATAGAAAATAACTGCTGATTAGAAAACTGGTGAAAGTAGAACATCTGTGATTTGTCAACATAGGCAGATTTTATTATAAATTTACCTGCTCATATCTGGCATTAAAATCTTTCAGCAGTTTTGTGATTTCTGATCGCTGCTCAGGCATATCTTCCACCATCGCTTCCAACTCAATGGCAGATTCTTGCATGGTGTCCACCAGGCGGCGCTGCAGAGCGATATCTCTCTTCAGTGCCTTCACTTCCGCTACCTGGTTACTCACGTCGTGAGGATCGGCACTTACCGGTTTTGTGACTTCCTCTGCTGCTTTGCTTTCTACCTATATGAAAAATATCAAAATCCATTTTTATTCTTTGCAAATCATTGTTTTGCATACATACATACATACATACATACATACATACATACATATATAATATATGTGTAAATCCAGATACCAGCGTAATTAATATACAGATAGCAAAAATAGCTCAGACAATGGATAGATATACGTTTCTAGATGCTGTATAGTGGAATTGGAATTTAAAAATTAATTAACTAAGACAGACATTGAAAATTGTAGATTTTATTGTGGGGGGAGGAGCGTTCTGTAGCATGTCTTAATCAAAGAATCACTCATCCAAGTTTCCTATCGATCAAATCACTCGAAGCAGAAGTATAAGAGAAAATCTAAATGTAGTTGTGAACAACGGACCGACGTGGACCATATTATAATAGTCCATTCTGTGAGAAACTGACTGACTTGAAGAGTGTTTACATAACTTCACAACAATACAGCAGCTACTCAAACAACTAAAAAATAACAAAATTAAAACATTCTGTAGAGAATTTTAGAGATATCAACTGCCAGAAAGCCTTTATCTTTATTAAGGTATTCTATATAATCCATTAAGAATTCTAAAGGTGTCAAAAAGAACTAATTAACCAGTTAACATCGATTTTATCGTGTGTATAACGATAACTATTGGTGAACATCACTGCATGTAAGCCTTGAAAGCACATAAATGAAGGTTAAAAAGGTACGAATAGGATCCACCATATTGCTACAGACATTACTATGATATAACTGAACCTAAAGAAAAATGATGGAAAAATAAACAAAGCACAAATGTTCAGACTAATTTTGCTTGTACAGGTCTGCTGACATAAGGTTTAACACATGCAATACCTGTTCTAACCATTCGGCTAACTTGTTTACTGACTCAGTAAAAGCATTGTTTTTGTCTTCTACAGTAGACAGCTGTGTCTTGAGTGTGTTACACTTGTCTTTGAGGTTGGTATATCTCTCTGCCACCTCTTCAATGTGTGCCGGCTGCTGCAAGACTGCTTCACTAAGTGGCTCCTTTCCTTTTGCCAAACGGAATTCGTTCACACAAGACTGCAAGGCCTGTAATAAACATGAGACTTTTTGATCGAACTCAGAAAATTCAAGTGTAATACGTTTCTTTGAAAGCCGGGGATTTTAAATTTAGGCGACACAAAATGATGTGCTTTGCAGGGTGCAGAAATAAATGAATTTCTTAATATTTTAATCATTGTATTATTTCTTATTTAATCTGTTTCGATAATTCTTATCAATATTTTCGCCAGAAATCAAAAATCATCAGAATTCTTGAAGAAATGAGTCGTGACATCATTCACATTGAAAGACCAACGTGAATCAATGTTGCCCTTGTCCATTTACTTGTGCCCTTGTCCACTTTATGCCCTCGGGCCATAAAGCTGCGAATAACGGCAGTACAAAGTATTAAGACAAGTGTTCCTTATTCAAACTTAAATGCTCTTTGCCATTGTTTTGTTGGTTTTTGTCTACTCTTTTAGGTTCTTCCGTATGCGAAAAGGCAATCATTTTCTTACACCTCTTTACAATGTTTTAGACAAACAAATATGAATACAAAAGTGCTTGATATAAGCTGCATACTAAGTAATCTTATGCCATCTACGTGAAAAAACTTAATTTAAGTACAAGTTTTCATTAAAAAAATCAATAAAGTGTAATCACATTCTGCATACCTCTGCTTCTTTAATCAGCCTATTTGAAGAAAGTGATAAGAATCTCAAATCGGCTTGATGTGAAATCACATCCTCTGAAAATTCCTGAAACAGTAAAGAAACTAGATCATGACCTTCGTTTGAAATACTGCATAGTCGAGAAGGGTGCAGTCCATGAGCTGTAGCCTCCGAAACGAAACTAATCTAGGTCTGAATTAATCTAACATTCTAACTATACAGGTGCATACAGATATATATTTGTATATTTTACCAGCAAAGAATATTTTAGATACTCAGTTTTAAAAGTATGAAGTCTAAATGTGCCATACAACTGACAAAGTATTTCTTGCATTCTAAACAATGATAAAAAACTGCTGCTGTCAACTTTGGTGAAGACTGGATGAAACCATTAACGCTGACTCCTTAGAGTGCACTAAAAACTCATTTGTTGTATTTTATTATTATAAGAACTGTTTAATGTGACATTTACCAAACATCCTGACATCCAGAATGCATTATACATTATCCATTGTATCCATCTGTGTATGTATATACTGGATACTGTGTATCCAGCAGCATATAAAAAATTTAAAAAAATTCAATAGGAATGCTACAGAAAAAATGAGGGAATAACACGGTCTGACAAATGGGTTCATTAAAAACAATATAAAATTATTTCTACGCAATACGCATACCACATTCCAGATGTCTGGTAAATGCGGCTTGAGAGTTGTACAATAATCTACTGCTTTCCTATTAATACATTTGCACTAAACAGTTTCTTGAAAATCAAAAGTTAACTCTTGGCTAACATGGTCAAGAATGCTCAAGACAGCAAGAATAACAAATCAATAAATGGAAGTCATCAACACACCTTGAGATCACTAATTGTATCAGGTAATGTTTCCAAGTTAGTCCAACCACACTGAAAGTCACTCAGTGTGCCGTGACTAGTTTTCAACCATTCATCAAAGTCATCTATTTCTCTGTTAAGTTTCTCCATTTCATCTACAGCTGATGAAAGATGCTTGCCTCTGTTGGATAACTGCGACTGAACCTGCAAGAACCTGCGATAAACAGATAATTAGCATTAAACAAACAATAGATCTGTCAAATGCATAATTTATAAATACTAGCTTTTTAAAATATAATTATAAGATTTGGACTTTAATACTATTCAGGTTATGCAGACTTCTCAGTCGCAATGTACTTCAGTGGCAAAACAGTCGCAATGAACTTCAAACACTTACCGAAGCCACATGCATACACAGAAACCAGTTCTGGCCTTGTAAATGCAATGATTATGACGTTTGTGATCTTACCCTTGTAACTTACCTATTTTTAGGCATATATGAATGTCAGATGTTACAAAAGCCTTTTTCTCGTCCTAACTCTTTGGTACTGTGTAGATGCTGTGTTACAGAAATCACAGACATTACCCCGGTTCTATACAGCTTACTTATAGATTATTTGATTAGTTTACACAGATGTTTACACCGACTATTGTTTGCATTGTTGCATATTTGTGTACGTAAATATGTAAAATATGTGTCGGCATCGCATTTAATTGTTTTTCTAATTTATAGTAGCCTAAAATGCAAGCAAGTACAGTGTTCTGTACATAAAAACGTTTCTCTTTTTCAATAACGCTTTGTCTGCTTTGGCTGATAAAGAAAAGGTATTCTAGAAACCTCGGGACATTTTAGCGCTTCTCCCCCTTTAAAGTATGGAATTTTTTAACCTCGTAGCTTTTTCTTTACAAATACTTACAAAGATTGCATGTTTTCGGCTTGTTCAGAAAGACTCTTTGTTTTCACATCAGATAAAACATCATGTTCGCTTGATAAGTGTTTCAAATTTCCAACGCAACTTAGTATTTTCTCCTGATTATTGTCAACATCTTTCTGTAGCTCCTACGACAAACGAATAAACCAATTTGAAACATTTAAACACAATGTTAACTGTTGTGGAGATCGCTGGCATCTATTAGAATTACATAGAACATTGTAGGCTGTTCCGTTGGAATAATCGTCTTACCGTGTGGAATGTTCTGGAACAAAAGTTCTAGAAGCTTCTCGGGCACGCTATATAAGGCGAAGCAGGCCGCTGAGCGGGACACACACGGACGCCACTTACACATTCTCTTGTATATCTGTATTTTCAGATACACTCAAACGTTTTCCAGATTTTCATGTTTTGTGTAATCATTTCGTGTTCCTTCATACTTTTGTGTTGTAAAATTCTTGCTTAATAAACTAGTTTAATTTGATGAAGTGTTTTCTGGTTTTCTCTATGAGCCTTCCAAGAGAAACAAAACACAACAGTAACTCTATCATGTTAGAAAAGCATTAACTATTTCACTTGATAAGGCACCAGTTAATACTGCCTCATTTTACAAGGATCTAGTTTGTATGCATTTGAAATAAATTATAGCAATAAACTCACTTTTATTTCTGCTAATTTCTTCTGCACTTGGTCAGGGTTGGTAAGATTAGGATAAAACCGTAGAAGTTTGTGCTGCACATTGCAAAGCCATTCGTTCAGGTTATCTGACTGAGCTTCTGCCCCCTTAACACGCTTTTCTATCAGAGCCTGTAGAAACATCAAAATGACAACACATTACAGCCACTCCATTACAATTTTTCTATATTCTTTATCAATATCTTAATCTACTTTATTATTGCTGGTACATATTATTTATGTAAGCACTTCTTGCAGCATGAAAAATGTAAGCAATACCTTGATAGCTCGCCTTCCAAATGTTGTTGCTTTACTGAGCTGGGCTGGATCCCTTACAGCCACTTCTCCAGGCACAATGTACTCATCTTTCGTTCGATGAGGTTTCACTATGTATCCGCTGGAAACAGCTTCATCCAGTGGAAACTTTTTGCCAGTGACTGGATCCAGGAAAACATTTTCATCTGGCTCGAGCAGGTTTTGTTCTACCGCCTGAGTTAATGTTAGCATTTTCTTTGTTTTGGGATCCTTAATAGCTGCTTTGCTTGGATCAACGAGACCAGAATTTATTGCTTCAGTAAGTGTGACTCGCTTCTTTGTCTTAGGGTCAAAGAAAGTGTTGGTATCCTCATCAAAAATTGTGGCATCAGAAACAGCATAATGCAGAGACAAGCGCCTTGCATTTGGCATCAGTAAATTCTGCTCGATGGCCTCACTCAGTGGCACAGTCTGACCTGTTAACGTGTTTGTCACCACTCCGTTTGCGACATTTAGCAGACCAGAATTTAGCGCTTCTTCTGCTGTAATGTAGGCGTCAGCCTTCACGTCGTTAACCAAAACTGAATCCATATTCAGAAAACCATCCTCAAGTGCTTTTTCTAGTTTCACATACTGATACGTGCTCGGACAGAAGAACATGAGAGTATTGACATCAAATAATCCTCGAGTTATGCCCTCGTGGAAAGCCACACTTGCAGTAGTGGGCATAATGAGACCTTCTTGAAGAGCTGTAACTAAAGACAGTCTTATGCCAGATTTGGTATTCAGCACAAGGCCTTCTTCTGGATAAACAATATTGCGCTCAATGGCTTCAAACAATGACAACACTTCCCCAGTCATCAGATCGTGAATTGTCGGTGCATCAGCATCTATTATGCCGCGACGTATTGCTTCAAGTAATGTAACACATTCGCTCCTAGCTGTGTCCGTAACTTTGTTGTCAGTATTGTTAACAAGTCCCAAAGAAATGGCATCATACAGAGTAACCGGTTTTCCATGCTTGATGATAAGCTGCTTGGCATCTTCAAAAGAAATTGGCTGAGTGACCGCTGTGGCTGACTGTACATGAAGGCTACCAGGTTCCACAAGCCCGCTATCTATGGCTTTGATAACTGTCATTGTTCGACCACTTACAGGGTCAGTGATTTCAAACAATGCAGGATTAATAAGCTTTCTGTCAACAGCTTCGCTAATGGTAACGAATTCGCCTTTGACCGGATCGCTTATCATTCCGGTTTTCCAGTCGAAGTAGATCTCCTTCTGTGCAGCTTGACTGACTGAAGTAACCAGAGAAGGTCTTGGTAAACTCAAGCTCACATCTCTTTCTGCTGTTTCAATGACATCGGTTTCCATGTCTGACACGTAAGAATATTCGTATGTTTTGGTTTTGTGAATAAGCTCAGTTTGATCGTAATGCTGCTGGCCGTTATCATCGTCGTCATAATCGTTTTCAGGAATTTCAACAATATCCTCCATTGGCCGGTAGCCCAACCTATCTTCACTCTGATATACGACCGATGCGCGCTCAGTTGCCATGCTACTCTGACGAGCTCGTTCAGCAGGAATTGGGGTGACAAGTCGTCTCGCAAGGGCTTCCTGAAGACTAAACACCTCATTGGTGTTCACATTAACCACATCACCAGATGGCAACACTTTGAATCCATGTCTTGCATTATACCAGCTGGACTGTTCAGTTACTATTGTTTTTGTCTTTGGTGCACTATCAGTTTCTTCGACAACAGGCACTACGCTCAGCACATTTGTAGGAATCAGTTTCTGAATTACAAACAGAACTGGCCTCTCTTTCTCCATTGTTAAATTTTTCGATATCGTCGTATCAAGGTTATAATATGCCTCCATTGGCTGAATGCCCGACTTCGTCTTTACGTCCTTTGTGAAAGATAACTTTGTAAATAGTCCCGCCTTAATGCCGTCTGACAGCGAAGTGTATTCCCCTGAAATTGTGTTGATAATCTGAAATGTTTTTGGATCTACAATGCCTTGTTTTATACCATTCTGCAGAGATGTTTCTATTCCTGACGATGGGTCTGTAATCATTGTTGTTTGTGGGCACAAAAAGCCTTTTCGGGCAGCTTCCTCTAAATACATACAATCCCCACTCCACGTATTTGTGATAGTTCCTGCATGAGGATCTAATTTATACATATTGTCAAAAGCACTTAAATTATCTGGCTGAGCAATTATAACAGCCTTTGTCAACACCTGCTGAAGAGTCAGAACGTCACCTGTTCTAGAGTTTTTGCACTCAAATGTATCAGAAGTAAGAACGTCTTCGTTTAAAGCTTCTTTAATTGTAAGCTCGCTTCCAGTTGTAGGATCCTTAACGTATGATAAAGGAATACTTAGCAAACCTTTGAATGAAGCCGCAGTAAATGACAAAGATTCCCCAGTATTGACATCCATTATCACTTCTTTGTATGGATCTACCCTGTAATTTTCTATTTTCTGCACAGAAACGTAAGCTGATGGCAAAGCCGTGTCATCAACATATAATCTCGGTACGTGTCCAATTTTAACACCGTGTGAAAACGAAATGTACTCATGAGTATCGACGTTGTGAATTTCCCAGGAGCTTGGATGAACTATGTCCATCGTAACTGCTTCAGAAAGAGGCATGATATTATTGGTAGCAGGATTGCATATCAATGTACCTTGCTGGTCAATGTACCCTTTGCTAATTCCTTGCTCCAAGGTAATCCTACGTCCAGTCTTTGGATCTGCCATTGTACCTACAGTAATGTCTACTTTAACTGCATCTAGAGCTCGATCAGACCCTACCACCTCAACAGACGGTTTAATGACGAATGCAACTTTAGTGATCAAACCTTGACATACAGCCAAAGAAAGCGGCGTACGCTCGTAAGTGTTAGTATTGACTAGTTCCCAACTTGTATCATCTAAAATATATTGTTCCAGTGCTTCAGACAATGACAGTATATCACCAGTCGATGGATTTTGCAAAAATGTGTTAGGCTTGCTTACTAACTCATTCTCAATTGCCTGTCCAAGCGTCATCTCTTCACCTGTCTTCGTGTCTAGCACATTACCGGTAGCCATGTCAATCTTCAGTCTACCGCTACCTTCTAGACCAGCTTGTTTAGGATGTTGATCCTTGATAGCTTTAACCTTCCTTTCTTGTGTGGTATCTGGGTCACTTTTGCTGGCTGACATAGCACTTACAAGCAACTTTGAGGTCGCAATTTGATCAAGCGCATCTCGAGTGTCCTCAACTTCGTAAAAAGGTTTTTTGGCTTCGTCAATCATCAGTCGAGGTTGAAAGGTAACAATTTCTTTTTCGATTGCCTTCTTCAAGTTATACCTTTCTCCGGTGTTTGCATCTGTGTACCGCCCTCTGGCATCGAGAAGCTTACTTTTCAAAGCTTTACTAAGTTTAACTTTTTTACCTTTTGGACTGTATACAAGAGCAGATTTCCCATCAACAAACTCATGTTTAACAGCATCAGCCAGTGGCATCTTGTAGTTATCAGAAGGTACAGTCAAGTAACCAGTTGTGTCACTTAGCACATTTGTGCTGATGGCAACTTCTAAAGGCAAGCCACCTCTCGGAATCTCTAATTCTGTAACATATCTAATAATATCATTCCTGGTCAATGGCTTTGTAATGGCAAAATCTAGATCTGCTTCTGCTACATGTATTTCCCCATTAACTACCATTGCAGTTTTCTCTATACTTTCAGTAATTGGCACAGCAATGTAAATGCTTTTGATTAATTCGATAGCATCTTCTTCGGATAAAATGCCAACTTCAGCAGCAGCAGTAGGTTCTACATATTCTCCACTATGAATATCCCTGATGGTACCCACACAAGGATCTATGAAACCAAAAATTATTGCTTCAAAGATGCTGAGATACTTTCCTCTGCTGTCCTGCATACCCGACTGGCTTGACAAACAGTCTACTAATTGTGGGGTAATAATTTCCCTAGCACCAGCCTCTGCAAGTGTCAAAGGCATTTGATTTAACGTATCTACAAATATCCCAGAAGTTAACTGAACTATATCTTTTGAAACAGCGTCATTAAATGAACATCTTGCATTTGCAGCTGTATCACTTATAGCATCAACATTAAATAATAAGCACCATTTTGTTTCAACAAGAACATTCTTCTTAATGGCTTCACTTAGTCGCATAGTATCGTTTGTTTTTGCATCAGATATTCTACAGAAACTGTTAATTAGACCCTTTATTAGTGCCTCATTCACAGACAATATGTCCCCAGTATTAGTGTTTACGATACATTTAGCATCTACATCTAGTAAGCCACGAGCAGCCGCTTCTAACAGCTGCACCTTTTCATTGGTGTGCTGATCTATAAATAAACCTCGGCTTTCGTCGATTAGATTGTTCCGGTAACCCTCCACTAGAGTATATGGCTTAACAATACGCTGTCTATCTTTGGCCTGGTAAAGACTCATTTCTTGAGAATATTTTTCGCAAAATGTGTTTGTTCGAATGTTGACCATGCCATCAGTGATGGCATCTTTGGTTGTCAGTTTATAAGAAGTGGCACCGCACACGATTTCCCTAGTGTGAGGATTCAACAAACCTCTTCGAACTGCTTGCTCATAGTGGTAGCGGCCATCTTTGTTTATGTATTCACCCGTACTTTCTACAATATGCCGGTTTGATAATGCGTCAGCAAGGCATTCACCCACAAAATTTGGATGGTGATATAATAAAGTGACAAACTTCCTTTGTAATGCATCAGTGAGAGGCAGAGTGGTTCCAGTTTGAGGGCTGCTGAATTCTCCTGTGTAAACGTTCAGTGCCTTAGATTTAATGGCTTCTTGCAAAGTCATTCCTACGGGTTCAATGACCCCGCTGGCAACCAAGTAGGGAATATTACTAGCCGGGGTCATACCAGCAGCAACAGCTTCATTGGGAGTCAGAAGCTCGCCAGATTGTGGGTCAGAAAACATTCCCCTATCGGTGTCATACTGCCCACTTGTGATGGCTTCTAGTAACGAAATTGACAGACCAGAAAAGATGTCATATATCCCATAGTGAGTCATAAGCTTCTCATACAGCGAATTATCTAAATGACCGCGAGAAAGACTCTTTTCCAATGGAATTGACTGGTAAGTTCTTGGATCAATAAAATATCCAGTCTTTTTGTCGATAAGCCGGATCCGAAATGCATCTGTGAGCGAGTAGACTTTGTTTGCATATGGATGCTTTATGCCAACAATGTGAATGATCAAAGTAGACCTGTAAATATCAGGAGATGTGGGAGGTTCTTCGACATTGTCTACATCCATATGTAATGATGCAGTGTGTTGTACTAGTTCTAAATGATGACTAGCACTATCAGTGACATCTTCGACAGAAACCGGTGTTGCAACATCTGAAAAAGATGACCAACATTAAAAGTCTTTTATGTAAATTATTGGGGACACAAATGCAGCTTAGTCAAATGCATTTTTTGTTTTGTTTCTGCAAAATGGTTTTCCAAGGAATGCATGATGCTAGACAATCATAAAGGTATGTATTAAAAAACTTAGAATGATCCAAAACTTTTCTGATTTGTTTTTCCTCAAGGATCTACTCTTGGCCGCTGCTTTCCCTAATCTATATCAATGACTGACCTGAATCTTGCTACTGATTTTAATACTTGTTTTTTCGCTGATGACACGTCTCTTCCTCACATCTACTAACTATTTAACTTTACAACATCGCACTAACAATGAACTAAAAAAGATCGATGGCTGGATGAAGGCGAATAAATTAACTGTTAATTACACTAAAACTAAGTATACGTTAATCAGTAGGAACCTTTCACAACAGGATTCTTCCACTTTTGAACTCAAAATTGGCGATATAACTTTAACCTCAAATGGACTAAGTAGTAGTATAAAACACCTTGGGTTGCATATTGTTAATGATATGAAGTGGTCTACCCACATTTTCTCTATAGCAACAAGTGGGTATTTTTGCAAAGTTAAGACATTTTATTAATTTGCCTATTTTGAAAATGATCTACCATGCATTAGTTTATCTGTATCTCCAATACTGTGTGTTGCCTTGGTGGCAAACAAAAAAATACTTATTACAACCACTATTAACAGTACAGAATTAAATAGTTAAAAACACGACTTTTGCCAATTACAGAGACCATGCAACAACACTTTTTTTTTATTAAAAATAGAAGATATTTTTAATCTTGAATTATTTAAATTCATTTATAAGTTTAATAACTGGCAATTGCGTGAAATATATACCTTAACTACTTTACCTAACTACTTTACCTTAATCAAAGATGTTCACTACCAATATACTAGGTCTTCCAGTAGGAGACACTGGGGTCTTCCAGTAGGTATTTTCAAACACGATTTAACACAGCATATGGCTTAAATACCTTATAGCACAATGGACTTATTTTGTGGTAATAGTGTGCCTAAGACAATAATTGCTTCTCCTTCTTCAAAAATAGCTACCAAGCAATACAAGATATTTTTAATTAGTAAACATTCATTGGCATAGAAGATCAGATGTTTTTTTCTTTTTTGAGCACGTGTGTCTTTTTGCACTTGTGTTTTTTTTACTAATATGTATCTTTATGACTTTTGTTACTTTTATTAATAAAGGGTATAAATCACTAAAATGAAATTATTCATTCATCGCAGCCTATAATTGTATCTGTTTCCACTTGGAAAACAAGCCCTTGAATGCTCTTAGCTTAGCAGAGTATTTGCTTGATTAGTTGACCAATTAATTTATATGAGTAAAAAAATTATCTTTCACATAGTACAATCGAATATACTATTTTAGCTTTACATTTGATTAAGAATCACTCTTTGCCAATGAATACCCTCTCCCTTCATTATTCATAATATTATATGCATATTATGGTATTGCGATTGCTGTTACAATTGTTCCTAATAGCCTATATTTATTAAAATAATTTGGTTATAACGACTTAAATATAATAATATACGCTCTCTTCGCCCACATATAATCAACATTAATTTCATGATACAACATGATACAAAAAATTTTGAATGTATTATTATAGCATTAATTTTGCCAAAGAATCACTTATATTCATACAATTTACCCCCCCCCCCCCATAGCCTATGTTTAATGGTTATGATGGCTACATTATTACTACCAGTTACATTTAAATGTAATATACAATTATAGTTATTGCTACAACTACAAGTATATAATTCAATATCTTCTCCCCCACTTATATATGGGTACATATGTGTGTATATGTATATAATTGTATATACAAGTAAGTAATATGTAAGCGTGCATGCATGCATACATATGTGTATGTGTGCATGCGTGTGTGTGTGGATGTGTTTATATGCATGTCTGCGTGAGTGTATGTGTATATAATATATATGTATGAATATGGGTTTATATATATGTATATGTATATAAATATATGTACACGTGTATGTGTGTACGAATACATATCTACAATGTAAATATCGATTTAGAATATAAAGTTCCCCCTTACTTACTGACAGCTTTAAAAGATCATTATGGTACTCATCTGTGCAATTAACAATGTACATTATGATACAAATATATACTTATTACTACGTTGACAGATAATCAGATATTTCAAATTTGTAACTACTTAAAATTTTTCACTCTCTAGGGTTCACTCAAAGTCGTAATTACGTATTATGTTTAATAAAACTTTCAGTTTTATTGCTCTTATACCATTGCTATTATTACATTATTTGCATCATCCTTATGTATATTATTAATCTACAGAAGCATGCACAATTATAATCATTTTTTCATTTAAGTAAGGTGAGTGTGTTAATGACTGTATGGTCATACATTCACCTTGCACTGCTCAAATTATTTTATTTTAATTTTATTGATGTGTTTGATATTGTATTTTTTGATGTGTGAAATAAAATTCGTAGGTCATAAAAATAGTTCATAGTTCATGATTACAAACATAGTCACAATTTGGGCAAATACTATCTATGTGGAAATACACTAAACCACATTTTAAATAACTCATGAAACTACTACCCAAGGCATTACCTAAAGTTATCTGTGACACGATATCATGCGGCTCCATGGGCTCGTCATCGTCGTGCTGCGTGGTGCGGAATGTTTTCAGCTTTACTGGATAAACTCTGACAGGCTGAAGGTTGTAAAACTGGACATTAGCTTACGATGTGATGTACAAGTTTTTATAATAGTCTACAGTAAATTTGCAGTAGTCTGGCAAACAGCCATTGCTAACATGTCAATCAGTGTTAAGTGTAAATTTCAATAAACTGGAAATATTCTGTAATGCAGAGAGATAAACACAAAATATATTTATTTAAAATAATATACTATCTATGACAGTCGTAGTCATAAATGTCTGTTTTAGGTTACAACTGACGTGGATAGTATGTATTATTTTAATTATAATGTACATCTTAGAGGCACTCGACCAACTGAAAAATTATAAAATATAACTTTGCGCATGGTCACGAAAATTAGCTTGCTTTTACACTAAAGTAGTGTATTTCTTTGACAAAAATAGAAAATGCATTTGTGAAGCACACAAAATCGGTTTGCAAAGCACTAGTGGATATTCTTTCAATACATATAATCTCCAATCAAGAAAAATAGGAGCACTTGGCATTTTGTCCTTGAAGGCACTAATCACGCTGAGTTGACATGCATCATACCTTACATCCAGTCAGCAGAGAATGTTTTCCGGACAAGCTGTTAATTTGCTCTGTGATGTAAATCATTAACGTCTGATACTGTAGATTAACGGAATCCATGTCATTACTAAGATTCTTTGCAACTGATAAAGGCTTCATAGTATGACGTAAACTTTCAGCAGATGGGACGTTGATTTTCAACCAGTCGACATACGACTGCTGCTTAGACTCAATAGCCTGCCCAAAAATAATGATTACATTATTACTTGTCGCTACATAACGTTATAAAATTCTTTAGTACAGCTACTTTCAGAAACCCAGTGAATCCCATAAAACCCAGAAAACAACGTTAACGTTTACACTATACTGTTTCCTAATCTCGTATTCAGAGAGAAGGTTATACAGTACTTATCAAGAAACAGTCTGCACTTTTATGTTTAACTCATTTTTAGTATGTTTTGTAGTTTATTAATAAGTTAATAATAAAAAACATTTAAATAGTTTAAGTAGGTCTTTTGCGTAGTTTCCCTAAATGACTGAAGCAACACACAGTAGTGTAAGAGCTACAGACTGTCACTCCCCAGTCTGTAGATGCTTTCTACTTTTCTACATCTAACCAACATGCTCTATAGTTTGAATTACATACCATTAATGTGAATTCATATGATATAAAGTTGGTGTATCAAAATCAACAGCATCAAATAACACAATTTAGCAATCTTGTAAAGATAAGTTCCTGAGCACAATTTAACTATGCTTTATTTTTCCTTTTATGTCATTTTGTTGCCAACCACGTAATTAAGTGTAATGTGTCGGTTGAAACATTCTAAATTCTTACTTTATTTGTACAAAAATGGTCAATAACAGTGTAATCTTTCAACAACATACTGTGTAATAGCATCATCTTGGCATTTACATTTAAGAAGTATATTTACTCCTCCTCCTCGTGGGAAACTGTTTCCCATTTTTTGCATTCTCTGCAGCTACAATTTAATTTTCTACTATAGCACCAACTCAGAAAATTGAATGGCAATGCAGAGCATCTTTTTCGAGAAAAAGTTTCAAAAACAATTTGCCTTATTCCTGAAGAAAAATGCAAGGAAAACCTCAAACCCTTTGTACTCAACTTACCTTGAGCCAACTGTAAAATTTATTAATCACCACACTAAAATCATTTGTACTATAACAGTTTCACTCAAAATAACTTGCTATAAGTTTAAAGAGCAAAAATTCATTGTAAAATGCTACACTGAACCATATGATGTCAAAAAATGTCACAACAAACCTGTGCTTTTATCATCAATTCCCTGCCAGTCGAGTTCAATGATTCTATTAATGGTTTCCTCTCTACCATGTCATTATAAATATCCTGAGAAAAAGTAAAAATGTGTCACAAATTTGAAATTATTTTTTTATGCAAGTCCGTATATTACTTTCTCTATTATCTATGTGCATGCCGCCATTTTCAGAAAAAAAAGAAAAACCATTTTCGAAGAAAATATTTTGTCCCACAAGTGGTATCCATGCCAGATCTGGCTCCAGGACTATATAAGCAAAATCAATACTTACAGGTTCAGTTAGGATAATAATTAATTACGCATTAAGTCAAAAACTAGAGCAATGACAAACTTTAACAAATAAAAACATCAAAATGCATGTAGTTATTGCTCGAAAAAAAGAAAAGGTTTAGTACAAAAACTTAATACTTTATTCAATTAAAATTTTATGCCTTAATTTAAAATATTGCTCATCACAGCCACCATGTCAAAGTGCAAACTTCTTGGCAAAAGAAAAAATTCGCTGTAGAATGGCAATACGTATTGCGTGATACCATTAAACTGAATAATAACGTAACAAAATGAACAAAAAGTCTGATGTCGAAACAACATTAAAAATCACCAGTGCTTCATTAAGCTGCGCTTCAACCTGGTAATCATCTTCCTCAATAACAGCTTTCAGAGATTTGACTCTTATCTGAGTATCCTTCAGCCACATGTACTCAGCAGGAAGTTGAGTATGATATTGAGTCACATAGTGCACAGAATCACGAATATCGCCAATTCTATAATTAACAAAAACAAACCTAATAAAGAAAACACAATCACAACATTTTCTTACAGCACAAAGTTAAAAAAATAAAATAACAAACATGAATTGAATTCAAAAAAACAAAAAGTGAAGCAATTACAAGTTGCAGAAACCACACATTACCTTAATTTAATTTTATGTGAATGAAGTTCTAACATTTAAGATTTTTCTGAATACCAATTTATATTTCAATAGTCATACCAAACTTTGACATATTTCTTAAAGATAGTATGTTCTTCTGCTTGGTTCATTATAGTAAAATGCTGGTGGATCTCATGGATGACTAAATCGTGTCACCTATGACAGTCATGTCACACAACCAAGTAAAGCAACATATTTCAATAGTTTTTTTTTACAAAACACTGCTAAGTAGGTAAGTTTTCTAAAACTTTTACACATCTGATAGGAAACAAAACTTAATTGTGTCAAACATTTCGAATTATTAGAAGTCGATAATTATAATCTATGCAACATGTTGTACTGATTTGATGCCTTATAGAATATATTCAGTACTTGCCCTGTGGACCTGTGACATCATACAATGATACAGCCACCTGGGGCAATTCTGTGCAAGGATTTAAAGTGAAAACAAAAGGGGAATTTCTCGTAACTAAAGCATCACATACAACAAGGCTGTCATTAACCAATACAATTATCCAACCTAGCTTTTTTAAAACTTTCACTAAAATTCCAGTCTCTAGTCATTTACTGCAAAATCATAACAGTATTGCTTATCTCATAAAAAGTTTCACATTAAGATTGTGATGTTGACCGACAAAATCTCACCAGTTTAGTGAAACACTACAACAAAGATGTGCATACACTGAATAATGAAACGCAAGACAGCTGCAAAAACTGCCAGTTAATTTGAGTCCTACTGTGGGCTCGGTAATGTATGCAAATATGTTATTACGATGGTAAATGACTTTGCATTAGAAAATAAATTATAATAGGCATGAATTTATACAACAAAACCTTTTTAAGGGCATGTATTACGTTACAACAAACTACAATAAATATTTGACAAGTGAAACCTGTCTGAAAGGTGTGACTGCGCTTGAGACCAACGCTGTCGTATTTTATCTGCATCAGATTCCAGAGTCTTCACGTCTGGATGAAGATCCTCCTGATTGCGCGTATACTCCACCAGGGGACGAAACTGATTGACATTGTTGGCTAAATCATCAATTGTTTGTTGATTCTGGTCTATAAAACCCTGTAGTTTCTAGAAAAAAGTAACCTTAGTTGCAAGGAGTAAAGATTTCAAAGAACTGACGGAACGAGTAGCAGAAACGTACATTACCATATCTATCAGAGGTTAAGGTTAAACTAAACCCTCACTATAATATAAGCTTTAACAATTTAAAATTCTACTCTCATTACGAACATTCAATTAATTTTATTAAAACTTATCTTTTTTTATTTTTTATCACTTCGCTGTTAGCGGTACTGAATTTGAAGAACCGCCATTTTTCGTTGTGCAAGAAGAATGACGTAATGAGTACAGTCACGAGGTCACCAAAGATCAGTAAACAAACATTGGCAACTAAAGACACCCTTTGTACCTTGTACGTCATCCTCAGTCACTTGTGCCAAAGACACGAAACATGGCAATTTTTACGGTAATGCATACATTTAAAATTCGCCACAAGAAGGTAAGTTATTTGATTTATAAGTCTCCTTAATTTAATAATAACTATGAATTGTTTGTGTAATTATAATAATGTGTTAAAAAAACTTCAGCTTCTGTTGGGGTTATATAAGCCTTTAAGTGATTGCACAGAATATGATAGTTGCATTATCAACTGTCAATTCTCTGAACTACCTAAGACAGTAAAATTTTGGGACTAACCATTAGATTGTTAATGATGGTATTCGGATCATCAAAGTCTGCTATAGTGTTGTCATGCGACACTAGGTTGAGCTCTAGTTCCGACGTGAACTTTTCGGCTTCGTTAAAACTATGTAAGCATAGTTCCGAGTATTTCAACCTATAAACGAAATAAATTCAAAAGTTATTTGGTTCAAAATCACAGGTGCAAGCAACATGTACTTGTAAATCTACTTAAATGCTGTACACACAATTTGCTATTATTGCATGTTGACAGTTTGAATCCTGATTTAAGCTATAATTCACTTCAAATTTCAAAAAATTACTGAAGGATTTAACAAATTATTGTAAAAACATTTAATAATAACAAATGGCAAATTTCTATACAGCAAATATAAAACAAGTAATTCCTTTACCTCAATAGATGTTTTACTTTCATTCCCGTCGCCAGAACTGATGATATGCGGACATATGCCAAACAAAAGTTCTAGATACAGGAACTAACTTAACTAGTTCACGTTTAGTTATCCTACAGGGTAATATTATTCTCTGGCTAAAAGTCTATATTCAATATATAAATAATAGCTCAATTAGGGAAGATTGCTTTCATTAAGTGTCATGTAACTTGCCTAACATAATATAAAGAAACGAGCCATTACCTATATAACATTAAATTATAAATAAATTAAGCAGTTTTATCTAGTGGAACATCAATCGAAGCCTACCTCTCCAGGAAAACTCTGGATAAAGACCACAGTTTATCCCAATGCTCTATTAGTGCAGTAATCTTTGAGCGAACTCCAGGAGATAACTTTGTTGTGTTAGCTTTGTGAATGAGCATATCAACTTTTGGTTCCTTTGATTGTAAGCTTATTTCAAAATCCTGTAAAATGGAAGGTAAACAAGAAGACTAGCTACGCAACCCGAAGTTACAATAAATCTTTAACAACTAGCTCTAAAAATTCCGAATTGAATATCTAAAGGTTATATAACTAACAACAGTAAAATTCATCAATTCCATGCCTAATGATAATTTCAGAAAAATGGTCTGAATGATCTTAGAAGCTATTTAGTATAACCAAGGTCCAAAAACTTGCACCAGTTGTGAGCCAATGAGAAACAGCATTAACAATTTAAAAAACAGCATGTGTTATACAAGACAAAAATTTTGCTCTGTTTTATGAAATGCACATGATGCAAAAAATTGTACTATTCTGTTAACTACTTAACAGTTGCTTAACGCAGAAGTTTTGATGCCTTATGCTTCTCTGCTATTAGCTGTAACATAAGTAAAGCACAAATCTTGTGATCTTCAACCATCAGATTAAAGGCTCATGTACAAATGTTGTGCTTCTCAGTTAATATCATAAATGCAATCTAAAATAAAAACCTTGTGCTCCTCAACTATTTGTTTAAGTGTTTTGAAGTCCCTCGGAATAGGTGCCACACCACGAGCTGTTAGACGCTTAGAAGCTGTAGTCAAATCATCAGTTAGTGATGACACCAAATCCTCCACAGACTGATCCAACCCTGAAAAATGCAAAATATGTTCAAAAATTAATGATGATTAAACTTTATTGTTTAAAATGATAAAATCATTCTAGATTTGCAGTGCATTGTTAAGTAGTATTAAAATGCAAAAAAAAAACACTTGCCAGTACCTATAAAAATATACACGATGGAAAATCTGTGCTAATAAACGTCAAGACTTCCCTAACAAACAGTAGCAAATGGCTTTATTGTAATGGAAATTTTGAAATCCATGGATAGAGAATTTTACTTTCTGTACAATAATGATTTGAATAATACAGTAGGGCACATCATTTCGATGTAACATTTTATTAATATTGTATACTACACCCACCGCTAAACGGGCTATCTATCCATACCCAGCACCACCCTCGGCCCATTCCAGTTCTTCAGAAATAAGAGGTATAAGTTTTGCAAAAAACGGCCAAAAAATGGCCATTTTTGAGTGTTTTTCGCCCCCCCCCCCTCCTTCTGGTGGGCCCAATTCGAAAAATAAACCATCAATGGCACGACACTAGATCGAGACCTTTCGTTTGATGTATAGATCGCCGCAAATGGTGCCCTCGTCGGAGCTGTAGCCTTGAATTTTATATATAAATATATATATATATATATATATTAAGATACCAGCGAAATTAATATAATAGATTATAAATGTCTGTTATAAATCGTCTTTGGTACCATGTTGTAATCACTTGTTTATTTTTTATCTCAAGATGTACTAACCTTTTTTATATAGCGGTCGCATTGAAGTACATATCATGTGGATCGAAAATAAATGATAATAATAGTAAATACACCTTCTGCGAGAATTTCAAGGGAAGAGTTTCTACACAAACCTTCCTGTTCTAACTGATCGCACAAATTCGTATAATTGGTGATACATTCTTGCACTTGATCATTAAGCTGCTCAATTTCACCCGCACGCGGTCCCTTGACGTCACGTAGATTTGCGTAGTTGTCTTGAAGACTAGTAATGATTGCCTGCCTCCGGGCCGGGTCAACATCCTTTAACTGCAACAAATTATAAATTTACTTAATTTACTTCTTTTGAAAAACTAAAGTAAACAACATCTAGGACATCTATAGAATAAACTCACAATTGATGAATTTAAAGACTCGATAAAGGATATGAGAAAAACTCAAGACACACACTGGGTTTAAACCAGGGACCTTTTGCTGATTCAAGTGTGAATTTTAAGTCACATCTGCTTGAAAAAGAGAAGTGAAAAAGCCCGGACACAGACTGGGTTTGAATAAGGGGGACCTTTTGCTGATTCAATTAAAAAAATAATGAAATGTGAAAAAGCTGCGACACTTTTAAAATGAATGATTGTATAAACCCATAATTCGCAGTCACACTTACTCGAAAAAAGGATATATGAAAAAATCCTGACATAGTATCGATTTGAACAGCAAAGACAGGGAGGTGTCTCTATCCCCTGGTTCAAATACAGGTTGTGCCTCGACTTCTCCACGTATCCTTTTTCAAGGCGATTAATAATAATGTAGAATTGATATTAAAAATAAATGACATGTAAAACAACTTGATAACATCAATTTACAATGAGTGCTGACAAACAATTTGATAAAAAAAATGTCCTCTACTTAGCACCATCATTAAGAAATTACATTTTAATTACCTGAGATAAATCCCAAGAATTTATTAAACGCATTGCTGCATAAATTATCTGTAGTTTTAATTCCGTCTGCTGGTCAACCCAGAACTTTCGTACATGATTCAACTGGTTTCTTAACCTGCAAAAATGCTAAAACATGACAACTTTGAACTAAATGAGTAAATAAAAAATTCACTCTGCCAACAATCACAGCAAAGCTACTCCAAAAACGTTTTGCTCAAAATCGGGATTAAACTGTAATAAATAAACCACTATTATAATTAATGATGAGCAAAAGATGATAGCAAGCTAACAAATATTACTAGTATTAACATAATAAGCAACTAGCCGCTGCAGAAGAAATTAATCTAATTTAACAACAGTGGCCGTACACATCCCACAATTCTCCTAAACTAAAGTTTTCTGAAATGGAATTTAGAACTAACTTTAGTAAATTGTCCTGATGAAGGCATTTCAAAGTGACTCACACTGTTTTGTAAACCAGTTTTTCTCAAAGAGCTAGGGACCCTCCCTCCATAGCTATCACAAAGCGCCAGGCTAGTGTCTGCTGAACATGCTTACACACCTATCTATCAACAATTACTAACTCATTCCTGGCCACGCTCAAATTCACTCAAGACTAAGGAGCATAAATATTGTAAAAAAAGATAAAATATGTCAAATAAAGGATCTGAAAAAGACACCACTAACGAAAAGTAGTGTATCCACTATGTGTGAAGTATGAACTGTGAAAAAAATGACAAGGGTTAGCCAAAACCAAAACTTCATTAAATCATATGCCATTACATTCAACAGAATATATATGTTAGATTATAATAGCATCAGTAAAAGTGTCTAATCTTCTAACGTGGTAGTTTGAGCAAAACAAAAACATCGAGCTTCATAATCAAGTACTAAAACACTGTTTAAAACATGCTTACTTTGTATCTTAATTGTTAATTAAATGTCAGCATACCTTTCAGCTAGCTGAATAGCTTCTTCATTTGGAGGTGGAATTACTAGACAAACAGATGGACAGAGTTCCAGTTGACGAGCTGGATTACGAATCTGCCATCTAGCATAGTCAGTATTATCACAGAGTGAACACTCGTCACCTTTGCTGAACTGGAACTATAAACCAACCTTTATTAATTACCTTAACTTAGTGACATTATTGTTAAACCAAAGACAACTGAGACTGTTGAATAAAATACTTTTGCACCTATGTTTCTCTTAATATTATCTCATTACCTGGTTTTGCATTTTTAAACCAGAATAAATAAGCATAACAAAAGTGAAAAATGTTTATCATTGTCCAATGTGTGTTTCGCCCTTCATAGGACTTCCTTGGGAAGGATAATACAAACAAACAAGAAATTACTGTGATATTAATAATGTCCTATGTTGGTTGTATTATACTGAGGACGCCCTTTGTAGAGCAAAGCACGTGTTGGCCATCAATAATGGTACTGCACAAATTACTTACATTAGTAAAAGTAAAAAAATAAAATTTTATATTGGCTAAAACGGGCCGCACTAACTATTTTGTATTTACTTTATGCAAAAACCATTTAAGTACATATAGTCTATGAAGAAACAGAGAAAATATTAAATACCTTTTCGTGTTTATAATTACAGAGTGCATGAACTGGAATAGGCGAGCTAATTTTACGATTTCTAAGCTCCATTGGAATGACATTGCGGCTTTGGTTTACTAGGTTGTTGACTTTCTCGTCATATGTGTCAATCTTGTCAGCTATGTCCTAGAAAAACATCAGTTAATGCGTAGTCAATGCGTGAGCCTTTCACACTGCTGAGATAAAAGAGCGCAAGATGGCTCGAAAAGCACGGATTGCTTGGAAACAAGAAACAGAATTAGTTCCTAAAGTGAATGCCAAAAACTTAATAAGAGTTACACAGGTTAAAAGGTTAGATTTAGCAATTTTGTAAAAAAAAGACAAAAATTGCCCAGATGCTGAATTTCCAGTGCTAGCCAGTGCGAAAAGGTGAACATCCAAAAATTCATCCTGAGCTAAATTGCTACGCCATGCTCTATATATGCAATTTCAGTAAATGCAGTTGCCTTTACCTCCATTTCACGAAGATGTTGCTCCCCTTCCTCGAAAGTGACTTCCTTGACACGTTGTTTGTTCCTCAGTTCTTCCACTGTGCTGGCAACCCATTTAGCCAATTCTTTGAGGTCAGAGAAGAATTTCTGGTAAGACGTAGCGTAGCGAAGATGAGACTCAAGACATGTGGTCAGCTCCATCAGCCATGACCACTCCAACTGAAGACGATGAAGCTGTGCCTGCAAAACGTGTTTTTTAAATTATTACTAGTTATCTCACTACAATGTCAAGAAAATTAATGTTATCAATAGATATTTCGTAAGGCGACGATGGTAAGTCAGAATTTTTCGAAAACAAGTAAGAATTTAGTCTATTTGCAGTGCTCGCAAGCAGATAACCAACACTATAAATCAGCAAAAATTCAAATAAAAACAAATGCATGCATAAACAGAAACTGAGCTCATTGGCAAAAAGTTAAATACCTTTTTTCTACTTTCACAACACAAGCAAAAGCACATCTGATTAAATGTTTTAATAGTTGTTTGTGATCAATCTTATCACATTTTTTAGGTCAAAAATGAATTCTATTTTATTTTGACATGGGCTTATTTCAACTAGAGTCATTTTGTTAAAATTTTTATTTGTACATTTTGTAGTATGCAGTCCAAGTTAGCTACAAAAACAAAATGACAATATGTTGGAATAAGTTGGAATAATGAGTTGGAATAAGCCCATGTGAAAATAAAACAGAATTCATTTTTGACCTACAAATATATATTGTATACGTATGTGTGTGTGTACGTGTTTTACAAGTGATCATCAATACAAGAAAGTTCTTCAAATGCATTTGATATCGAAATTTTGTGAAGAAGAATGCAGTGAAGATGGCAAATAAATGCTTCTTTAAAAATGCTGATTGGAAAAATTCACTTGCAAGGTTTTTAAGAACTAAAACAATCAGCAGATTTCAATCATACCTCTAGGACAGCAAAAATAGCTACCAACAACAGGTACAACATGGGAATGGTACTTTAAATACAAGAAGTGGAACGATAAGTAAAAACACAGAAACGTATAGTAACCAACAGTTATTTGAATCCTAAATTTCCAAAATTTATAATAAGCATTAAAGATTTGTTGAGCCTTGATATAGCTAAAATATGCATTTTATTAAACACTGGCTGTAATTAGGAAACTGATATTCATCACGAATCAAAATTCCTTCAAAGCACTATCAGTAGTTCAACAAAAATAAACATAAATGCTTTTAAAGAAAAAAGTACCTGAATAGCTGATGATGAAGGATGGTTGTTAATGATTAGTTCTTGTCCTTTCTCATACAAGCATCCAAGTTGTTGTCGTGCTTCAATCTCATTTACAAGATGCTGCACAAAAATCATATTTTATAAGAAAAATACTTGGACGAAACCACATAACGAATAATACACCTAGCGATGGTATGATTCAATCATATTTAATTTTTAAAACTCAGCTAATCTCACTCACGTTTGTTGCTGAATGCTGGTGTCAAGAGAATATTAGTGAGACAGTATAATAATCAATTGGTTAGTAAAACAATATTCATTATTCATTATTCATTGCTTCAGTGGGAGAATATGCATGTATATACCTCTGCATGCAATGCATTTAAGATACTTTTAGTTGGTTTTCAATACAGAAATTTTGCAGAGAAATTGAATCGGGGGAAAAAAGATTAATTTTGGCATGATCGATTAAGGAAAAAGAAAAAGATCATTTTTATGACATATAGGCTCCTACAACAAAAATTCTGTGCAATGCATCAATTATAGAGTACAGTAGAAAATCGCAAAAACAAGGGGGGAGTGTCTAATTAACGAAAAGATATAAAACAACTGAAGATATTCTATCAATGGAGAAAACAATAACTAAGGTGTTTAGCAAAGGTAAGTTCTACCAGTTCAAATCCTTCTCACTTATACAGATTCAGAATGTAAGATGTGATCACAAATATTACAGTCGCAAAAACAAAAAATATTCGAAACTACAAAAATACCTCATAGTATCTTTCCACATCGGTCAGGTCTATGCTGGTGTCGCCCCAGTTTCTAAACAACTCTGTATTTTGCCGTTCTCGTATCCATGACAACTCGTTGGCAACATCTTGCAAAAATTCTTCAGCGGCCTCTAATCCAGAAAGCCTCTTGATTCCAAGATCCTAGGCATAATGATTTCAAAAGAATGGTTACTCTGAATTTTGCCAGATGATAAAAAAGTTATCTAGCATACTATGAAGTTTTACAAAACTTAGATAAAATCAGTAACATTGCATACCATAAGTTGTGAATACATTTTTTCTAATTCAGACAAAAGTTGGCAATATCTGAAGTAATCCTCACCGGATAAATTAATCTGCAAAACAAAAATTTACAAAACAAATTTTAAAATCAGTTAACTATGCGACAATATTTAAAGGATTATTGTGAACATGGAGTGCAAAAACTGTGTTGGAAAAGCTCTCCATTAACCTGTCACTAATTACTAACAGCATAATTACAATAATTACCATATGAAACAAAGACATAAATAAAACTTTGTGTGCTTTCAACAATTTTAAAATAAGTGCTACAGCTCTAACTCTGAAATGCAAATTCAAAATTACCATCGGATAAAAAGTAAAGAAGTTAGATAAAAACAGATGCAACTTGCAGTACTTTTGCTCTGGAACATTTGTCCACTTCCTCGTTGAAATCAGAGATTTCATTGTAATATGTTCTGTGCTCAAGGAGGTACCTGCGAACTGACTCCATGTCGTCACCCCATTCACCAGCTTTGAGTATTTCCTGTTAACGTGTAAATAATTAAACACTGATAAATTAAATGCAAAACAAGACTTAAGAAACCATAACTGCAAGCACAAATAAACCAGAACTACAGTTCATGTTTTTTTCGTAAAAGTCATGAAGTTACTTTCACTGGCAAAGCTAGAGTATGGCAAATGTTCTTGGCATAAAATTTATGGTTTATCACACTGGGCACACTGCAAGTGCGTCCTAACCCTAACAATACGTGCGGGTACTTAGAATGGCCTATTTTACTTTTTTCCCTACTTTTGCCAACTTTACAAAAATCTAGGAAAAAACAATCAATGGACAGATGAATAAATTTATAAATGAAAATAAGTTAAGTGATATCTTTTAATCGTCAAAACTTTAAAAAAAACATGAAATTAGACATGTTTCACTACAAACTCTTGGCAATTGCTAATAGTACAACCAGAAGCCTCTGAAATGCATAAATTGTATCAGTTTCTGTGACAAACCTGACTTAAGCACTGGGTCAGCTTACAAAAACTCACAAAGACTAACTAGCCGGATAACCTGGTCACACGGATGCCCCCTTGTGGCCTTTGCACAGGCACTTATCACAAGAGCCCCATTTCTTATTTGCTGAGCCATTTATGTTCTACAAGTAATTATTTTTGAATTTCGCATATTTTGGTTCTACGGAGTGATGAAAAAGGCAAGAAAAGTTAACTAAAAACTAAAACCTATTCAAACAGGTTCCTCGGTTCAATTCCAAGGTTCCTCGGTTCCTCGGTTTTATGTAACACATAAAACAGCAGAATGCTAACATTTGTCATTCTGTTCTTTATGTACATTTTCAAATCGTGCTTGAGTGCTCAAACCGTGTTCAAATTATGCTTATGTACAACAGATGAGACCTACGGCAGAATTCCCAATACAACAAGAACTTCATTTGTCACCCTTATGGCAAATATTGTTTAATTGTTCAGAGTAAAAAAAAACTTTTCAGTTTATCATTTATCTAAGGTAATTACTGATACTGCTACCTTGGCAGTCCACACTGTATTTTGTTTCCCTAACATTATGTTACACATTGATCATTGTTTGGAAGAAAATAACACACTATAAACAAGAATTTGTTTGCTCAAACGTTTGTCGGCAGCCGCAACGCAAAGTGTACATTTGCTAATCAAACAAAGAAACGTGAACTGTGTACTCCATTCAGAATACTACTCACCAGTTCAGAAATTACTGCATTTTTACAGAAAAAAAAGCTATTCGTACATAGACATAGGTATAATAGTTTTGCAAGACAATAAGATTGCGAGAAAACTTGTCTATTCTAAATGATAATATAAGTACAGCAACAACGGGGAAAAATCGTATACCCATAAATTCAGTAAAGTTCAGAAATGATGCTAGCTTTAATGATTTTTTGTGCTATGAGCTCTTCTGAACACTTAATGGTGAATGGGTAATACAAAGCTTTTGCGATAATGAAGTAAAAGAGATGTTGCTAAACCAGCTGATCAACTAAATTTTTATATTACTTGACCTTGTACATAGACACTCATTATAAATGTTGTTTACTAATCAACATAATTTATGTAAATACTGTATAGATGAACTAATTTAAGATTGCAAATATATAAAATATAATATTTACCATTTTAAGAAACAAATTATGTATATATATTAAAGAAAAGAAAAAAAGAAAAAGAAAAGAAGAAGAAAGATACAAGCTACACAATTATATATATATATATGTATATTGTGTGTGTGTGTGTGTGTGTGTGTGTCTGACAACTATCAAACTATAAAATTATAAAATTATCAAACTAAAAAAGAATTCTAGCTAATAATGTCACACATACCATCATCTTCTGAACCCATTGCATGCATTCATGCACATAATTAAAGAACGGATTAGCATCCATTGTCTTTTGAATGAATGGATCGCTGTACACGTCTGGTGAATCTGGTGGCAACTCTGTGATCTCTGTGATGCCAGTAAAATTACGATTTGATGAAACATATGTTTGCTGTTCATCTGACACCAGAGAAATGTGTTGTTTTGGGAGAGGACTTTTGTACTCAGACGTGATTTCGGTTACTTCGGTTTTTGTTTGTGTGTATTCCTGCGTCCTTCCAGGGTGATCCGGATCGCCCCGTGTGATTCGGATTTTGTACGATGAATATCCGGGAAGATTGGATAAAAGGTCGGGCGACCGTTCAGTCCTGGTGGCCAGGGCACGAGACAAGCTATCAGTTTCATCAGTGACAATACCATTATGAGCATTAAGTTGAGGTACAGGATGCCGAGTCTGTAGATCAGTGAAGGAATATTGTTCCGGCAGATACAGCGTGCGACCCATTGAGAGTCCTAGGTTACCATTGTACCTATCTCTAAGTTCAAGTAACCTCATGTGACAATGAATTGCTCTGCAAAAAATAAGATGCAAACAAAGCTCAGGTTAACGAGAAACATTGCACAGCACAAATTCGGGAAAGAAACAGGAAAAAAGTACGGGAAACAAGCCAAACTTCATTGCAGTAAAAGTTACCCTGCTCAGAAAACACAAAACAAGCTGCTGGTTTAACTAGGACTAATTACATTGATTAATTACTCCTGATTGTGACTAGTGTGGGAAAAATGCCACCTTACAATTCTGTAACTGACGTCTAACATAATGTCAATCATTTTCGTTGACTGCCCAATCAGCGTGCAAGTTATTTCACACACCCCTGCAGCAGGTACATTCGGGACATTTAGCTACAGCTCCGTCTAACACTGTTATGAAAAATTGTGCTGATTTAAACTAGTACTTCCCCCTCTTTTCTGTTATAAATTGGTTTCCTTTTAAACAGGTCATGTGACCGGTCTTTTACCTGTACACTTACCTGTTGATTGGAGTCACTCAGGCATTCTCACACTGCAGTTACAGATTGTTTAGTCTCATTCATTGATTTGTTGTTATAATTTCATAATTACACTTATAGAAGATCTCCATGTAAGTTGATTTATTAATTTCTTAAATCTTGAACCTTTGTTTATTAAAAGATTAGATTAATTAGACTAAAGATTAGATTTTATAATTTGCGTAAAATTTTGTTAAAGTTAATTAGATCTATTTGGTTTAGATTTCGCTGCAAAATTGAGCAAAATTATATAAAATTATCTTATTTGTTTTCAGATTAAATGATACAAGCTACACAATTATGTTGTTGGAGATTTTTTTATAAGAAGGTAGCACAACAATGGTCAACTTTTCATTAGTTAGTGGGAGAAATATTAGCCTGGTTCTAGATATTATTATTGTCAATTGAAATTGCAAGTGAATTAGTGGAAATGTATAATCTAGTTTCATTTACAGGAAGAAATGTACAACGCTTACGTCTATGAGTTGCTGATTAAACCATTTTGCAATCAAGAAAATATGCAGTTTGTTTAGTTTATGACTTTGCAAGTTTAGATAAAAACAACTATTTGATTAATTTTTAAATAAGGACAAAATAAAATGTTTTCTGTTTTCTTTTCTGGCAAGTTTCAATGAGATCTTCACAGTCAAAATGAAATTAAATATGGTCGAAATCAATATATATATATAATATACGTACACACACGCACGCACGCACGCACGCACGCACGCACACACACACACATATACGATTTATTTCGAATTATTGTAAATACAATACATTCATTCGGTTAGCTGTGTAAACAAATAAATGAATAAATGTCGGTTCTGTTAGTAGTTAAAAAAAACTCATACCTTTATTTAAAAAAAATTTGTCATTAACTAACATATATATACGATATTGAATTTGATTTTACATCACAGAATCACAAATTATTCACAACATAAATTTTGTAGAATGTCATGAATTTGCAGATTATCTAAAAAGGAAAAATCGCTTCTGGTTAATTCATTTAACACATCTCTAACAAATGAAAGAGTAAGGCTTTGAGCCTACGTAAGTTCTCTAGCTTTCTTACATATGAATCTTTTAATTTTTAAATAATCACATTTGTTGTAATTATCATTATATTTACATTTAATAAATTGCAGATTGTAACCCAATATTGACTGCATAGAATAATCTGCATTTCTTGCGAAAAAGTTCACAAGCGTATTACAGCTATTAATACACGAGACAAATATTTTTACAAATCTGATTTCAAACTGGGTACTCGGACAAAGCACACCCGATAAATGAGGTAACAAAAACCTATGAGTTTGGTATGGCAAATGCCAAAATGTAAGATATTATGCATCAATGTAATATTAGTTAGTTTTACACTATTTTTCTTGTTATAATCATGATTAAAAGCTGCCATTGGGACTTATGTAACTCGGGCATTCAATATAAGGGTCGTCTATGGAATGGAACAATCTAGAGAGACTTTGTTGCTCATTTATTGTAAAGCAAGGCTAACTGACTTTGTTTCTTTATTATATTTTTTAGTGCTTTGAAACTTTGTCTCTACATTCTGTTTAAATTGAAAAGTCATTTGATGGCTACTTGAAGTGTTAATTTTGTGTAAAAATAGCTGCTGCTCTGCAAATTTGTGTTTATGAAAAAGTACAATCAGTTTAACTGCTAATTAGACATTAGTTGTGAGTGTCATGTTGCCCCCTCCCCTTTGCTTTAGTTTAGTTTAGCTTAGACAGTTATTGTGCTGCATGAGCTATTGTCCCGAATACTGCTGAGCGTGCTTACGTTGCAGCAGGGGCGGATCGATAGACCAATATGTTTGACGTCAATTGGCCAAGCAAACCTTTCTTCGTCAAACCATAATTTTTGTATGCATTAGTTTAAAAACAGCTTTATAAACTAATTTACAGTTTCAAAACAATTCCATAAATTTTTCTATCACATACTTAATTCTCACAAGAAGCTTACGAGCTAATCGTAAAGACCAAACAAATTAAATGCAAAAATTTGTCTTTGATAGAAATGCGGCGAAGACGCATTTAGGCATATAACTGCAAACACGAAAAACTTACTGCGTAGTTACGATGTCGACGTGAGGATACAGGTTGTCATGAAGATGACTAATGTCATTGTAAATTGAGCGAACGTCATCATCAACTGACTTTAAACCCTCCTCCAATTGATCACAGTGGAATCTGGCATCTGCTAACGGCATACCGGCCACACGCAGCTCGGCCTGCAAAAAAATATACCGCTGTTATCAAAAATATGTTCATTAAATTGTGCAATTTAGAGGTGGCAATACAGCAGGCTGAATTAGTAATGGGTTTTAAACACAGGTATTAAAACCTGTGTTTTCATACCTCCCCTAATTTGTCACTGATACCATCAAGTCTTCGGTTAGCATTTCTAATATCCGACAGGACCTTGTCTGCAAGTTTCTGTAGACGCTCCAATCTATAGAACAAACAAACCAAGATACAAGCAATGCTAAGTCACAGATTTTATAATTCTTTTACACGTCGGTTTTTTACAGAAATTGTTGATACTAATGACGTAAATTTGATCAGTTCTGTTAAAATTATCAAGTAAATTGAAAGATTCCACTAGGGCAGGCCAGAGTGCTGTACCACAAAGCACCAGGATCATCTTAAACTGAAAAGGCTAAATTGTTCTGCATCTGTCTAGCGTTTCACTCCCACTACGGGAGAACATATATCAGTTGTAAAACTGTCTATTTTAAACCTAGATGTTACACCTTCAACAAATTATGCTTAAACCAAACTGAAAAGGTGTCAACTTCATTTGCTGCAGCTTCATGTGCACCAACGTTAAATGCACCCACGTTTTCTCTCTGGTAGCAGATTCACAAGTGTGAACTGCTTTGCAAGTTACTGTCGGCAAGAAATTATAAACTGTTTCACAATTGCAACCTGACTTACTGTCTAGTGTGAATGCCCCGGAGAATTACTCTTGTCACTTCTCACAGCTCACCGGCGTTTACTGTCAGATAGTAACTTGCGAAAGTTTTGCTCTCTAGTCTGAATACAATAGCGAGTTACGTGACGTCTTTACTTGGCGAACAAACTCACTAAGTCTGAAAGCATCGTTACATAAGCAAACACATACACCTACTTTGCTATTTGTTCATACACTGCTTGTTCCTTTTCGTCTACAGCAGACAACAGTTTGTTCCAAACTTTCTGGATGTTGTAAAAGTGTAAATCTACTGGACAGTCTCCCGATGATAGCTCATAATCCTATAAAAGTGGTAAATTACATTATTTATAAGAAAAAGCATAAGCAATGCAGAAAGGCAAAACATAACAGTGATTAAACTGGAATGATAATAAAAGTGGCACAATATCAAATTTGGTAAAAAGTACAGTATACCTCAATTTCCCTCCACAAATGTCCAAGTCGGTGAAACTCGTCTGTTCTCCTCTCCACATTCGTGATTTTGAACTTGATCAGATCGGCCAGCTGTGTCTGGAATCACAGAAAGGAAATCTCAATTACAAATCATTTACCAAGCTCCAAAGACTTCGCATTCCACAAAAGCTAATGGTAATCTCTACAATCGTTCAAAATGCTCAACATACTTCCGATAAACCAAATATTGTACCTTTAATTCATGATTATCCATGTTCTGGAGATCAATACTTTGTAGCTTTGCTATGTTACCAAAGCATTCATCTAGGAATAACCTCGCCATTTCTTGATAATCACCACTTTTCATCACTAAATCCTGCAGAAAAGTGTTCGAAGTCAAAGGTAAGCACATATTCTCAGAAGCTAAATGATGTGCAGCAGTCACTGAATTAGTTAAAATTAATTAGGTAATAATGAAGATCAGAAAACAAATTACCTCACTTCCAACACTTGCTCTCGGTGTGGGCAATGTGGGAAAGATGTCATACAATTGCGATAGATAGGTTATCACAGACTTTTCGTCGGGTTTAGGTGCGACCATGTCTGGAGAAATTATGAAATTATGAAATACTAAGTTATGAAACTTTATGAAATACTAAAATTAAAATACATAAAAATATAGATATGAAAGCAACGGAAGGACAAAACTCTACTTACAACTGCTAGAACAGTTTGACTATAACACACCTACAGAAAGCAGAGTACTTAAAACAACCTTTAGCAAAACAGTCTTTTACTGAAAAATTTTCCAGAGCCCATTTTTAGAAGCACTGTGTTGGTGACTCATTTACAAAGTATCTTGAAAAACAGACATTGCACAATAGTCAGCAATTTGACTCGGCGATAGTTAGACTCAAGCTATTGCTGGCAGTGGCTGCCTCCACTGAAATTAAACATGCGATTCGATACTAAGTCATCAAACTGTGTTTTCAAGATATTGCTAAAAACATAATTTTCATAATCAAGTAAAAATGAAAACGAAACCTCTTCACTCTTCTGTAAAAAAGTTATATAAAAATTAATAAAAATATTCAAGACCTTAATTTACCTTTCTCATTACTGTGCTTCTCAAATACTTCTGGTTTTCTTTGCAAATTTATATGGCACCCACAAAGTGACCTCCAAAACTGTTTATTTGTAAACAAATTAAACTGAACTTCAGGTCTTCACGACTGCTTTAACATAGTGCTTTATTTTCATTTACTTATTATTTTAAAATCTAGGTTAGCAACATATTTTTTGCAAATGCAATTCTCTATCAAAACAAATTACTTTCAGAACAAACTATACAGTAAACCTAAATAGTTACCTACTTAGTCTAATAGAAGGACAAATAGTCAAACAAATGAACAATAGACTGAGAAAATATGCAATCTAGTGCAGATTGCAATATTTATTTTAGAGCAAATTTCATTTGAAAGTATCTGCAGCAATCAATCGTTATTTGAACTTTGGGGTTAACAAACCACAGTGGAGAAATTTGAGCCATTTTTATGACGTTAGTTAAAAGTATCCACCAGCTCACCTTCTGGGTCCAGTAACCTAGTAACACCCAGTTCCTGCTCAGCCAGTGAGAGCACATTTTCTACCCGTTGCAATGGCGCTTGTCTTCCCAGAGCATTGAAATCTATGAGATCGGGTCTGTGAATAAAGTGACATCTTAGATGTAACAAAAGCAACTAATTACTGAAACTACAAATTCTATCAAAAAGACCATGATGAAAATGATGGGTTGTTGCTGCAAAGTCAGACAATTGATTATTACTATCCAAATTGTTAAAAAAAGGTAACAAAGCTGAAACTGTATCGTTGACTAACAGAGCAGAGACCACAAGCCACTGAGCAGCACTCAGAGACAAACCTCAGCTCCAAATCCAACACATTTTAGCTGTTTCAAGCGTCCTTGAATAATAACAAAATTTTAGATATAATCACTACAAATACTCCAATTTTAAGCTGTAAATTGTGTAAAAATGAATTTTTGAAATCCAGTGGAGTGCACTGCCATTAGAATCAAAGAATTTTACAAAATTTTTTGCCACTTTGAGCAAAAGAAGGTTGAATCTTTTTTACTATCTACCTGTTTCTGTGAAGAATAGCATTAAGAGCCAGCCCATCTCTCCAAGACTGACCAAAGTCTCTGACCCTAACTCCTGGATATCCATCTGTTGTTCTTTGTGCCCAATATAATAAAGCATCTTTGCCAGTAGTGAGTCGGTCCTCTGCAGTATGACCACGAAACACGCGAGGTGTCCGTCTTTCGACAACAAGATCAGAAATCTTTAACAGATTCAATTTAAAATATTATTAAAACTTTAGTGTACATCATTGTATGAAAATTACAATTTAGTGAATTTTGAAACCAAACATGAAAATGTTGGAACACAGTCTGGATTTAACCAGGGAGTTTTTGCTTAAAAGATCTGCACTGTGACTGCTAGATTAAGGTCCCGGTCCCAGAAAGTCACTGGTCTCAAGGAGTAGAAGGTCCCTGGTTCAAATTCTTGCTATATTGTGTAACTCCTGAATCACAATTTTTTTTGAATCACAAAATAAATAGCTTTTCTTTGTATAGATGCTTACTTTCCATTCTTCACAATTAATTATGGACAATTTATGTAGTACAAATAATAACTGTGTGAAATTCTTACGTATGCAAATTTTAGTAGATTTTCAGATTTTTCTAATTTCATGTGAAATATTATAAAAGTAACAACAGTCTACTTACAATAATATTACTTTTTATTTTTTACACTCAGTTTTACACTGTAAATGGCACTAGAGGCCAGTTTTTATAAACTCACGTTTCAATATTATTAATAAATAAATATAAGTCTAAATGTGCAAAACTTTAACAAACGCACCTGAAAGTGCAATATTAAAGTCCAAATGAGACCAAGAGTTAGTTTAGCATTCCCATCAACAATGTCTTCACGGCGAATATTTACAATTTTCACCTGAAACAAGTAAGTTACAATATCTGAAATCACAATATCATCAAAACATTTCTGAAATGGAAAGAAAATATTTCAATTAAGATAAAAAAATTTAAATCTATTTTAAAGATTTTATTAACGAAAAAGCATAATGTCTGGACTCTGGGTCAGGAACATGAATTAAATCAGAACTAAGACTGTACGTTATTTCTTTATTTATGGGAGTTTATTATATAGTGTAGAAACTATACTGCTCTTAACATGTTATTAAATCATACTTGTTTGGACTTTGCAGCACTTTCTAAGTTTTTTACAAGTACAAGAAGAATTTTCCCATTTTCACGAAAAACCTAGTAAGTTCATTTTCGGCCAAAAATGCATTATTGCGGTCAGGGCATTCTTAGTACAAGGCTACACATAATCATCAAACGATTTCACGATGCAAAGCATATTAAGCGAGTAATTGATAAAAAAACCTAGTAAGTCCACTGTAGCTGAAATTTCCAGACAAACCTATAAAACTAGAGTGTCCATTTCAGTCAATCACCAAGTGTGTTAAAATTATGCAATTAGGAGCCTCTAAACAGGTAAACAGTTGGAAACGTTGTTCAACCATTTACAGGCAATCTAGAATAATATGTGTGACTCTGTACCCATGCCAGGGTAACTCTGAGAGTTAAATAGTAGTTTAAATGGCAGCTCTGTCTCACTTGAGTGCATGCAAGAACCTCTTAAGTGCATCTTTTCTGAAATCAAACCACACACACGGCAGCGCATTTTCAGATCCTCTTTAGTGTAACCTAGTAAATCCTTTAACTTAAAAACTTCTTTAAATTTTTCTTTCTTTCTTTTGCAGAATAATAAAGCACATTTTATGAGGTAACTCATTAAACCATTGCTTCTTGGCATGTAAAAACAGTTTTTTGCGCCTTTCTCAAAACTAGCTGAAGAGGACTTACTATGTACTTCTAGAAAACATGAGAAATGCAGCTCACAGACAATAGCAATGTTAGACAAAGCAATTGCTACCTACAACATGTTACTAAGTTCCTTATACAAAAATGTTGTTATGTTTTCAGGTGCATAAAATACAAGCATGCCTCTGAGGGGTCTATACGAAAATTACGATTCCTAGCACGGCGCACAGGCACTCAAACTATCACTACATTATGTATGACATGAAGAATAATTCTCAGGTCCACCATGTCGTAATACAGCAAGAGGCACAAAGTGATTACCACCATCAGGTAAAGTCCTGAAGGCAAATGGTGGGATAAGACATTTACATTCAAGTCCATGTAGTAATTTCATTCAATGTTGGCAAAGCAACTGTTGTTTCTTTCCTGTACCAAGTCATTCCTCGACATGGACTGATAACAAAAAGCAAACTTTGTCATACCTGGAGATGATTGAGGTAGTTCAGAACTCGTTGTACATTGTTCAATTTATGAAATCTGAGTCTTCCCCTTTCCCTGGGCTAAAAACATCAAATAACAAAATCATTTACTTCAATTGATTCACTTTAAGCTAAAATCAAATAATTAATGTAATGCTTTGTATAAAAGACTTCAAAAATCCTGTTTTCTTTGTTCAAATCACCATAGGGAACTTTCTTCTAAATTAAAGGCGTTCTTACACAGTTCAGCACTTTTCTAGTCACAGTGCTGAAATGCAGTATCTACTATTGATCTTGAATGGTTGTAGCAAGATCAGAACCTAATGCATTATCAAGGATAATACTCAAACATAAATTAGCCTAGTGTTTCAGCCACTTTGGATGTGTACATACATTTTCTGCTGCGACAAAAATAGCCGAATGGCTGATGAACCCACAGAGAAGCAGTTTTGTGACAACCACCTATCCTTTTGCTAAATAAACACAATGCTACATAACTTTCTTAGCCAAATATATACCATGTCATAAATACCAAGCTGTTAATGGGCTTGACTCAAATTTTAGAGAAAGACAGGACTTTATCCAAACGAATCGCTTTTGTTAATTTATAACAAAATGGAAAGAAGCAAAATGAAAACATCAATTAAAAAAGCAAAACATGGGCTGAGAACTAACCTACATAACTGACTTTTAAATTATTTGAGCAATGGAACAACTGCAGGTTGCAATAACACAGTAGGCCAACATGGTAGTATTGCAATTCATTGAGATAGTCAACAAAAATGGTTCGCATGAGTGTCATAAGATAATTCTACCTGCGTATAGTTATCAGTTTTAATAAACTGATTTCCATGTTTATTTATCTGTTTACATAGACTGACATCTCCCAGCAACGAGGGATCTTGCTGTATCAAGCAAGCTACCTATATGTACTTTTGTAAATGTTTACCAACAAAATTCATAAATACAAGTGCCACCCAGATTTATGTACAATGCAATTAAATAAATATTAATTTATGAGTTCACAGCTGTATGAACTAAATAGGCAGTAATTTTAGTTCAAGGCTACTCCATGCACTCAGAAAGTACATGCAAGTACTCAGAAAGTACATACTTGTTTAATTAACCAAGAGCTAATAATGTTACTCACAATTTGATCACCAGACAGTACTTCTACGAGAGATATGAGATTATGTCCATCTCTTAAATCTTCGAACAAGTCGTTAATGTGAATACCAATCTGCAAATATACATTCGAAAATTAACCACAAATGTGGACTATAACTCAGCACTGTTTACTTTTGATTGTATGAATCAAAAAAGCATCTGCATGCACAGAAGATCCTCGATAAAAAGTTATTCATCACTTTCGCCTCTCATTTGAAATGCATTGATGTAATTAACAGTTTAGCGTAATCAATACAAAACTTAGTAAGGTAACTTGTAAACTGCTGCAAGGAATACAGATCTAATCAGTCTAAAAGATGAATACCTAATTGTATACACAATACATGAATATTTTGTTGAGAATGTGTGTACTGAAAACGTTTTTAGCTTGAAAGAAATAGCGGATGGTGGAATAAAAATTCAACGGTTTATAAGCAATGACAAACATTTAATATGACTATTTTGGGATTTCTTAGCAGAGATCATTATTAAAGTAAGATAATTTTGGCTTCACTTCATGAAACAATTTCAGTCATTACACATCCTCCTTTCAGATTTTGTTTGATAGCCTTCACTAAAGTCTAATGTATGTCTAATACTGATAGTGTATTGTCTATGCTAAATGTGACAACTTGGACATGTCTATATCAAATGTGACAACTTGGCCATGTCTATATCAAATGTGACAACTTGGACACCTCACGTTGTCTGTCAATCTTCAGATGAGATTAGTTTTAAGTTAACACTTAGCAGCATGCTAACTAATCCGGGCTTTCAACAACCACTTGCATAATTGTTATCTATGAGCTTATTTGTGGTCGAATATTTTGAAACACATATACCTTCTTTAAGTGCATGTTGACCCATTTTGTAAATGTTTTCTTTTGCACAGCGTCACGTTGATCTGTAACAAAAACAGTAAAGATATTGTTACTAATAATTTATCACTTCTTAGCTATTCTTTGGAGCGGACAAGCTCTAAATGTGAGTGCAGCTGTTAATCTGCACTGCCACCAACATAATGCGACATCGGCATTTACAGTAAGAATGCATATGTATCAGAAGACAAGGTCTTCAAAGTTGAATGTGAACATCCTATGCATTTGAAGTAAAAATTAGATTTTTTGAGCATTGTAATGTTATATGAAAAGAGGATTGAGTTTCTCTTACTCTCCCACAGCCTACAGGTTACAAACTGCACAGTATTAAGTTAACCTTGTTGCTAATCTGCTTATCCTTATAGAAGACAGTTTTAATTCTAGTAACTGTTAATTCAAAAGCAGGTTTTATCTGAGAAGGTCATTTCAAAGTCACAAACTAATAAATGTTCCTGCTAGTCTATAGCACTGGAGCTTAAACTACAGTTTCTCAAAGCATCAATTAAATTCACAAATTGATTTCATTTATATGATTTAAAGTTATTTATAAAGATTAAAAAAGTTTGCAAATGCAGCATGTATGCTCAACTATTTAACAGCAAATACATACCTAACAAATATATTGCCACCTATCCACACACCCATCAAATACCTATCCACATAGGGCAGTCACAGCTTTTAACTTGTAATCAGATAAGCAAATTAATTTAAATTTAAATTAGGTTGTGGTTAAGCCTTATATTTTAGACATAGAATGTATTGCAGAACTGTATTAGTCATTCACCTCGCTTCCAATTTTATTGAAGTATATGGATTTGAAGTTAACAAATTATTACTATTATTATTAATATGTTTTAAAAGCATTTATCACTTAAACAATTAATTTTTTGATTTGTTACAGTTAAAGCGTCACTATTGTACTTTGTTACTAAGTATTGTATTTGTGTAATAAAATGAAAACTGAAATTGAATTGTTTGCTAATCAATATGCTTGCCCAGCTAGGGGCCTGTTGGTGCAAAGACAATTCAATGGGGTTACATCAATCACCCAGAAGCCATAGCTGATCACCATGATTCATATACAAAAAATACCGTACCTACACTCAGGAAATGAAAACTCAGCAGTATTGCCCAGAATTTAGCCCGCAGAAACAATGAGTTCTAACGTAAAGACTACAATGCGGCATAAGTGCACTACAATTAAAACTTACGTAGCCATCTACATTAATAAGTTTCAACTCATTGTTAAAATAATAAAAAAACCTACTTTTTAAATGAAACATGATTTTTTGCAAGTTGGTAGCACGTGCACGTGCCACGTCAATGACATATGCTATGAACAATTTACAGTAACCATGGTTACATAACCCAGAAGTATTTAACCGATTTAAAATTCTGTCTAGATTTGGTTTTACAATTAAAAACGAGAAAATAACAAATTGGCACCAACAAAAGTTTCCGGATGTGTCACCCGATTGACTCAAGAAAAATTTGTTTTCGCCCGTTCTAAAATTTCACTCTAAAGTAGTACTACAGGTGCAAGACTTCTAACAGGATAATGAGTCATATCAGGCTAACAATTATAATTACGTGATTAACTGTTACGAAGTACTCTACAGTTCATTGTTAAATTCTTCAAGACAAATCAATTCTAGACTAGTACGATGATAATAATATAATACAGATTTACAAAAAAGTGGTTGTTGAATTGCTTGTTACATTATACACCAAACTGTGTAATTATTGCTATTACACAAAAATTATTTCTATAACTAGTGCAAAGCGTTAACCTTTATTGGTGACTTTGTGTAAAACTGAAATCACTATTCTTTTATTACCAAACGAAACGCAAGCTCTAACACAGCTATAACTAAGAGCATTAAAGCCAACCTTGCACGTATACAAGCAATTAATTATCATTCCATGAATACTTTCATAATCTTTCAAATTAAGTGCTGTATCCTGATATCTGGTTTTAATTGGAGAAACTTCATCTGATACATGCTTTATCTGCGCAATGCAGGTAAAGTAAATTATTTAGCAAGGTAAAACAGTAAAAAGACAATGAGTAATTCATGAGTTATCGATGACAGAAGCCAGCAAAAAAAACAAGCACAGTTTAAAAAAATAGTTGACTGATTGACGCCTGTATTGATTTGTTAGACTTAAAAGATTACATGTCACGTTAGCTTCATAGAAAAAGTTAACCTTGATACAAGGAGACAACAGAATGAACTGATTTATTTAGCGGGCGATTTCAAAGTCTGCGTTCAAGTCTTGTGCTGAAACCTCGAATATTTTCTTTCAAATCTAGTAAAAAATATAACTTTTCAAGCAATAATGACATTAAGTATTAACCTGTGCCTCCCCTGCCTGCAGCAATTAATAATTACCAAGTAATTTTCAAGTAACTTCTAAGCACTCTTCGTGTACAATTAAAAGAATAGCCAAAAATAAGAAAAATAAGCATGGGGTTAGAAAAATTCTTTCTCAATGAGTAAGAACACGCTTCATAAAAATCGTCTGCATTATCTTTCACTAAAATAATAAACAGTTGAATTTTATCTTAAATTAAGGTATGACTGCAGTGCATCTGGTATGTGTACCACTCTTAGACTCCAGTTTATACAAGTACAAAGAACGGCAGCATACAGTTATCCGGAACCGTTTATTGCCTGACATTTACAATATGTTGATTGAAAATGAGTGACATGTTCTATAAATCGCATTTTTTAGAAAGTGGCATAATTTACTGATTCATTGTAACGCGTTTTATTGTAGCAAACAGTCATTATTTTAGTGAAATGATTTCGCGTGCATTGTCTTCTGTATGTAATTATGCATATAGCATGTCCTCTTGTATGTGTGCTTTTTGTAGCGTATGATCTGTGTCAGCCTTACGTTTTTAATGTGTGGTCTTAATGTCTTGTGTACATTTTATTTAACTTATATGAGCGTTTTATATGGATTTTAAGTCTGAAACAAAAGCGTGAATTGAACTGAAATGAATTGAATAATTATCTTTTAATTTTCAAAAACAAGGGCTAGACGTCCCCTAGGGAACGTTTCACAAAACTCCTCCTGATGCACAAGGTTTAAATTGGCCCCTCGGGCTTGAAATAAAATGAACAATAAAAATACCTTCTTAAAATGCTGGCGTGGTCAAGGTTGAATCAGTCATTGAATAAGAATGTGTTTACTCTGGCCAGCAGTGGACCCAGATGCTAATGGCCCCCAGACGATTGGTTACAAACGAACAATGACAATCAATCCAAAAGAATCAAACCTCTTGAGACGTAAATTTTATTTTTGCATTGTACGGTTCGTTGCGCTACTATAACAGTCGTATATTTTATAATACTGTAAAATATTATCAGTACTGATGAAGGCTTACGTTTTAGTACGAGTGCCTGAAGTGGGCCTATGTTACTTGTCCCTTCAAAATATGAAAGTTATTCTTTGGTTATACACGTAAACAAAGTGATAATTTATTTAAAATTGGTTTAGTTCCCCTCTTTTTACTCATTAAAAAGGAATAACCACAACATTGTGCATAAAATCTCGAAAGTAAACCACCTAATTTGCCGTACGCCTAATTTGGAAATAATTTTTTTGATTTTGATTGTTTACTTATTTTATTCATTCATTCAGCTAAGTCCAGAACATATTCTTTTGTTCATTAATTTATTGGTTCAGCCATGTATCCATCCAACCATCCGTTCGTCCGTTCTTTCATTAATTAATTAATTTACTTATCTGTTCATTTACCCATTCGGGTATTCACTCACTCATTTATTCATTCCTTCACTCACACCATCGCTTTTCTACACATGTACATGGAACAAGGTGCAGAAATTATACACTATTTTTATAATTTTTCTATTGAGGGAGTAATCATGGATGTTAAAGTAATTTAAACCTACGGAGAGTTATGTTCAGTTATCATTATCACATATCAGCGAGTGCTTGTGGCTTAAATCACTAACGTAACTAATCTCTGATGCTCGATAAAGCAGACAGTTTAGTGAGTTTACGTTTTTCTGTGCCAAAACTTCTACTTGTGCAAACCATAGTATCAGTATCAATTAAACGTAATCACCCTGTAATGACAGGTGTGTTGTTTAATTGAGGTCAGTCCTGACACGCATTTCTCCACACTCATTAACTAAACTGTTTGATTGCAAATTACCGAGTCGACTTTTGACCACTGACGTAACAAGCACATGATTAGAGTTAGCACCCGACACAGATGACGTTATGTATATAGATGGAAGATGTGAGTGCTCTGTATTCTATAAGCACAAAAATAAAGAGAAATAGAGGAGCTCCAAGGACGAGGAGCTCCGATTGCTTGGTCACTGTTGCGCCTACTGCGCTTGCTCAATTATCACTTGACTGTCTTAACAGATGATATCTTGGACCTACGAAATGCGTTAAATATGTAAAGATTGGCGTATAAGAAAGATTGAATGGCTCGTTTTGTTATGTTATTAGTAAAGTAGAGTACTATAAGCGTTATTTTCAACAAACTACTCAGAAAAACAAACACTGGAAAACAAACAAGACAAGATAAAGTAGAGTGTAGGTGTTCAAAAGACTTGCGCGCGTACTTCAATACAGGCTTGTTTTTGTTTAAACATTGATAAGCAGAATAAACAATAACCAGGATGAAAAGATATTCGTGAATTACTCAAAAACAAACACTCCTAACACATTTTTGCAGTATAAAATTCTTTTATTGTAAAAACAAGATATGCAAGCTAATGACCAAATCTGTAGCTATCGTGACCAGTATAGCAATGAGATAGAGTTAAGTGGAATTTATTGTACTTTGTTGAATTGAATGGCTTTCCCGCTATACTCACACCATTACGTTTTAATAGTTAAACAACTCGTACAAACGATCTTGCACATCTTGCTTATGTATATTTAGTTGTATATTCGTGTACATAAATTAGAAATTCGACCTTCAGGCTTATACAGACAGTTTAACAAATATTTCAAGGACTCTCATATGCAAATACGAAAATAACTAAAGAAAAACAAACATTGTGCGAGAAATTTAGAAAAATCCCTGAACTAACACTAATTGATCACTCTGAAACAGCCGCTAATAACTAAAATTAAGTTAGGGAAAATCGTAGAAATATCGCACGTGTCATATTCTACTTTAGATTTTAAAATTAATGAGTGAAAATTGGGAAAAA